>OY751314.1:17724315-17829315 GCA_963564615.1 Rhorus exstirpatorius | reverse complement strand
TTTTCGAAAAAAGAGCCGAGAGGTACGGCAGAGATCACGAGAATAGTTATTGAGCTCTCTCTCTCTCTCTCTCTCTCTCTCTCTCTCTCTCTCTCTCTCTTTCTGTATCCATACCTTTTTCCATGCTCGAGAGTCTTTCTATAGCAACAATAAGGGGCATTTTAAACATTTTTCGATGTACACCGAGTGTGCAGGAATAGCACCGTGAGTTATGGCGATTTCTCGAGATGTCTGAAATTCATCAGTAACAGGGCAGCAACCGGTTACGTCGCCGTCTTTGCTAAATGTTGCGAGGCTCTTCTCCTTATTTTTCGCTCAATGTGTGCTTATCTCTATCCATCCCCCCGTGACTCTGAATATACATAACTGCCTTCATTTACGGGGGTTCGAACGCTGCTACTAATTTTGATACACATTTTTTCTTTGAAAAAAATAAAAGCAACCGGGAATCGTTTGTCGATCGTTCGTTTATATCACTCGTATGAAAAATGTTTCCGAGAAAAATTATTTCAATTTCGAAAAATTTAAGAAAACTTTGTTTTGAAACTCATTCGTTTCGTTCATTTGTATAGTTCGTTCGTATCGCCCCTATCATAATGATTTCGTCGTAATAATTTTACATGAAAAAACTTTTTTCGAAGACGATGATTTTTATTATAAATTACATTAAATTGATTGGAAACTCGCTCTTGTCGTTTGTTCGTGCCGTTAGTTCGTTCGTTTCGATAATTCGTACAATTAAAAAAAAAAAAAAGAAAAAAAATGTCCGAGAAACAAAAATGTTATTGGAAACCCTCTCTCGTCATTCGTTAGTATTGCCAAAATTTTTATTGGAAACTCGCTCTCGTCGTTCGTTATTATCACTCGTATCGTTCCTTTCGTAATAATTCTACTTGGAAAAACTATTTCAAAGAAAAAAGACTGAGGAAAAAAATTTCGGAAAAAGATTTTTTATTATAAATTTAATTGAAATTGATTGGAAACTCTCGCTCTCGTCGTTTTCTTAGTTCATCCGTATCTCTCGCTCGCATCGTTCGTATTATTTGCTCCGATCGATCATGTTTTATTAATTTTTAGAAGAAATGTTTGAGAAACGAGCAACTTTATTGGTAATTCGCTCTTGTCATTCGCACGTATCGGCTTTTCGTATCGCTGGTATCGTTTGTGTCGCAATAATTTTACATGAAAAAGCTTCGAACATATGTTTAAGAAACGAAACTTTAATTACAAACGCTCTCTCATCGTTCGCTCGATCGTTCGTTTGTTCGTTCGTTCCTGGGCTCCTTCGTTCCTTCGTTCGTTCGTTAGTTCGTTCGTTCGTTCCTTCGTTCGCTCCTTCGCTCCTTCGCTCCTTGACTCCTTCATTCCTTCGTTCGTTCGTTCGGGAAATATTTTTGAAAAAATTTTTGAGAAATGAAAATTTTATTGAAAGCCTACTCTTGTCATTCGTTCGCATCGTTCTTTCCTATTGCTCGTGTCGTTCGTTCCGATCGTTCGTTCGTTCATTCATTGGTTCGTTCGTTCATTCATTAGTTCGTTCGGTAAATATTTTTGAAAAAATTTTTGAGAAACGAAAATTTTATTGAAAACACACCCGTTTCGTTCGTTCCGATCGTTCGTTCGTTCGTTCGTTCTTTCGTTCATTCGTATCGCTCGTGTCGTAATAATTTTACTTAAAAAACTTGTTCGGAAATTTTTTTTTTCTAATGGTTGGGAAATAAAATTTGTATCGGAAACCCACGCTGTCATTCGTATTGCTGGCTCGTATCGTTCGTGTTATGATAATTTTAGTGGAAGAACTTTTTTCGAAGAAAACCATTTTGATAATAATTAAATAAAATTCATTGGAAACGCACTATCGTCGTTCGTTCGTACCGCTCGTTCATTCGTTTCGTTCATTCGTGAAATTTCGAAATTTTTTTTGAGAAACAAAAAATTTATTAAAAACTCGTTCCCCTCGTTCGTTAGTACTGTTCGTATCGATCCTGTCACAATAATTCTACTTGGAAAAATGTTTTCAAAGAAAAAACGACGTTGAGACAAAATTTATTTGTTTGGAATAGCATTTTGGTAATAAATTTAATTAATATTGATTGGACACTTGCTAATATCGTTCGTTTCGTTGAACCGTATCGCTCGTTCGTATCATTCGCACGTATCGTTCATATTAGTTGCTCATATCGATCATGGTATATTAATTTTTAGAAGAAATGTTTGAGTAACAAACAACTTTATTGGTAATTCGCTCTAGTTATTCGCGCGTATCGGCTTTTCGTATCGCTGTTACTGTTTGTGTCACAATAACTTTACTTCAAAAACTTTCGAAAAAATGTTTGAGAAACGAAAATTTCATTAGAAACACCCTCTCATCGTTCGTTCCTTCATTCCTTCGTTCGTTCGTTCGTTATTTCCTTCGTTCGTTCCCTCGCTCCTTCATTCCTTCATTCGTTCGTTCGTTCGTTCGTTCGTTCGTTCGTTCGTTCGTTCGTTCGTTCGTTCGTTCGTTCGTTCGTTCGTTCGTTCGCTCCTTCGTTAGTTTGTTAGTTCGTTCCTTCCTTCGCTCATTCGTTAATTCGTTCCTTCATTCGTTCGTTCGTTCGATCAGTCGTTCGTTCGTTCGTTCGTTCGCTCGTTCGTTCCATCCTTCGCTCCTTCGTTACTTCGTTCCTTCGTTCGTTAGTTAGTTCGTTCGTTCGTTAGTTCGTTCGTTCCTTCCTTCGCTCCTTCGTTCCTTCATTCGTTCGTTCGTTCGTTCATTCATTCGTTCGTTCGTTCACTCGTTCGTTCCTTCCTTTGCTCCTTCGTTCCTTTATTCGTTCGTTCGTTCGTTCGTTCGTTCGTTCGTTCGTTTGTTCGCTCCATCGTTCGTTCCTTCCTTCGCTCCTTCGTTCCTTCCTTCGCTCCTTCGTTCCTTCATTCGTTCGTTCGTTCGTTCGTTCGTTCGCTCGTTCGTTCGTTCGTTCCATCCTTCGCTCCTTCGTTACTGCGTTCCTTCGTTACTTCGTTCCTTCGTTCCTTCGTTGGTTCGTTCGTTCCTTCCTTCGCTCCTTCGTTCCTTCCTTCCTTCCTTCCTTCCTTCCTTCCTTCGCTCCTTCGTTCCTTTATTCCTTCATTCCTTCGTTCGTTCGTTCGATCGTTCGTTCGTTCGTTCGTTCGTTCGTTCGTTCGTTCGTTCGTTCGTTCGTTCGTTCGTTCCTTCGTTACTTCGTTCCTTTGTTCGTTCCTTTCTTCCTTCGCTCCTTCGTTCCTTCATTCGTTCGTTCGTTCGTTCGTTCTTTCGTTCGTTCATTCGTTCGTTCGTTCACTCGTTCGTTCCTTCCTTTGCTCCTTCGTTCCTTTATTCGTTCGTTCGTTCGTTCGTTCGTTCGTTCCTTCGTTCGTTCCCTCGCTCCTTCATTCCTTCATTCGTTCGTTCCTTCGTTCGTTCGTTCCTTCCTTCCTTCGCTCCTTCGTTACTTCGTTCCTTCGTTACTTCGTTCCTTCGTTCGTTCGTTAGTTCGTTCGTTCCTTCCTTCGCTCCTTCGTTCCTTCATTCGTTCGTTCGTTCATTCGTTCGTTCGTTCGTTCGTTCGTTCGTTCATTCGTTCATTCGTTCCTTCGTTCCTTCGCTCCTTCGTTCCTTCATTCCTTCGTTAGTTCGCATCGTTCGTTTTGTCATTCGCTCGTATCGCACGTGTTGTAATAATGTTACTTTTGAAAAACTTGTTCCGGAAATATTTTTGAACAATATTTGAGATACGAAATTTTATTCGAAAATCACTCTTGTCGTTCATTCGCATCGTTCTTTCGTATCGCCTGTATCGTTCGTGTCGTGAAAATTTTACTTGGAGAAATTATATCGACAACTTGCTCTCGTCGTTCGTTCGTATCGTTTGTATCGTTTGTGCCTTAACAATTTTACTTCGAATAATTTTGGAAAGAACTTTAAAAAAATAGGTGTTTGAGAAAAATTTTATTGAAAACCCCACTCTTGTCGTTCGTTCATTCGTATCATTTGTTTTTTCGTTCATCCGTGCCGCTCCTTCCGTTTATTCGTGTCGTTCATTCGTATCGCTCACGTCGCAATAACTTTACTTGGAAAACTTGTTCGGAAAAATTTTGAAAAAGGTGTAAGAAACAAGAAATTTCAGTGGAAGCCGACTCTCGTCGTTCGTTCGTATCGTTCGTTCATATCGCTCACATTATTTACTCGTATTGCTCGTGATTGAAGAAATTTATCGAAAGAAATTTCGTAAAAGCGTTTAGGAAACAAAATTTTATTCATAACAAGTTATGATCAAAATTTTGCGAACGGCGACAGCTCGCAGCCACCGTTCGTTCGTACCCTTCTTTCGTATTGCCCCGTATGGTTCATGTCATAATGATTTTAATTCGAAAACTCTTTCAGAAGAAGTGTCGGAAAAATGTTTAAGAAACAAACATTTCTTGCAAACTTGCTCTCGCCGTTCGTTCATATCGCTCGTATCGTTCATATCGTAATAATTTCACGAGAAAAACTAAATTTCAACTGCTGCCAGCTCCTTTATTACAAACGTATTAATAGAATTCTTAAAACCTTGTACATCCAAAATTATTTCCATGTGAATGCAATTCTTCCGTGCATCGAACCAAAGTAAACCGATTGATAATGACGAATAAAATCAGCTTTTATACGATTCACATCACTATTTCTATGAAACTTTAAAATTTACGACGTAATAGTGAAAAATCCACGTTTTAGTGAAAAATCCTTGAAACAGGATGGGGTCATCGAAGCTTCTAGAAGCTCATTATTAACTGTACAGAACACGTATAAAAGCTGATTTTATTCGTCAGTATCAATTGGTTTACTTTGGTTTTGATTATTTCGATAAATTTCTTCAATCACGAGCAATATGAGTAAATAATGTGAGCGATATGAACGAACGATACGAACGAACGACGAGAGTCGGCTTCCACTGAAATTTCTTGTTTCTCATACCTTTTTCAAAATTTTTCCGAACAAGTTTTCCAAGTAAAGTTATTGCGACGTGAGCGATACGAATGAACGACACGAATAAACGGAAGGAGCGGCACGGATGAACGAAAAAACAAATGATACGAATGAACGAACGACAAGAGTGGGGTTTCCAATAAAATTTTTCTCAAACACCTATTTTTTTAAAGTTCTTTCCAAAATTATTCGAAGTAAAATTGTTAAGGCACAAACGATACAAACGATACGAACGAACGACGAGAGCAAGTTGTCGATATAATTTCTCCAAGTAAAATTTTCACGACACGAACGATACAGGCGATACGAAATAACGATGCGAATGAACGACAAGAGTGAGTTTCGAATAAAATTTCGTATCTTAAATATTGTTCAAAAATATTTCCGGAACAAGTTTTTCAAAAGTAACATTATTACAACACGTGCGATACGAGCGAATGACAAAACGAACGATGCTAACTAACGAAGGAATGAAGGAACGAAGGAGCGAAGGAACGAAGGAACGAATGAACGAATGAACGAACGAACGAACGAACGAACGAACGAATGAACGAACGAACGAATGAAGGAACGAAGGAGCGAAGGAAGGAACGAACGAACTAACGAACGAACGAAGGAACGAAGTAACGAAGGAACGAAGTAACGAAGGAGCGAAGGAAGGAAGGAAGGAACGAACGAAGGAACGAAGTAACGAAGTAACGAAGGAACGAACGATGGAGCGAACAAACGAACGAACGAACGAACGAACGAACGAACGAATAAAGGAACGAAGGAGCAAAGGAAGGAACGAACGAGTGAACGAACGAACGAATGAACGAACGAAAGAACGAACGAACGAACGAACGAATGAAGGAACGAAGGAGCGAAGGAAGAAAGGAACGAACAAAGGAACGAAGTAACGAAGGAACGAACGAACGAACGAACGAACGAACGAACGAACGAACGAACGAACGAACGAACGAACGAACGAACGAACGAACGATCGAACGAACGAACGAAGGAATGAAGGAATAAAGGAACGAAGGAGCGAAGGAAGGAAGGAAGGAAGGAAGGAAGGAAGGAACGAAGGAGCGAAGGAAGGAACGAACGAACCAACGAAGGAACGAAGGAACGAAGTAACGAAGGAACGAAGTAACGAAGGAGCGAAGGATGGAACGAACGAACGAACGAGCGAACGAACGAACGAACGAACGAACGAATGAAGGAACGAAGGAGCGAAGGAAGGAACGAAGGAGCGAAGGAAGGAACGAACGATGGAGCGAACAAACGAACGAACGAACGAACGAACGAACGAACGAACGAATAAAGGAACGAAGGAGCAAAGGAAGGAACGAACGAGTGAACGAACGAACGAATGAATGAACGAACGAACGAACGAATGAAGGAACGAAGGAGCGAAGGAAGGAACGAACGAACTAACGAACGAACGAACTAACTAACGAACGAAGGAACGAAGTAACGAAGGAGCGAAGGATGGAACGAACGAGCGAACGAACGAACGAACGAACGACTGATCGAACGAACGAACGAATGAAGGAACGAATTAACGAATGAGCGAAGGAAGGAACGAACTAACAAACTAACGAAGGAGCGAACGAACGAACGAACGAACGAACGAACGAACGAACGAACGAACGAACGAACGAACGAACGAACGAACGAACGAACGAATGAAGGAATGAAGGAGCGAGGGAACGAACGAAGGAAATAACGAACGAACGAACGAAGGAATGAAGGAACGAACGATGAGAGGGTGTTTCTAATGAAATTTTCGTTTCTCAAACATTTTTTCGAAAGTTTTTGAAGTAAAGTTATTGTGACACAAACAGTAACAGCGATACGAAAAGCCGATACGCGCGAATAACTAGAGCGAATTACCAATAAAGTTGTTTGTTACTCAAACATTTCTTCTAAAAATTAATATACCATGATCGATATGAGCAACTAATATGAACGATACGTGCGAATGATACGAACGAGCGATACGGTTCAACGAAACGAACGATATTAGCAAGTGTCCAATCAATATTAATTAAATTTATTACCAAAATGCTATTCCAAACAAATAAATTTTGTCTCAACGTCGTTTTTTCTTTGAAAACATTTTTCCAAGTAGAATTATTGTGACAGGATCGATACGAACAGTACTAACGAACGAGGGGAACGAGTTTTTAATAAATTTTTTGTTTCTCAAAAAAAATTTCGAAATTTCACGAATGAACGAAACGAATGAACGAGCGGTACGAACGAACGACGATAGTGCGTTTCCAATGAATTTTATTTAATTATTATCAAAATGGTTTTCTTCGAAAAAAGTTCTTCCACTAAAATTATCATAACACGAACGATACGAGCCAGCAATACGAATGACAGCGTGGGTTTCCGATACAAATTTTATTTCCCAACCATTAGAAAAAAAAAATTTCCGAACAAGTTTTTTAAGTAAAATTATTACGACACGAGCGATACGAATGAACGAAAGAACGAACGAACGAACGAACGAACGATCGGAACGAACGAAACGGGTGTGTTTTCAATAAAATTTTCGTTTCTCAAAAATTTTTTCAAAAATATTTACCGAACGAACTAATGAATGAACGAACGAACCAATGAATGAACGAACGAACGATCGGAACGAACGACACGAGCAATAGGAAAGAACGATGCGAACGAATGACAAGAGTAGGCTTTCAATAAAATTTTCATTTCTCAAAAATTTTTTCAAAAATATTTCCCGAACGAACGAACGAAGGAATGAAGGAGTCAAGGAGCGAAGGAGCGAAGGAGCGAACGAAGGAACGAACGAACGAACTAACGAACGAACGAAGGAACGAAGGAGCCAAGGAACGAACGAACAAACGAACGATCGAGCGAACGATGAGAGAGCGTTTGTAATTAAAGTTTCGTTTCTTAAACATATGTTCGAAGCTTTTTCATGTAAAATTATTGCGACACAAACGATACCAGCGATACGAAAAGCCGATACGTGCGAATGACAAGAGCGAATTACCAATAAAGTTGCTCGTTTCTCAAACATTTCTTCTAAAAATTAATAAAACATGATCGATCGGAGCAAATAATACGAACGATGCGAGCGAGAGATACGGATGAACTAAGAAAACGACGAGAGCGAGAGTTTCCAATCAATTTCAATTAAATTTATAATAAAAAATCTTTTTCCGAAATTTTTTTCCTCAGTCTTTTTTCTTTGAAATAGTTTTTCCAAGTAGAATTATTACGAAAGGAACGATACGAGTGATAATAACGAACGACGAGAGCGAGTTTCCAATAAAAATTTTGGCAATACTAACGAATGACGAGAGAGGGTTTCCAATAACATTTTTGTTTCTCGGACATTTTTTTTCTTTTTTTTTTTTTTAATTGTACGAATTATCGAAACGAACGAACTAACGGCACGAACAAACGACAAGAGCGAGTTTCCAATCAATTTAATGTAATTTATAATAAAAATCATCGTCTTCGAAAAAAGTTTTTTCATGTAAAATTATTACGACGAAATCATTATGATAGGGGCGATACGAACGAACTATACAAATGAACGAAACGAATGAGTTTCAAAACAAAGTTTTCTTAAATTTTTCGAAATTGAAATAATTTTTCTCGGAAACATTTTTCATACGAGTGATATAAACGAACGATCGACAAACGATTCCCGGTTGCTTTTATTTTTTTCAAAGAAAAAATGTGTATCAAAATTAGTAGCAGCGTTCGAACCCCCGTAAATGAAGGCAGTTATGTATATTCAGAGTCACGGGGGGATGGATAGAGATAAGCACACATTGAGCGAAAAATAAGGAGAAGAGCCTCGCAACATTTAGCAAAGACGGCGACGTAACCGGTTGCTGCCCTGTTACTGATGAATTTCAGACATCTCGAGAAATCGCCATAACTCACGGTGCTATTCCTGCACACTCGGTGTACATCGAAAAATGTTTAAAATGCCCCTTATTGTTGCTATAGAAAGACTCTCGAGCATGGAAAAAGGTATGGATACAGAAAGAGAGAGAGAGAGAGAGAGAGAGAGAGAGAGCTCAATAACTATTCTCGTGATCTCTGCCGTACCTCTCGGCTCTTTTTTCGAAAAAATAATTTTCGTTCGATAAAGAAAAATGTTTTCAAGGCAACAGAGAAATTTTCGATTCATAAAAATATACTTTTAAAATTGAATACATAAGTGGGTATCATAATTTTTATAAGGTTTAACGATCTTGAGGGCGAAATATATATTAAATTATATTACTAAGTTGCATGAAGCACACAAATATCTACAAACACATTATATAAAAATAAGGAGAAGATATTCGCAGCATTGAGCGAAGACGGCCTGTAACCGGCTGCTGCACTGCTGATGATGCATTTCACGCACCTCGAAAAATCGAGAAATCTCGTAGTTTCATACTTGAATACTCGGTATACATCGAAAAATATCAAAAAAAGCCCGCTATTGCTGTGATAGAAAGATTCGAGTCATGGAAAAAGATATGCATACAGAAAAGAGAGAGAGAGAGAGAGGAGAGAGAGAGAGAGAGAGAGAGAGAGAGTTAGCGAATACTTACCCAAAGAGGAGAGCTCAATAACTATGCATGCTCGTGATCTCTGGAGCCTCGAGCTCATCTCTCGGCACTTTTTTTCCGAAAAAATAATTTTCGTTCAATAAAGAAAATAATTTCAAGGCTACACGGAAAAAAAGACATTTCAAACATAATAACTGAAATTTAAAAAATACAACGATGAAGAGAAAAAACTGCAGTTTAACACAGTAAATTAATCTCTTTACAGTGTTTTGATCTAAAATTAATGTGCGGAATATACTTCTGTACTATCTGTATAACCATATTTGCTGGTTTAAACTGTAAAAACAACTATTTCCACTTCAAAATTCAAAAGAATTTCCGAAGTGTTTCTCCCGAGAGGCAAAATTTTTTTCCGTGTAGAGAAAAATTTTTAATTTATAATTTTTCTTACATAGCTCGAATCAGCCTTATACATCGCTTTCATATAAAGCATCATGATATTGATACTCTGTTTTCGTGAAAACAAAGTAAACCTTGGCGCGTGCAAATTAGCTGACATCCTCTTATACACGCCAGTGTGTATGTGTAGCGGCGAGAGCCATGCAACTTTTCTCTCCGGGTGCAAAAAAATTTGAAAAATACAATCGCAAAGGAGAACAGTATCAGTCATCGCTATACTCTTGTAGATGGGCCATTCGATGATAAAGCGCCCCTGCCTGTCTGTGATCTGTACAATTTTAATTCATTCTTCGCCCTATATGTAAAAGAACTGCTGCTGCTGAACGATACCGCGTGAGCATGCCCATAGTTATTGACTCTCGAGCGCTACGGAACGGTACCTCGTTAGCTTACCTATGTATATTCACAGCGTATACCTATTGTGTCTGTAGGTATACTCGCGTTGCATCTTCAGACCACATTATATACATTAAATATATTGTCCTCCATACGAATAAAAAAATAAGCGAATTCGAGCAAGCTTGGGTAACGATGAGACATGCACGTGGTGCGGACGGTGCATTTCGCGCGCGCCGAGAAGTCTTCATAATATTATCCCTAAAGGCGTGTGGAGCTTGCTTCCAAGCATCTTTAGAGCTCAGTAATCGTCGTTCTTTTAATCGCGTAACATCGGGAAAACGTTCTCGCAATGTCAATCGGTTAAAATATTATGCGTTTAAATAATTTATGTGCCCTCAGGATTAACGTGTGTGCTCGTGCTAATAAAAATATTTCATAAAGACGGGACTCACGGAGATAAGTATAACGAATATATCTGTGCGGGTTTGCATTCTATCGTTTTTCAAAATAATTCCTGCTGCAGATCACTCAAAACTTTATTCGTAGGAATATCGAAAAAAATTTTGGAGTGCTAGTACGAGTGTTTTTAAACTCCTGCGCAACTCTACTGTGCGGTGATGTTTTTTTCACGGATTCGAAATAAATTTTAGTTACCGAAATAACGAGGGAGAATAGTGAGAGAGAGACAAAATGTGCGCGAAAAACAGAGAGTGTGTGCGAGAGAAGGAGAAAGAGAAGAAAAACCTAAGTGACAGGAGCGAGAGAGAGAGAGAGAGAGAGAGAGAGAGAGATGCGCCTAATAGCCTCGGGAGAAGCATCAGTAAAAAATAATCATAAATCGGAGAGAGAGTGGAAATATTAAAAATAATAATAAAAATAATAATAATTATGAAAGTAAAAAATAATAATCCTGAGAGAGAGAGAGAGAGAGAGAGAAAGAGAGAGAGAGAGAGAGAGAATATTGAAAATAATAAAAATAAATAATAATAATAATAATAATAATAATAATAATAATAATAATCATAATAATGATCGGACCACTATAGCGAGCCGTCAGAACTCTTCTCCCCCACCACCTCTCCCCACCATTACCCCCACCACGCTCGGAAAGAGGCTCCAGCGCGGGGGGAAAGTGGAGGGGATAGGAGTGGGGATAGGAGTGGGGTTGGATATAGTGGTCCACATACTACTCTTTTGTATTAATATGAAGGATAGAGGTTGAGGTTTCCTCGAATAAAAAACTCGCGCGTTTGAGCCATCGAATTATAAATGTTTATTAGCTCTTGTGGGAAAAGCCTTGCGGCATAAAAACCCACAACGTAGGAACGATTATTTGTAAGTGTATAAAAGCGTGTGTCACACACGTGAATATGTCGATTGTGGTATCCGGTCAGAAAATCCCGGTTAAAAAAATCCCATGCACTAATATCCCAGTAAAAAAATCCCAAACAAAAAAAACCCATGACAAAAAAATCCCACAATAAAAAAATCCCATGACAATTAATCCCTCAACAATAATATCCCATTAAAGTTAAGTTATTTTAAAATTTCCCACTCTTATTACGCTGGGATTACGATGAACTTAATGTTACTTAACGAAACGGAATGAGACGAAATACAAACTGAAATCGATTGATGTTTATATTCTCTTGTCCTTTTCTTGTTTTTTTTGTATGTATATATACTGTAACGGAACGAAGCCCCCCCCCCCCCCCTCTTTTTCCTCGTAATAAACTGAGCGCATTACCCACACAGCGACGTATCTACTGAGGGTAACTCTCGCGTACTCTAACTTACCAACACTCGCTAGATCACGATCGATAGAGATCAGAACGTGACGCATAGTACCTGATCAAGACACGTACAGTAGTGGACGAATAACAATAATAATCCTGCGCATGAGCAAACAAGATTCGCTGATGACTCACGGCCCCACGCGAGACACCACAGCCGCGACGGGTATAAAAGGCCGAGCAAACGACGGACGATCACCATTCAACCATTCCTTTTCCTACCGTTCCCTCCTGAACACCTCTACCTCTAAGCGCTAGTGTCAGCATCGCGTCTGACGCTAGCACTAGGACCTTCTTATAAAAACCCTTTGCTTGTGAAGTGATCGTATTGCACGATTGCCTGAGTAAGTTCCTACCTAGTAGCATACTTAGCTATAGTACTCGCACTGCGTCGAGCGCATAGTCAAAGTTTCCATCCTGTTAGCATATTTTACTAGAGTACTTGTATTGCATCGAGCGCATAGTAAAATTCCCTTGCTAATAACTGTTCTAATGGCTCGACCCACGTCGAGCAATTAGCCACAGATATCCACTAGGTACCACTCAAGCCATCGAACCGTACTTTTTACAGGAAGATCCACTCTGTTTGTTTCGTGCTCCTGAGCAGGCGAGCTAGAGCACGCGAGCTAGAGAAAGTACGACATAACATAGGATAAGTCGCCTAGAGTATAGGTTTTCTTATAGAAAAACCTAGATCTCGGCATTAGCCACTAAAACACCAAAACCTTGAATGAAACCATTTTTTCAACTTAGCTTCAGTAAAAAAAAACAAAATTTCACACTTCAATTTCTAGATTACCAAAGGACCAGATCATAGATCTCAAATAATCATAGATCTCAAATAAACGTGTCCTCCTAAATTAACCTCTTTTTTTTATTAATTAGCCGTCTGGACCGGCAAAGTCCATATAACTCTTTTGTTAATTAATTGAGCATCAAAACGATCAACAATAGAGTCACAATGCCGATGATGAACTAGTTCCGGCCACCATACCCTAAGAGTGAACATATTCTGAGGCAAACAAAACAAACAACAAAAAGTAACACATCAATTGATTGAACTTCTCAAATTACATTTAAAGAATTAAGTCCTTGGCTATCTCTTTTTGATTACTCGAGTCCAGAACACGAATCCAGCTCTCAGATCGAAATAAAACATTTAAAACTTTCGATATTTAACACGTAAAATCTCGAAACGTTTCAATACATATCCCCCCTTCTTCGAATGGTTCTTCCCTCTTCTTACAGTGTACAGTGGGACGCAGTAGACCCAGTATTAGTGGTGCCAATACGTTATCTATATTTATCCTAAATGTGTAATTCATATTTATTAATCGTTGATTTTATTTCGTTTCTTTAATTTTAGTTGTTAATATTTTAAAATGCCGCTAACGTTCGTTATCAATCAAAAAGGTGGCAAAAACCTGAGTTTGGATGGATTTTTATACACTTGTCATCGTTATTCTGCGGAGAAAGTAACCTGGCGTTGTATTAATCATGTAAAAAACAAACGTACTGCACGTTGTTTTACTAGTAGCAGGGCTGAAGATGGTTTGTATTTTATATTGATTACTGTTATTGTTATTTTATTATTCATGTCTGTTTAATACAATAATTGAATGGAATATTTTATTAGGTGTTGTATTGGATAAAACGGAGCATAATCATTTACCCAGCATTGCCAAGGTCGAAGCCTGTAAGGTCATGGCGAATATTAAAGCTACGGCATCAACCTCAAATGTGCCAACAAGCCGGGTGATAAATCGTGCTGTTCGTGATGTCTCGGAATCTACGGTTGGACAATTACCTAGTCGTGGTAATATCAGTCGCACTGTTCGTCGAGTTCGTTCCGATAAGAAAATTGTTCCACCTAACCCTGCTACAGTCGCTCAGCTCATTATTAGTGATGAATACAAGAGGACTGCGAAGAATGATTTATTTTTGTGTTGTAATTCACGTGATCACGAAGTTAAATGTAAAGAACGATTTTTGATTTTTGCAACTCATCAGAATTTGAATATGTTGTGTTCATGTGATCGATGGTATGCTGATGGAACTTTTAGGACTGTTCCTAATATATTTTATCAATTATATTCCATTCATGGGTCGATAAAGGGTAAGGTAATACCTTTAGTTTACGTGCTCGTTACTGGTAAATCTACATCCGTGTATATCAGTGTTCTTCGCCAGTTGTGTTTATTGGAGCCTCGATTAAGCCCTAAAGTGATAATGGTGGACTGTGAACTTGCTTTCATAACTGCTGTAAAGAAAGTTTTTCCTAATTGTACTATCAAAGGATGCCTGTTCCATTATTCGCAATGTATTCAACGGAAAATCCAGAATTTTGGGCTGCAAGGAGTTTTTGGATCGGACGGTGAGCAAGCGTGGCGCTCGGGTCCTTCTGGCAGCATGCTGAGTATATTTGAAGTTGCTCTGGTCTCCAATAGATGCAACTGAATTTAAGCAATGCTATAAAATGTATACAACCAACATACTACCGTGCTTAGAACTGTTTAATAAATTTAACACCGGATTTGAACATTTCAAGCCGTACTTTGACAAAAGACGCTCTTCTTTTGCTTTACGTAACACGGCGGTACTTGGCTATGTCAGCGGATTTTTTCCTGCAAATTTCTTCAGCCGACGAGCCTCCTGACGTCGCAAAATGACTGCATCTTTGCGCCCATTTATCATAGCATCAGCCATTTTGCGACGACGGTCTCCTCTCAAGTGTCTTCGCTTTTTTTTGGAATGCTTGCGAGCCTTAATACCCTCGATGTGACATTCCAATACTACATCGACTTCTTTGGCTGGTTCTGTAGCAAGCCACCGCTGATGGTAGCGTTGCATTCGACGCAGGACCCGAAAAACGACAAGTATTTTTGAGCAATCCCGAGTCGAAATTTAGCGCCTCATTTAATACTCTTAGCATCCAACACATCCTCTTTATATCCCATTTGCTCCTCGAACTCCTCTTTTGCACCTCCAAGTCCTCCAAAGTCGAAAATTAGCAACCATTTAAAGCCTCTTTTATGCTCTTCGAGCTCGAGCTCCCATTTAGGGCCTCCCAAGTCCTCTGGTTTCATCATTTAGCAACCATTTTGATACTCATAACGTCCGGCCCACTCTCGAGCTCTCATTTTGAACCTCGAAGTCCTCCAGAATCATAATTTTACACATCATATCAAATACTCATAACGCTCAGTATAAATATATCTCTTACCTTTTTTATGCTGAATTTAGTAATAAACAATTTGACCGATTTAATTTTTTTTATTTGGTTTGATTTTCATTGGCTTTGCACAGTTTCACCATTTAACACTGGACTATCACAACGCTAAAAAATCAAAGAAAAAAAAACCAAATAAAAAAATTAAATCGGTCAAATTGTCTATTACGAAATGCTGCATAAAAAAGCTAAGAGGTATTTTTATTGTAAGATATTTAATTAATTAATTGTGGGCCTCAAAGTATTTCACCTTCTCATTCATCATCTTTTTTTGTTTATAACTTTTTTATTATTAACTTTAGCGCAAGAAGTTATGAAATAAAGTTTTAGACAATTTTATCAGGTAAAAATAAGCTCTTCACAAAATTTTTGTCAGCTTCATGGTTACGGAGATAAATTTAAAAAAATATTTACACCCTTAATTTCAAGATGGCGGTCGTTCCTCACCTGCTAGAATCCCGGAAACTGAGTTTTACACTCATGGTCGATCCCCTACAAAATGAAAAAAAAATCGCTACCCAATACCCAAAATGCACAGAGGACCCTTTTTGAGGCACCATTTGACTGGACTAATACATGAGCATAAAAAACGCAGAAATCAGTACATGTGTAACAAAAAATATAGTGTGCACCATGCAAGGGCTAACTGGGCTTTTTGACCTCGTGTGGTTGCAGAGTACTCAGTTTAAAAAGCCCACTTTACGCCCTTGATGCACAATATACTATTTCAGCAACACATACAATTACATTTGCAATATGCGAAAAAATATTATATATAATACTGAAATAGAAAACAGGAAAATAATTATAGCCAATGCCTCAACTTAGTATCGCCTTATTCAGTCTTACATGTCTATATAAAAATTTTGATGCTGAAACCATACGTGGTTCTCGAGAAATATATTTAAGTGACGTGAAAAAGGTAAATTAATGTTATAAATGTTAAGGATTTTGTATACATAATTCTGTTCTATTCAGAATATGAAGATTCGAGATATCAATTTTCAAACTTTAATTGCCTGCAGTCATTTTAAACTCAATTGTTAATTAACAGGTGAGTAAAATTTTCACTTACTGTCACCTTGCACATCGTCTCACAAGCCCATATAACAATTTTTATTTTTGAACTATACATGGATCTTGATAAATGTAATTGTTAACTAAAGTACCCTAAGTAAATTGATTACATGAATATTGTGTATTTTTTTCTACACCATCCAGTCCTGCTCACACTTTCAATATGCCACAAATGAATTTTATAATTCTGTGCACCTAGTTCTTATGAAACCCATTTGTTAATTAATTTTTTTTTTAAATAAAATTTTTATTGTTCACATGTATTTATTATATTAAATAAAACTCACAGTCTTACATAAAAATTTTGATGCTGAAACTACACGTGGTTCTCGAGAAATATATTTGTTAACTAACGTGAAAAAGGTAAATTAATTGTATAAATATTAAGGTTTTTGTATTTATAATTCTGTTCTATTCAGAATATGAAGATTCGAGATATTAATTTTGAAACTTTAATTGCCTGCAGTCATTTTGAACTCAATTGTTAATTAACAGGTGAGTAAAATTTTCACTTACTATCACCTTGCAAATCGTCTCACAATCCCATATAACAATTTTCATTTTTGAACTCTACATGGATCTTGATAAATGTAATTGTTAACTAAAGTACCCTAAGTAAATTGATTACATGAATATTGTATTTTTTTCTACACCATTCAGTCCTGCTCACACTTTCAATATTCCACAAATGAATTTTATAATTTCAGTTCACCTAGTTCTTATGAAACCCATTTGTTATTTAACAATTGAATAAATTTTTTCACTGTATATCACCTTTTTACTGAAGATCGCGCTGTTCTATGCAACCCCGTGAGACAGCGCTTTTCCATTAGAACTTGTAGACTAATGTCATTTAAATACGAAAAAGTCATAAGGAATCGATAGCGTAATGGTAGCGTGTCAGTCGTTAGGTAGGTCATTAGGTAGGTCTCAGTTAAAATGTCAGGTAGGAATAAAATCAATTTCGACGGAATAACGTCCGGACTACGAAGCCGGAAACATTCGTAAAAAAAAAAAAAAATCCCAGAGCGTTAATTTTTTTTAAAAATAATTATTTGAGGATCAGAAGTGCTGAATTCACGGATTGAAGGATAGTGGGTTCGAGTCCCGGTCAGTGACTTTTTTTTTTTTTAAATGTGCAAGATTTTTAAAAATAATCGAACAGTATTAATTTAATTCATTTTTGAAGCGGGATCTGATGGATATAATTATTTTCAGGTCAGTAGAGGAGTTCAAGGATAAATGAAGGTCAACTTCATTTTTTTAAATGGTTACCCTCATTTTTTTTTACAGATTCGTATTGTATGTGAAAAAATTAACAAATTTTGATTCAACCGTTTTTTTCTTCGGTCCAACTTTCTGCGAGTAATTAGGCATTCTTGAAATTTACAAATACTACCTCTTATATAAATATCTTTCGCACTAACCTTTGAAAAACATAATAAACATAATAAAACACAATAAACATAATAATAAAAATATTAATAATAATATAGTAACGTTATACAGTAACGAAACGTAACCCTGATCGAGAAGCGCCCGTACGAAGGTGCTGTCATCGTTCGTACCTATTACCTGTACCCTCGACGTAGCAAGGAGGACTTTTCGACCGACGATCGAATTACTCGCTGCATGTAAACTCACGACCGGAGAGTTTGCCGACGATCCACCCCCCTGGCCATGAGAACCACTCAATGATCGATTCGAACCTTGGGAATCTCCCTGAGCCCCGTGATGCAAGAGAGTATGATGCCGCTTCTGGCAAACTGCACATCGTCCATTTAACGAACAATCGCGAACTGTATGCTGCCTCAGACAATTAAAACAGAGCTGCAACTGTTTAACGCTAGCGTTTCGCTCAGAAGGAGCCTTTGCCTGAAACTTGGGACACTTCGAGATGGAATGCATAGCTCCGCAGAGTGGGCACTTAAACGGTGGAGCCTTCGTTGATCGAGAAGAACTAGCATAGAAAATCGTTCGAGCTTGAGGACCGACAAAAGATGTTGCAGCCGGCCGTTTATTTACTCTACGCTCGAGGGCAATCATGTTAAGAGCCTGAGTTCTCTGCTCCAGGAACTTCGTCAAATCAGCGAACTTTGGGGGCGACTCAAGAAAATCCACACCGGCCAAGCCACCTATCGCCCCTCCAGTGTCACCCTGGCTAAGCTCAGCTTCCCACAACCTCCGCGATTCCGAATCTAACCGCTCAGAGAGCACGAATACCAGCCAGACGTCCCAATGCTCTACCGGTAACCCCGAATTGGCTAAGGCACGAACGACTCGCTGAGCCTCATCGACGAAAGAGCGTAGCTCGAAAGCGGACTCTCTTTTTAAATGCGGAATCTGCATGAACGACGTCAAATGTTTATTAATAATCAACCAAGGATTATGATAACGAGTTTTTAATGCCTGCCATGTGCTAGTGTAATTCGCACTAGTCGTAGCGACATCCTTTATGAGATCCGCGGCCCTACCTGTCAAGCAAAGTTTCAAATACTGCAACTTGGTTGCGTCCGATAGGCGAGCCACGTCATGTACTAAGGTCGTAAAAAGGTCGCAGAAACTTGCCGAATCTTCATACCACCCTGAAAAGGTAGGAAGAGGAAGGTGAGGGAGTTTCGTGACATCCATAACGCCAGCTCCGTGGAAGCTTGTCTCCTGAATTTCCGCTTCTGCATTCTCCCCTTCCACAAACGTCAACAACGCCAAAAACTCGTCAAGAGCGTCCTTGTAAACGCCCTGAATTCGTCCAAACCAATCATCACGGACATACGAATCATTCTCGGCACTTTCTCGAATGACCATCTCGGAATGAGCCTTATGTACTTCCGACCAAATTTCTTTTAAAGCGTCAAGTCGCGACTGGACAATTCGAGCAGTGAGCGTGTCTCGTGGTTTGCTGCTCAACCTCTGTCGCAAACTAGCCATTTCGCCTTCGCGAGCTACTTGTAGTGCTGTAAGCCTTTGTCTTTACAAAGTAACTTTTTACAGGAGCCATGTTCCGTTAAGCTTCGATTGACCAGAAAACTCCAAAATTCTGAACGAGCAAACGTGGAGAAAAAAAAACTTAAACCCAAACCCAAACCCAAACTTAAACCCTGAACCCAAACCCATACCTAAACCCTGAACCCAAACCCAAACCTAAACCCAAGCATGAAATAATAATGATAATAATAATAACCTGATAGTAATAATGGTACGCGCGCGATGGTAAAACTAAATACGTGCGACGCTACAACTCGGAAGACCCTGCTCAACCGTCAACCGTCGGTACGTTACCGTCTGTAACTTACGGTCGTTAAACTACCGTGACGCAATTATCGGCTACAAACAAAAGAAAAACAAAAGAAGTAGAAACAAAAGAAACGCGCGCGACAATCAAATCACGTAGACGACTCGATGACGTAATCACCAACAACGATCAGCACGCTATATGCGTATACTAATATAATGCACTCAAAACGTATATACGTATACTAGTATAATGTACTCGAAACCAGCACGAAAAGACAAATTAAAATTGAATTCACCAATTCAACCGAAACCCAATCACTCACTCCTCACCCGAAGCACCAAATGTTTCCGTCACTTACGGTGAGTTCTTCTCGAGATATTGATCGGATTGAGATGAGTGAGGGAGAGAGCAGGTGAACAAACAAAAAAAGACACAATTTCGCGAGAAACGAAAAGATGCTTGCTTCGGCGTAAAAACCCTCACGGGCTAAGGGAAAAGCCGGAGCAAGTCAAATATTTAATGAAGGGAAACCAATTATTAAACTATAAATTACAAATTGCATACATTGCTGTCTCGAGTGCGTCACTTAAGGAATTAAAATTGAATGATCATTCAAAGGGATTATCATATATTAGCTTACCAAATAAGGAACAATATTTATGAACGCCGCGACTTCTGACGGTTACGTGGAAGCGGGGTAATGGGAGCGTCGAAAGTGGCCCCAGGCCCTGCAAGCAGCGGTCCCGACGTCTCGGAGATCCACGCTGGTTCGCTCGGGCAACAGAATCGTTGCCGCGCTGACGCTCGCCCTGAGGACGGGCACCCCGTATCACCGGAGGATGGACCGCGTCCTCACCAATCAATCCTAACCACGCGCGAAGCTTAAAATTACGCGGAACGCAATAAACCTGGCGCGAAACGTTTCAAAGATAATAAGCTAACACGGGGAAAAAAATGAAAATCGCGTCGTACAAATAGAAGGAAAAGCCTCACACGTCCTGCCTATTCGAGCGCTCAATCTCATCTAACTGACGCTATCCCCCCACGATCCCACAAAACAACGCGGACAGAAGCCAAGCGCGCATCTAAACAAACCCCTAGTAACAAAACAAACGCATAGCGACCGTTGTCAAGCGACCGAGATCCTCAACGTCGCGAGACCTATACGGCCCGCGAGATTCAAACGCGAACAGTCCCCGTTCCCGTTTCCGAGTCCATCATCGTTATCGAATTAATTTAAGGCGGCCCATCAGTGACAACACTAGTCAAAAATCGTGACGTGAAAAAAAATCATAAGCCTATCATAATATTTTCTAAATACTCTGTCTAAATAAAATTTATGAATTTCGATGACGTTTCCCGTGATATTTTATTCATAATTTATTATTAATAATATTATAAATAAAGTCTCAACTGACAAAAGTATTTCACGCTGTCAGAGCGATCAAGTAAGAAACGATAGCTGATATTCATATGTTTCCTCGCGCGCAGAATGACAGACATATATTGTATCCAAGATTTGCACACACGATGACTTTCGCGTTTAAATTTCTTGGAAAAATCCCTGGCAAGACACAGTTTTTTAAATACCATTGGAAAGTTCACGATTTCATCTTTCAATACTCAAAATTTGAATAAGAACTCTCGTCTTTATCAAAAGGTATCATGTCACTTCCGGTGAAAATGGAATCAACTGCCATAAGACCCATGCTAAAATATGTAATTTTAAATTACTCGTTCGCAATAATTTACCTGGCAACATACCCTGAAATTTTGAAAGAGCGTTCATTGCATCTTCTTCATTCATCTCCCGAAGTTTCATTCGTATCGCCGGTTTTTTAATTCACTGATGAGCCACCTTAAGCATCGAATTTATCGTCGTTACCGAATTTATTATAAGTTCCCGCATTTACCGCCGTTATCGAATGTATTTAAGTATCGAGGTGATCGTTGTTATCGAATTTAGTTAAGCGTCGAATTGATTGTCGTTATCGAATTTAGTTAAGTATCGAAGTTACCGTCGTTACCGAATTTTTCTGTTCGTTATCGCCCCCGTTACCGTGCTTTCTGTTCGTTTTCCTATCAGTTATCGAAATTATGAGCTATCGGGAGAGGAATCAATAAACTAGCCTGAACCAAGGCCCCATAAATTTTCTGCTGTTGAGTTTAGTTATTTCAGATCGTGAAGGCACTCGAGAGTTAGCCAGCCGTCCACGCCCTCTCTCCACAACCTACACACTGAGTGAATCGGGTAAACCGTCACCGATCTCGCCATCCAACACGCCGGCGTCCCTTCTTCGTGTTTCGTTTACGTCTTTCTAAAGTTCCGGTTAAGTTTCGCGGGTTTGGTAATTCCCGCCGTTCAATTAAAAAGATTACCTGGCGCTCAACGGCTCTCCCGGCGTCGAGGATGGTGAGATGGGCCGAAGGTGACGCGAATCGCGAGATTCCCGTCACAGAAGTTATTTGCTAGGTTTATAAAGAACGGAAATTACAGGAAATTCCGGAGAAAGAATTCTTCCGCTCGATAATGAAAGGATTCAAGAAGTGGATTATAAAGTGTAAATCTTTTTGACCTAGCGCATCAGTAGTGTAACAAGGACAGTTCTAACTCAAGATCCCTACCCCGACATTTACCGACATTTTTTAGCTCAGACACGAACCCCTTAGCCGAGACCCGAACCCGGGGGGTGGGGGGCTATCTTTAAGAGTCCGAATGCACGGAGTCGATCGGCGGGGGGGGGGGGATCTCTAACAACTGGAGGGCACCTAATCTCTTATGGGTCAAGACATTGGGGGGGGGGGGGGGGCTAGCTTTGAGGGTGGTATTGGAATGCCGCTATCTCTGGCAGCGGCGGGGCGCCTTATTTTTCATGGCGACATTTGATTGATGATTATCAGTTAGACTGGCGTCTCTGTAGGGCGGGGTGGGGGGCTAGTTTTGAGGGTGGTATTAGAATGCAGCTATTCTGTATATCCGGCAGCTGCAGTGCAGCTTGTCTTGGCATTGGAATGTTATTATATCTAACAAGTAAATAGCGGACTAGAGCGTTAGACTTTTCAACCACACACAACGCTACCCTCCCGGGCCAGTGCGTCTGTTTATCCTTATCGCTGGTCATAAATCATATCTGGTCGTGTGCCAAGGGTTAGACCGCAGTCTGGAAAAGGCCAAACATGAGGTCATAAAATCTTAGAGGCGCCTATGATCCGGCTGGTCCTCGGCACCCGAAGGAAAATATCCCTAACAGGTGTTCGTCTGACCGAATTTATATAAGCGTTTCCCTATCACTGACTGGTGCGTGAGTAAATGTAGCGCAGGGTGCTGCGGCAGATCTTTTTTCAAGCTGCGATGAAATTGGGACGAGGAGGATATTGAAAATATGGAAAAGCACGTTCGATTCGATACTCGAGCTCAAATTCATGTGATGTATGCATGGGATTATGCGTACAGAGCCGCTCGCCGAGGCCGGTGGGGAGAAGTTGCACGTGATCGTGAGCGATTTAGATTAAGAATTGAAAAATGCGGCAAACTGATTGAATCTGTATTGACGGAGAAAAAAATTTAACGGAAAATGGTATACTGATATGCGCCTTCGACGTGTCTCGACCTGTTTCGAGCCCTCCCATTACCTTCGAGAGCGGATGATGTCATCTTGCATGTCTGAACACGCTTGAGCCTGCACAGTGTTTACATATTTTGACAAACCGCCGGAAAATGAGGCTTTGATGTTCATGGAATGCTGCTATGACGCGCTTAGTCGCGTTCTTGCTATCAACATGGACGGATATCTTGTGTAATCTTTACAATGGCATTGGAATGTCGTCTAGCAGTAAGACTGTTGCGTCAAATCTTGTGGCCACGCAACGCTACCCCTGGAACCCTATGTTTATTCTACGACGACCCGAACGAAGATGTACTCGTGCAACTGATATGCTTGCTGATGCTGATGGTCCGTAGAATAGTGGGGAGGAGTGGGAGTATATATTGCTGGCTCCAATCATTTAGCCCTCCATTAACATTTGGGCAGTCTTTCCTTCTTCTCGGGTTATTTTTTCTCCTAATATGGATACTCATAAGTGTAAGAAGCTCATTTCCATTATGGAAAACGCTTATTTAATTTCACAAAAACGATCATCACCAGCTATAGCACTAAGGTGGATTAGGGAGGGGGAAAAAAACGTGAAACTATTGACGAAAATTTCTCGGCGCGAATGTCCCTCAGTGCATGAGAAAATGCGCATTCAAGCGACAATTGCATCGGTATTATCGGTGATAGAAAAATTGAAGAAAAGAGGAGCTGGTTCTGGAGCAGCTGATAAAGTGCGATGGAAGGATATGGAGACGGCGTTTAAAAAAAGAATCCAAACGGGCATAGTCATCAACCTTCAACATAAAGATCTCGATGCTTTTCTCGATGATTCTAAACCCTTGATCCTCGCCAAATTGGAAGCTGCATCCCAGCGTTATGGCAATTTGAAGGTTAACGTAATATTAGCGTGCAAGTTTCAACTTAAAAAAATAGGTGAAACTGCGTTGGAGGATAAATTTTTCAACACGCGGAATGAGGCAATTCTTCCCTCTACGAACATCGACATGTGGTTCCAGGAGCATGTAAAAGATCAGTTGTTGAAAAAAATTGAGGAATTTCATTGGAAAGAGTCTGGTTGGTCACTGCACGAAGTATCCAACCTAACTGTGAATTTTAATAAATACGTGCCACTCCGGGGAGGTACATACGTCAGTGTTCCGAAAGATATTCAACGAAAGCGTGCTGTTGTCAATATAGAGAGCAATGACGAATTTTGCTTTTTATGGGCAGTCACTGCCGCACTTTCTCCGCCAGTTATAAATTGCAATCGAACAAGCTCTTATAGACATTTCAGTGAAGTTTTACAGTACAAAGGATTGGATTTTCCAATTACTGTAAAAAAAGTGCCAACCTTTGAAAAAATGAATAACCTCAAAATTAACATTTATGGTATTGATAACCAGAGGAAGAACAGTGTGATAGTGCCGATATATATCAGTGAACAAACATCTCCTAAATCGACAATTCACCTTCTTATGCTCGAGAGTGACAGAAATGATTCTGATGGGGATGATCTTGCGAGTCCTATCCATCACTTTACATGGATAAAAAACATTTCACGCTTAGTGAGCACGCAGATTTCTAGACATGATGGCAAAAAATGGTTGTGTGACAGGTGTCTCTGTCACTTTCAAAGTGAAATCATGCTGCAGAAGCATATCCTCGACTGCACGAACCAGTGCCGAGTATCTTTTCCCGAGGGTGATGCGAATTTCATGAGGTTTAGAAACTATAAGCATAAAGAGAATGTTCCGTTCGTGATATATGCTGATCTCGAATGTCTCCTGGAGCCGATTGCACCTACGGAGGAGGCGAATACTATGGGCTACCAAAAGCATGTACCACATTCCATCGCCTACTACTTCCACTGCTCGTACGATGATACCATTTCGGAATTTAAATCCCATCGAGGTTTGGATTGTATTGGGTGGTTCATGGACGAATTGACGAATATCGCGAGCTTGGTGAATACCCGGTTGGCGAACATCGTACCAATGGAGCATCTCAGCGATGACCAGCGAAGTGCATTTAATTCTGTAACCATTTGTCATATTTGCGAGAAACCTTTCGAAAATAACGAGTTGAGAGTTCGAGATCATTGCCATTTTACGGGGAAGTATCGCGGGCCCGCACACACTGGATGTAATTTAAATTATAAAAACTCTCACGCGGTGCCGGTTATTTTTCATAATTTATCGGGATATGACGCTCATTTTCTGATTAAAGCATTAGCCGTAGCATTCGAAGGTGCGGTTTATCTTCTGCCAATTAATAAGGAGAAATATATTTCATTCACAAAAAAAGTCCAGGGCACGTTTGTAGAGTTCAGGTTTTTAGATTCATACAGATTTATGGCGTGTAGCATTGAAAAATTAGCATCGTACTTGGAAAGCGATGAAAAACAAATAACTCGTAAGCATTGTAATAATGCAATGGAATTCAAGCTTCTGACTAGAAAGGGGGTTTACCCATATGATCATACCGATTGTTGGATGAAACTTGACGAGACTGAGCTACCATCCAAAGAGCAGTTTTATTCTAGGCTAAATAATGAGGAAATTTCCGAAGATTCATACGCTCACGCCATGAATGTCTGGAAAACTTTCAAAATATCAACGTTAGGAGAATATTCAGATTTATATCTCAAAATCGATGTTATCCTTTTAGCTGACATTTTCGAAAATTTCCGACGCAGCTGTCTATCGACATATAATTTAGATCCGTTGCACTATTATACAGCTCCTGGACTCGCTTTCGATGCGATGCTTAAGTTAACAGGTATTGAACTCGAACTCATCACTGACGTTGATATGCTATTGTTTATTGAAAAAGGTATCAGAGGAGGTCTTGCTCAATGCTCAAATCGCTATGCAAAAGCAAATAATCGATACATGGGAGAGGATTTTGACTCATCGAAGCTTGAATCATACTTAATGTATTTCGATGTAAACAATCTTTATGGTGCAGCCATGGTTCAGGCTTTGCCATATGCTGGATTCGAGTGGGTGGAAAACTTTGATAAATCGGATATTGACAATATCCCTGTCGATTCTCATACAGGTTACATATTCGAGGTTGATTTAGAATACCCCAAGGAGCTGCACGAATCTCATAAAGACTTACCACTTTGTCCGCACCATTACAGGCCACCCACCTCCAAAAATATAAAATTAATGACAACGTTATTAGAAAAAGAAAAATATATAATTCATTATCGAAACTTGCAGCAGTGTCTCAACTTGGGCTTGAAATTAAAGAAAATTCATAGAGTTTTAAAATTCCAACAGAAACCACGGATGAAGCCATACATTGATTTAAATACTGGATTCAGACAAAAAGCTACCAATGCGTTTCATAAAAACTTGTATAAACTACTCAATAATGCAGTTTTCGGGAAAACAATGGAGAATGTGAGAAAGCATCGAGAAGTGAAGCTTGTTACTGAGTGGGGAGGTCGGTATGGAGCTCGAGCTCTAATCGCTAGGGCTACTTTCCACAGCTGCACTGTATTTGACGATGATATGGTCATCATCGAGCTCAACAGAGCAAAGGTGAAATTTAATAAGCCATTGTATGCAGGGTTTTCAATCCTTGACTTATCAAAAATTTACATCTACGATTTCCATTATGAATATATGAAAAAAAAGTTTGGGCAAAAAGCTCAATTAATGTACACCGACACTGATAGTCTTATATATAATATTACAGTGCCTAATATATATGATGTCATGAAGCTCGACATAAACAAATTTGATACCTCCGATTATCCTCTTGACAATCCTTATGGGATGCCTTTAGCGAATAAAAAGGTGTTAGGGTTAATGAAGGATGAGAATAATGGACAGATCATGGAAGAATTCGTGGGCCTGCGCGCCAAACTATACGCTTACAAGGTTCGAGATGATGACGTAGAAAACAAGCGTGCTAAAGGTATTCGAGGATCTACGTTAAAAAGAATCAGATTCGATGATTATAAACATTGTCTTTTCCGGCATGAGAATCTTGTTGAAACACAAAATTTAATTCAGTCGAAGAAGCATGTAGTGCAAACTGTAAGACAAAGAAAAGTCGCTTTAAGCTGGAATGATGATAAAAGAGTTCTCTCCGCTCATACGACTGATACTCTACCTTGGGGTTATGAGCGCAACACGAAAGAATGTTTGTAGTTTAAAAATTAAATAAATAAAATTAAAAATGCGATAAGCTGGCGTGGTAAACTATGATTGGTATAAAAACTGTGAATACATTGTATATGAACTAATAAAATTGATACGCTGGAGAAAATAATCGATTTTAAAAAAAGATGTATTATTGAAGCCGACTTTTTCCCAATTCCCGTCCAACAAAATAATCCTGTGAGAGATGGGATAGGAGGTGGCGATTGAAAAGATCAATAATGTTCATTTGTTAAAATATTTTATTACACATCAGATTTCCTTATCCAGCTATTGTGGGAGTCGTCGAAACCCAGCCATTTTACAAACATTTTATTTCCGCGTTTCTTCAATACTCGTTCAATCAGATAAATATCGGGATTTTCAACTCTAAGTAGCTCTTGCTCATAAAAACCACCGGCGATGGGTTCATCTTGATAGTCCTTGAGACCGAACGTCACAGGGTTCGTATTTTTCACTTGATGTATTGTAAATATTTCCGTTGTCCAGTTAGGAGTATAACCCTTGGCAAATATATTTTTGAATTTGCTTATCCTCACTTTGTCACCGCATCGAAATTTCGTCGACCTTTTTTTCAAGGGTTCTCGAGTCGTAAAAACGCGTTGTAACAGCTGCTTCTCATTCTCCGAGTTCACGTCTTTCGGCTTCATTTTAATTGTGCGATGTACACTATTGTTATATTCGGAAATCAAATTTTTGAGAATATCGGTCCACTTGTAGCTTCCACGAAGACTAAATTGCATCCACATTTTATTTTTCAAGGTACGATTAAAACGCTCGCAAATTGATGCTTTCAAATTACTGTATGTCGAGTACATATGAATATTATACTTTTTCATGAGAGTTTGAAAATCGGCATCATAAAACTCTTTGCCCTGATCAACATGTAGGTTCTCTGGTATGCGTCCCTTTGCAAGTATAGATCTCATGGCGGTCGTTGCGTCTTTAGCGTTCTTGCTCCTCAGTGGCACGGCCCAGGCAAACTTGGAGAAGACATCGATGACGGTTAGGAGAAATTTATGATTGCCGTTTTGCCGCGCGTAAGCCGACATGTCAACAAGGTCCGCTTGCCAAGTCTCATCCAAGCCTCGTATATCCACATGCCGACGAGGATAGTTTCTGCGTGCGGGCTTATGTAGTTCCTGCACCAGCGCTCGCTTCTTCTCGTTCATTTTTTCTCAAGGATGTTTAATCGAGCGTCAATCTGGGAAAACATGCTAAGCATGGACACTCGCAGGTTTTTCGTACCAGCATTCGGAGTTTTGAGAATTTCTTTTATCTTGGTTGTAAGATCTTCAGTTATTTGCGCACTAATTCTCTCTATTTTATTCCGTAAGTCGGTGTTTAACGTGTCGCATTTATCTTTTATTTCCTCATGTAAGTTCTTAGTTACGTGTCGGGCTTTAGCATTCAGCACCTTTAAGCTGATAGCGTCGTCGTCCTCTTCGGGAATTCCAACGTTGCAGAGTCGCTTGTTCTCCAAATCGTAATGTCCGTCTTTTGTAATCTTGAATCCAATGCCCGGAGGACCGCGATTGAGCGCACTTTTATTATCCAGCTGCCGTCCAAACACGTCGACACTTATTTTGTAATGCGCGAAATTGCGATGATGAGATGCGAGGAGTAAACGTAGGCGGTCCACTAGTTCATTGGGATCGTCCCAATAAATATAATCGAATCTCACGTCTTTTCTAGCCACTTTATACTTTGGCATACCTTTACCCGTGTGCGTATCAACTATTTTCGCGATATAAGTCTTGAATTTCAAATTTTTATCCGTCCGAATTGCTTCATCTGCTTTATAATATTTCTTATGGGCATTCGTGACAATTACAATGTTCTCATAATTTTTCAAATCGTTGGGTGTCAGATCCTCAATGCGGGGCACTTTTTTGAACAACAGTTCCGCTAATCCAACAGTTTTTGGATAATTTTTATCTCGGACACGAATATGCTGAGAATCAAAAAAGATTGGAGAATCTCCAATCATTAATTTATTGTTAGCGAGATTTCGTACACCGTATGAGACATCCATGGTTGATTTTCTATTTGTCTGCAGCAATACTACATACTCATTTATTAATTCATCAACATTCACAGCTGTATCCTCCTCCTGCTCTTCCTCTTCATCACCGTACGCAGACTGGAAAGACAAATCTTCCAACATTGGATCATCCTTACCTTCATGGTTGCCATCCTCAATATGTTCTTCTTCTCTTTCTTCTTCAACACGATCTTTGACTTCCTCCTTAAGTTCCTGTTTCATCTCTGGCGTCTCGTTTTTCCGCATCACCAATTTTTCCAATGGCGTGACTATTGGCTTGAAGACATTTTGCATTGCCTGTTCAGCATTGTCTTTGCCGATTTTTATCATCCGATGTTTTTGTCGGATTGCATCGCTCGCTTTGACAATTTGACGCAATACGTCTTTCTTCTCCTCCAAAAGTTTATTCATGTTGCTACCCCCGAGTCAGAGATGATACTGTCTCCAATGAACGTTTACTTATGACTGAGAAAAGAATCGAACCCTCGTCTATATCTACCCTCATTCATTTGACTATCCTTGTCGATCGTGATGAATCCATACTTGTCGTCATTCCAGCATTCTGAACACATATTTTTAAACTGTGCATATGACATATTAGTATTGACATGATCATTGTACACATGTTTAAGGTTCATCTCATCTTGCTTAAATAGAACCACAAAATTCGTATTGTCACGCACGAGGTGTTTAGGAATACGAGCATAGGTCTGGCAATGATAGAAACAATCGACATTTTTGTGTCGCCCCATGGCGAAAAAGGCTCTAATATTGTCCTGTTTTTCACGTGCCACGTCATCGAAGATAAATATTGAGTTGGGGTGTGCATCGCTTGGTGTCACCACTTGTTCGTGCTCATTGAATGGGAAATATTGAACACCGCTCACGGGCTCGAGTAATCGTGCGAGCAATGTATATTTTGGCTGATTGAGGGATTTAGAATAAAGATAAACGTTCTCGAATCTCAGACCATTAGGATGTGTTATGAGGGAGAGTAAAGCGTTCGTTTTACCACAGTTCGAGGGGCCACAGAATACTGCCCAAATGCTATTAGGCAACAAATCGCCATGACGTTTTTCGCGCGGTTCACCTCCCCGCATAAATTCATCGAAATTCATTACAGGCAGTTCATCCGTCTCCATCCTGAGCACGACTAATGGGGAAAAAAAATATAAATAGGGTTTTATAGGGATTATTCACCAGTCGAGCAGTCATCCCCGATATGATCGGTCGTGCTTTGGTCAATAGTCTGATTGACAAGCTCCCTGTCGAGCTGCATCTACCTGGGTATCAATATTGCGGACCTGGTACAAAGTTATCTAAACGTCTTGCACGAGGTGATCGAGGTATTAATCCATTGGATGCAGCCTGCAAGCAGCACGATATTGCATATTCAAAAGAAACTAGCCTCGAAGCGAGAACTTTGGCCGATAAATTACTGGCCGAGCAGGCTTGGAAACGAGTATACGCCAAAGACGCGGGTATTGCGGAGAGAGCAAGTGCTTGGGGCGTGGCAAACATCATGAAGGCCAAAACTAAACTAGGCATGGGGCATTGCGTGAAAAAAACAAAATTAGGCATGGGACAGAATAAAATCGTTGATGAGAAAAGCCGTGGCCGAAAGGGTGCTCGGAAAGGTAGCAAGAAGGCTAAAAGTAAATTGCGCATTCTACCAGCGCCTCGTAAAATTGGGGGGTTTTTGCCGCTCCTCCTGCCGATATTTGCCGGTCTGAGTGCTGCAGGAGCACTGTCAGGTGGCGCTGCTTCTATCGCTAAGGCTGTAAATGCGGCTGAAGCTGCTAAGCGGGAATTGGATGAGAGTAAGAGACATAATAAGATGATGGAAGCTGCTGCTTTGGGTAAAGGTCTGCATCTAAAACCGTACAAGAGGGGGACGGGTCTTGGTTCAAAAAACGGAAAGTCACGCTGCCTCCCCAAGCCTTAACTGATGCTGATCTGCTCAAATATGCGAAAATCATGGAAATTCCACACTTTCGCGGAGTTTTTATGAGAAATAAATTGCCGAAAAGTGGACCGGCAAAATACGAATCAGCAATTATCAATTTAGATGAGGATATGGGACCTGGTACACACTGGGTTGCATACAAAAAGAGGGGGGAGAATGTCATGTACTTTGATAGTTTCGGCAATCTTCAGCCTCCAGTCGAGTTGATGAAATATTTTGGTGTTGGTAGCGTGAATTATAATTATAAGGGATATCAGAAGTATGGTACAGTCGAATGTGGGCACTTATGCCTAAAGTTTCTCTGCCAGCAATTGAGTGGCAAAGAAAAATATTCTCTATATAAACGTGCATAATGATGAATATAGAATCAGTTGACTATGTGCCGTCGTCATGGATGATAGTTTTACACTAACTATTTCCGGGACGTCATCTACACTTGAAGCTCAATATTTTCCCCCCATCGAACTTTCACCCCACAAAAATTACACTTTAGGGCTCATTGAATTACTAACCTTCAATTCTATTCCTAATATAGCCGATGGTAATAATAAAATTTATGTGGGAGACAAGGTATTGACCATACCGACGGGTAGCTATGAAATAGATGATATTGAGAAGTACGTGCAGGCAGAGTTGCCGAATATTTCTATTAAGATTAAACCCAATAACAATACTCTACGTAGTGAAATCGAGTGTAATCGCGATATAAATTTTATGCCTAATGATTCTATCGGCTCTCTCTTGGGTTTCACACCGCGTATTCTTGTAGCCAATAAAAGGCATACATCTGATCTCCCAGTAGCCATTCTCAAAGTGAACGCCTTGCGTATAGAGTGTAGCATTACCGCCGGTGCCTATATTAATGAGCGAAAAGCTCATACGATTCACGAGTTTTTCCCGTTCGTACCATCCGGATATAAAATCATTGAAGTTCCATCGCACGTCATTTATCTGCCAATCACGAGCAAGACAATAGATAACATCCAGCTTCGGATAGTAGACCAAGACGGAGATTTAGTAAATTTTCGCGGCGAAGTCATAACCATACGATTGCATATAAAATCATGGGTATAGTCTTCAATAGAAGCCATAATATCAAGTCGTCATGGATGAGCGTGACCAGTCGCCGATCGACACTCAAAGTGCTAACACCTCAGAACGTAAAACTTCTAAAGAATTTGGGTCTGACAGTGCGCGGAAAAAGCGCATAAGGTATTATTTATTCTGTGCCCTCTGCATCTGCTGCGTAAAATGGAGGAGGAAATAGTAAATATACAAAGTCCCATCGTCTTCGATGAATCTATAATACACTGCGAGATTCATGCTCATAAGCCGTATGCATCGTCAACTTTCAATAACAGCGATGAGATACGTATTTCCATCCAACATCAGGATCTATGTCTTCTACCAAGCAAAAGTTTTATACATATATGCGGAAAACTGACTAAAGCCGATGGTGCAGCGCTTGCCTCCACAAGCCTCGTCAATAATGCTATTTGCTTTTTGTTTGAAGAAGTACGATATGAGCTCAACGCTATTGAAATTGATCGAAACAAAAATGTAGGTCTTACGAGTCTAATAAAGGGATATTCATCTCTGAGTCCCGGTAAGAGATCTATGCTCGAGAACACGGGCTGGCTTGATGTTGAAGAAACGATGCAAATCATAGATGCAGCGGGCAACTTTGACGTATGCATACCGCTAAGTATGCTGCTCGGTTTTGCCGAAGATTATCGAAAAATTGTCGTAAATGCCAAGCATGAGCTGATTCTATCGAGATCGAAGACTGATGATAATGCTATTGTGCAGACGGTTGACGAGGAGTTCAAACTTGTATTGCAAAAAGTAGAATGGCTTGTACCATACGTGACAGTCTCCGATCAGCGTAAAATACAACTTTTAAAGTTTATCGGCAGAGATGCGCCAATCTCCATGAGCTATCGTACGTGGGAACTGTATGAATATCCGCTGCTCCCCGCAACCTCGAAGCATGTTTGGACCGTCAAGACTTCTACTCAGCTGGAAAAACCGCGATATGTCATTCTCGCTTTCCAGACTGATCGGAAAAATAAGAAAAAGAAGAACGCGAGTAACTTCGATCATTGTAGTCTCGCCGATGTTAAACTATATTTGAATTCGCAATGCTATCCATATGGAAATTTGAACCTAAACATAGAGCAAAACCAGTACGCCCTACTATACGAGATGTATGCAAACTTCCAAAATACTTATTACAACAGAGAAGCAGAGCCGTGGTTAAAAAAATCCGAGTTTCTAAAGTATGCTCCTCTAGTCGTCATCGACTGTTCGAAGCAGAACGATTCTCTCAAGTCAGGCCCCGTTGACATTCGTCTTGAATTTGAAGCAAGAAATAATATTCCTGCCAATACATCCGCGTATTGCTTGATTCTACACGATCGTATTGTTGAGTACAATTCAATAAGTGGCGGGGTAAAAAAATTAGTATAAAACCTTCAACGATGAACCGACTCTCTTCAGTCAGCACCATGGACTTTATCGTCGATATTCAAGGCTTCAGGAGACCCATTAACGAATTTGTGCTAAAAGAAATAGCAATTGTGGAAATCTCTGACAACACCGAACCCCTGACGTTTTTCTTCAAACCTCCAACGCCATGGAACTCTCTACCAGCGAAGTACAAAACGATGAATGCATGGCTAGAACGAAATTTTCATGGAATACGATGGAATTCAGGCGACACACCGTACGAAGCTGCTGGAACAACAATTCGAGCTATCTTGAAACAAGCCCGAACCATCTACGTGAAGGGATTAGAGAAGACGGCGTGGTAAGCGCAATTCACGGATTTGTCGGCACATATTGTCGATATGGAAACTCTCAATTGTCCATCATTGCAGAAATTATCGAAAATATCAAACAACAGAGGATGTTCTCGTCATCCCCACGACTCAAAATATAATTGTGCTAACGCAAACGTAAAATCTTTAAGGAGCTGGTACATTAGGAATTGTGTAAACGCAGGATTTTTGAAATAAATAAAAACATATTATCGAAAAATATATGTGTGTTTTTTATTGAAATAAACCATAGGAAATTGTTTTACATATTTGGTTTCACTCCAACTTATACATTTCGCACCACACGTCATCTATAATGTTTTTTTTTTACTTTTTCAACCATGCGCACTTATGGATTCAAACACTTTTTTCAGTGCCACCATCGTTCGCGTAGAGTCACGACCCCATAGTAGGCGCGATGGCTTGATGGTTTGATGGCGTCAGATGCGTTTGAATTCTACGCTGTTATATTTCCCACCGAAGTAGTTCATATAGAGTTGATTTGTATGCGCAGCGCCAATCATCTCTTTGAATATTTCTTTGTTCTCGTCGAACGCTTTCACGAATCTTGCAGGTAGGAATACGGAGAATCCGTTGGTGATATCCGCTACGATCCTCCTCCCGAATTTCGTTTCAACTATTCTCAGGTCGGAGATCGGATGATCTGCCTGAACGGAGAGTTCAGCCAATTTTTTTATTGGCAAAAATTTCACCATTTTTCCCACCTTGTTGATACTTGTGAAATCCATTTCGACTTATTGATGTATTCTTCAATGTATTTATAATGAAGCTCAGATCAGACCTCGTACGTATAAGATTTTTTACTTCTTCGATATTTTTTAAAAGCAAGAGCAATCGTTCTTTTTGCTCACGTCGCCTGTCTTGCATGTCAACTGGTGCAGTTCAGACGTGCATCTTGATATTATATAGGCCCTCCAAATTCCCGACCCCCCACCAACTCTCAATTCTAGGACCCAATAGGATTTTCCACACTTTCCTCCGCCCACACTTTGCGGCGACACATTTGACAATTCCGTACAGAGGGTGCAGGGCCATCGATATGAGTCATGATGTGGGGCGTATTCCAATGTTCCATACAAGGCAGATATGACATAATTTCGGCGTCTGCACGAAGATTTTCGGGTAAACGCTCATAAAACATATGAATTGATCGACTAAAATATTTTAAAATCATAGGCTTCGTTATATTCTTAAGATCACCCCTTGATAATTCCCACGGATATTTGGCTCCGAGAACGCCATCAGAATATCCGTCCATGTTGATAGCAAGAACGCGACTAAGCGCGTCATAGCGGCATTCCATGAAAATCAAAGCCTCATTTTCCGGCGGTTTGTCAAAATATGTAAACACTGTGCAGGCTCAAGCGTGTTCAGACATGCAAGATGGCATCATCCGCTCTCGAAGGTAATGGGAGGGCTCGAAACAGGTCGAGACACGTCGAAGGCGCATATCAGTATACCATTTTCCGTTAAATTTTTTTCTCCGTCAAAACAGATTCAATCAGTTTGCCGCATTTTTCAATTCTTAATCTAAATCGCTCACGATCACGTGCAACTTCTTCCCACCGGCCTCGGCGAGCGGCTCTGTACGCATAATCCCATGCATACATCACATGAATTTGAGCTCGAGTATCGAATCGAACGTGCTTTTCCATATTTTCAATATCCTCTTCGTCCCAATTTCATCGCAGTTTGAAAAAAGATCTGCCGCAGCACCCTGCGCTACATCTGCTCACGCACCAGTCAGTGATAGGGAAACGCTTATATAAATTCGGTCAGAAGAACGACTGTTAGGGATATTTTCCTTCGGGTGCCGAGGACCAGATGGATCATAGGCGCCTCTAAGATTTTATGACCTCATGTTTGGCCTTTTCCAGACTGCGGTCTAACCCTTGGCACACGACCAGATATGATTTATGACCAGCGATAAGGTTGCGATAAACAGACGCACTGGCCCGGGAGGGTAGCGTTGTGTGTGGTTGAAAAGTCTAACGCTCTAGTCCGCTATTTACTTGTTAGATATAATAACATTCCAATGCCAAGACAAGCTGCACTGCAGCTGCCGGATATACAGAATAGCTGCATTCTAATACCACCCTCAAAACTAGCCCCCCACCCCGCCCTTCAGAGACGCCAGTCTAACTGATAATCATCAATCAAATGTCGCCATGAAAAATAAGGCGCCCTGCCGCTGCCAGAGATAGCGGCATTCCAATACCACCCTCAAAGCTAGCCCCCCCCCCCCCCCCCCCCCCCAATGTCTTGACCCATAAGAGATTAGGTGCCCTCCAGTTGTTAGAGATCCCCCCCCCCCCCGCCGATCGACTCCGTGCATTCGGACTCTTAAAGATAGCCCCCCCCACCCCCCGGGTTCGGGTCTCGGCTAAGTGGTTCGTGTCTGAGCTAAAAAATGTCGGTAAATGTCGGGGTAGGGATCTTGAGTTAGAACTGTCCTTGTTACACTACTCGCATCTACACATGTATATAATTATTCAACGCGGTCATCAAATGGCACGCGACGGTCTTTTGTCCTTTTTTCCTTCAGTCTTCACAGGTAAGAGAAGGATGCCTACTTTTATTATCGAGCGAAAAAATTATTTCTCCACTGCTTATGGAAATTTCCTGTACATTTCCTTTGACCCCTCATTGTAAAAACCTTAGCCTAGTCAAATTAGAATTTGAAACGGACAAAAATTTTGGTGGATTTTCATAACTCCGTACTTGTTTAATAATTTTCAAATGTGTGAAAAGTTTTTAAAAACTGAAAGAATAAACTTTTAAATATATGAGAGTACATATCAAGTTTTATGATTTTTATTTTTCTTTTCGAATTCAGAATTTCAAAAATTATTTGCAGGTCAATACTTTCTTTTATTATTTCTCTTTTCATACGAACAAAATAAAAGCTCCTAACACCGTTATTCGAGTATAGATTTCTTGACTAAGTGTCTAAGATCAGTAAAGTCATTAGATGAAGGGACTTCCACGTCTTACAGTTGGCAAGAGCAAAAAATTTGTACTGACATATCCAGTTGTTTCAATTAATGAATTTCTCAGATATCTAATGAACAAATAGTAGCAATAATCAACTCTAGCACTAAATAATACCCATTTTCTCACTCGAAGTAGATTTTATTATCTTATTTATTTCTTACCTGAATTGATTTTTATTTAAAAATTAGTCATTTTTCATGAAACTCTGGAGTCAATTTTGGATTCGATTGCTTTAGAAAAATTAAGATTCTTTTTCGTTTTTCATAATCTGTTATCGTCTTGGTACTCTCACTCCAATACAATATTCAAAATTCCATCGCTTTATAAAAAAAGAATCGCAATTAGCTGTAAGTAATAAAACTTGATAAAATAAAAATTTATTGTATAGTCAATTTTTTAACAGTTAAACGTCCATTGAATTTTTTTTTTTTTTTAAATTAAATTCAAAAAATTTCGAAGACCAAAACATTAGCTTTCAGAATCTTTCTGTGAACTTGAAAAATATTAAATAATTACAAAAGTATGTGAATTGAGCCGAAAATAGATTTTTTTGTGTGTTAAATAGAAAACAAAAAAGTTTCGGCACCACTTAAACTTGACGAATTTTTTTTTACTATGCCGGATGTCTTTTTCTTGATAATACCTAGTGACTTAAAAAATAGCACCACAAAAATTAAAAAAAAAAGTCAAACTGACACACCCTAGTGTACAAACACCTTTTTTCTATTAAATCGTGAGTGAATTGGATAGGCGTAGAAAAATACGTGCATTGAATGTCATAAAAAAATTTCTGATGCATGTATGATTTCAACGTACAATGATCGTGTTGAAATACGAGTAAATTAAACAAACGCTTTATTAAGATGAACGTCTTTCAATCGTAGGTGGAAAACTGCATCATGGATAAACGTTTTCTATTTACACCGCACTGCAGTACATTTCCACTATACTTTAACGCGTATTGAATGTATATTCCCCCACCTTGTGTTGGTTGTGTAGAGCTCTCCACCGAGCGGTAAGTAACTCCAGATTTGACTGACACATTATTGGGTAAATATTTAGTATCGCGGTACCACCTATCACGAGGCTAATTTTTTTTCATGCTTCGTTACGCCTTGATAACATCATAACCAGTCATATTATGTTGGCGCATAACCTTCATTGTGAAAAAAATTACTTTAAAAAGTATTTGAACAAATTATGTAAAATTCAACTTTATACAAATTATGTAAAATTCAACTGTACAAATAGTTATGATGTTTTGAAATCATAATATACCCTCAAAAAAATTTACAGGCCGATTATAGGTGGTGCTGCGATACTAAATATTTACCCATTATCGTTTTTCGTGAAACAATTTAAACTAATCCATATAGCTTACATTAATTTTTTTATTTCAAATTAATTCGTGTGATTGAACTTCATTTTCTTATTTCGTATTAATTTATTCTATCCAACTTAATTCTCTTATTTTAAATTAATTAAATTAATTTAACTTCATTATTACATTTCAAATGAATTAATTCGATTCCAATGAATTTTCTTATTTCAAATTAATTCATTCATTTCAAAGTGATTTTCTTATTTCAAATTAATTCATTCCGTTGAAATTAATTTTTCTGTTTCAAATTAATTCATTGAATCGAAATTAATTTCTGTATTTCAAATTAATTCATGTAATTCAAATTAATTTCTGTATTTTAAATTAATTCATTTAATTGAGAACGATTTTATTATTTCAAATTAATTCATGTAATTGAACTTAATTTTTCAATTTGTATTCCATGCAGTTCTGAAACGCTTTTATGACTTTTTGGGGTGCTTTTTTCCTCAACACTATTTCAGTTATTAATGTTCTTCAACTTAATATTTGGACCATATTTTCATATCTAAAAACAGTCACAAAAATGTTGTTGATCATGTACAACAACCTCCTGCTCTCAAAAACGTGGGCAGAATTTTCCTTCTATTCTTTCCTTAATTATTTCAAAAAATTTTCGCCTATAACTCTTCACCAACGACTTTTAAGTGTACCGTGACTGCACGTATATTTTTGGCGCATGACTTTTCGGAAGTTGGCCGATGCAAAAAATTAACTGATTTAATCGTAAAAAATGATTTTCAAAGAATCAACGAATTACATTCTTAATTTTTTCATTCTTCATTCCCTCATGTATCATCCACCAATAAGACTTACATTAATGGATCGTTGGAAGTCGTTGGTGGCACATTTTGAGGGGAATATTTATGAAATAATCCGGGAAGAAATAGAAGGAACATTATGTCTACGTTTTTTAAAGTTGAAGGTCGTTCTACATCAGCAATGTAATTTTTGTGCATTTTTTTTAGATTTTACGAAACGGTTCCAATATTGAGTTCAAGCTTATTTATAACTTAAGAAGATTGGTTAAAATGACCTCCAAAACATCAGAGAAGTGTTTCAGAACTAGAAATACAACATAAAAAATCAGAGATCAAATTGAAGATGTCAAGGTCTATGGGGCTGTGTCGAGTTGAGGTGGATAGCCCCATATATACTGTCGCATAAAATAGTTGTCCTTATACATCCAATGAATCTATTTACTCTAGGAAGCTGCAAGGGAAAAAAGCGGAGAGCAGGTTAAAAAATTATTGAGTGAAAAACTTGACGCGCTTCAGGACAAAGCAGCGCGAAAAACTATCAAGTATCAAGTAACCATCAAGTAAACATCTTGCAAGATCGGACAAACGTAGTAAAAAAAATGTCACGCGGTTAAACGATAGAATCCAGTGAGTTTTATTATTTATTTTTCATTTGAGGATAGCATTCAAAACGAATGTAAAATATCTGTTGATGGAGGTGATTACACTTGAATATGTAGTTTTCTGAACAATTTCATGTGCGATAATGAAACGCTTAATATTAATTGAATTCATCAACTCGTGAGGTGTAACGTTGAATTACGATCAATAGTTTCTTTGGCTCGATTTTATTCTGCCTGGGATCATTAAAATATGATTATTAATATGTGATTGATGTATGCTTTTGTGACGTGCAGGGCGTTATTGCACGACTAACAAAGTAAATCCCTTGTGCGAAACACAAGGGTTTATATTTAATTTTGTTTAGGATAAGTTTTCCGACAACGTCCCATACGGGCCCGTTCCTTTAGATAGTTGAAAGAGGAAATTATTGTCAGGATAAATTAATCGTAAGTAACTTCTTTACCATCAAGAGTCCAATATTTATTTAATTAACAGAATTTAGAAAAGTCCCAAATATAAGGTTCCAAGAATACAAGTTAATAGTTCATAATTTAAAAGGACTCGAATGAATAGCTGAATCGCAAGACAAACAAACTCTCACAATCATACGTACAAACACACACGCTACTCACTCAGTTATCGGCACAGCTGACAATATAGGCTGCCAACCTTTACGCTACCTCACTCGCTCGCTCTCCCGTGGTATACCGATGCTCGCTCGCTCCGTTCTGTACAGGCCCGGTCGTTGGCCACGCGGCAACCACAGCAGTTCTTCGCGCTCACGTTACACACCGTACACTCTGTCCTCGATTGCTTGACAGTAAAACTTAAAACTACACGACAGAATGTTCGTGGCAGAGGTTGATTGTATTTCTTAAACTAACGCAAATCAACTTATAAACACGACGCGCGCAACTCGGGGGCCTCTTTGCGAACCCGATCGACTTACAACGGCGACCTTATGTAGGGATCGGGGAACTACCATCCTAGAATTATTGCCGCTATGTGAAGCGATTTGTGAAGTTACTCCGGAATCAAGCTTTACGCTATCGTGTACATCCGGAGACTAATTTGTCCCAGCTCGCTCAACTGGCGTTCTGTCGATCGCCAGGTGAAAGAGCGGGGGCAAATTTCATCAATTCACAATCCTGCACGCGCGAGCATCGACTCGCGCTCTCTGGACGTTGCACCGGAATTCCAACTGTGCTATGTGGAAATATTGCAATTATAGGATATAAGCAATTTTAGAGACAGCTTCGGCTAATCCCCAACGGTTATCACCCCGTGTTGCCAAGCCGCCAAAATGCTTACTCGGAAACACGGCCCGTGACACTTTCATACTGAACGTTGTGACGGGAATCTCGCGATTCGCGTCACCTTCGGCCTATCTCACCATCCTCCACGCCGGGAGAGCCGTTGAGCGCCAGGTAATCTTTTTAATTCGATAGCGGGAATTACCAAACCCGCTAAATGTAATTTTATCTGAACGGAACAAAATAAACGGAAACGAAAAACTTAACCAAAAAAAGGACGCCGGCGTGTCGGATGGCGAGAATGGTGACGGTATACCCGATTCACTCAGGATGTAGGTTGTAGTGAGAGGGCGTGGACGACTAGCCAACTCTCGAGTGCCTTCGAAAACGTATTCTGAAATAATAAAACTCAACACGAAAAAAATACGGTATGGGACCTTGGTTCAGGCTAATTTATTGACTTATTTTCGATAACGTACAAGAAATATCAGATCCTTTACCAAAAGCACACAAAGCAAACCATGACGAAATTAACGAGAACTGATGAACAAAGCGATAGCGGAGAAAAAGAAAAAGACACGTGGTAATGAGAACAGGGACGGATTCGGTAGCATAACTGGAGCTCCCCGAGCGGTGAACCGCTCGGGTCGAGAGTCAGCAAGACCGAATCGAATAGATCACTCGATCGAAAAATGTAACGAGGAAAGAGAGGACGATTACGCGCACGCGTAATTAGATTCCAAGCCCACTCTTCTCCTTACATCACATATACAATAAACTCTATCACAAACATGAAACTGGGGGAAAATTAGAGCGATAGCACGAAACTCGAACGACGAAATATCGCTGACCAATCGATAACTGAAAAATGCCAAGGTGTTATGGCGTGGGGGTACTCTTTACTTTGGGGATCGTCCTCTGAGGGGTATTCTTCGAGTATGGGGGAGATCCAGAACTACCTAAAACGAAACCTAACGATAGCGATGTGATCGGGCAATCCGTGGCGGCTGGGGGATTGCAAGCCCAGCCGACAACGGCCTTCCATACGTAAACGGAACTCGAACGTAACCGTCCTTCTCCCCTCCATACCATACACAAGAAGCATCGAGATTTCCACTCGATCCTCTATACTTCCCTCGATTGCTCTCCCAAGAAAGACCGAATATACCGGGTGGCTCGTTATTTCGGCCCGGTCTCACGGTAACTCGGTATCCTTTCTGTGATTGACCCCTTAAAACAAACTTGAAAACTGAAACGTACGATAACGTGAAAACTGAGGCAACCGATAACGAACCCATACTCTAAATATTAAAATTAACCGGATTATATTCGCATATTTTCTCGTAAACGGAGGTCGGAACGACCTATGACGCTAAAACACAAAAATTGCGTCACAACGTATACAATATTAACATGTACTGCCGTAATGTACAGGATCTGAGTAGCATTGAAGAAGGATCTGGCAGTGTTTGTAAGAAATCTGCTGACAAACCAATAATGGGCAGTGTCCCAAAAAAAGCGAAGCCAAAGTCATCGGCGGGTCTTGAAAGGAGTTCCACGTCCAAGATCACGAGCGGAAAAAATAGCGGCGTAACACTAAAAAATGCACCTGCATATGTACGACCGTAGATCTATGTACCCACACACATCGTTGTATAAGGTATGCAATATTTTCCAATCGTCACGTAGGATACAAGATATAAATAAAATTCACAAGCAATATTTTCTAAGAAGAGTTCCGCCACTTTCAATGTCACGCACGGAAAAAATAGCAGTGAAGGACCGACGCCAACCAAGTGTTTGAAGAAAAAATGCTCAAATTCCAAAGATCAGATTGCCGAACAAGAAAGTGATGATAAAAGATCTCACACAGCTGAATATGGAACTGCAACGCGACATTATCGATTATTTTGACGATTTCAAGGGTAAGAGGGTATTAGTAACTTAGTAATTCCCATTCCTAAATATAAATATTTCATACCTGTCGAATGTAGAGGGTATGTGAATGAGTCGCACAAGCGTGCAATTAGCCTCATAGGTTCAGGACGGTTGATTTTAGGTTGACTGATGATACATTTGTATACAACATTATCCGGTTTTACAAGGACAGTATAATTATATTGACACGTTAGCCCACATTTATTCCAAGAGTAGTCCCTAATGAACGACTTATTCATAACTGCAACACACATAGAAATTTATTAATATACACATTACCCGTACACGAATCCGCAACTTCAATTACAATTCACTTCAGCGATGGCAAAACAGTACGAGGGTGCTGTACGCAACCTGGACGGTGCTGAAACGCCACGCGCCATCTATATGATATATCCAGAAAAGTAGCAATAAAGTAAGTGCGCAGCGATTGCCAAATTGCCGGAAATTTATATGCATCCCATTTCACACTGAGAAAAAAATCTGTCCCTGATAGCGAGAATTCTGGTTCCCTAAGCCAGAATGTATTTTGAGCCGATAGCGGCGCCACAGTCAAGCTATGGAAACTAAACAACTCTTCAATACATACGTCACTTACTCGAAGAATACGGTATCGCTGAGGGAGCCAAACAAGAAATATCTCCGGCAGCGATAACAGTGTATATCCTGGTCGAATCCTGGTGTATATAGTCCCGGTATAATACGGGGGTAACGGGGGGCTCTTGTATTACTATACACTACTATACATCCCTATAGCCCGCTCTACGCAGCAATCATCACAGCCAATAGAATTCTTAGAAAGAGAGAGTAAATGACCTCCATCTCTCTCTGTTTAACTCTAGCGGACACTTCTCGAAGGCCTTTGTTGTTTGTTGTGTTTTTGGGATCGCGCAGTCCGTTGAACGTATCGCGCCCTTAGCCAGAAGTTTTGCCGGGTCGGCCTGAGTATCGCGCTCGTATCGATACGTATACCTGTCACAGCTGTACAAAGAATCGTTACTGCATGGGCTAAAAACATTATTTCTAATAACTGGAAGTATCCTGCTTAGAGCCATATGTATTCTTATTGTAGCAAACGTATGAATGCTTAAATGTTATGGCTCGTGTAGCGATACGCACTGTCCATGTGACTATTTTAATTGGTACAGTAGCGAACTACTCTCAGCGATATACCGGTCCGCTGGAGAATTGAAATTTTTTTTTCAGTGCACCAACAATTTATCAATTTTCAGATACATTTGGGGCATAACATATGGATTGATCAAAAGGTATATGACGATGCCGCCAGTATAGCAAAGTCGTACCAGCTGTTTGTTAAAAGTATGGCTGTAGCAGTGTGCGGTTATCAAGTTCTCGAAACCAGCAATGTGACGGGTGCAAAGTCCAATAAATTTAAAGATAGACCGGCTAAACCAAAATTGGACGGAACAAAAATCCTCGCCATACATGATACGTAATTAATTGATTTCATACATCTATACGAAATCGGTCATCTCTTGCTACTATGAAAGTAGCAGAGGCTAATTAAAAATTTCACTTCAATAATGCTGTATGCTGATGCATTATATATGAGAAACTGCTGTCCACGTCAATATACCTAGCCTTCAGATCTCACACCTCACCAATCTCACCATATCCAATTTAAAAATACGTGATTTTTGTGTTGTTTTCATAACTATTTTCTGTACTATTTCAAATTTGTTAGCCCAGTTCTTTTGAAGTTGGGACTTTTTAAAACTAAAAATGTAGCATCATTTTGTAAAATCCGGAACAATTCAACAGAATTGTACGGATGACGTAGAACTGCTTCCCGCTTCCGAAAATGTAAAAAAAATTCTTTTATCCATTTTCAAATTGCGTATTTTGAAAATATTTTCCAGATATTTTATAATATTGGCTACGAACGAAAAAGAATATGACTGAATATACCGCACACATAGAAGCATCGAAGACACGACTGTATATAAGCAGGAAAATTGCTGACCTGAATCGACCAGCAGTAAATAATTAAAAAAAACATCAAGTGCAACAGGTATATTATGATCAAAACATTACAGTTAGTAATATGCCGCAGAAAACACTATCTGTTCAGAAGCCCTCTGAATTAATAAATTTAAAAATACCCTGTGATTTTTAATTTTTTTGTACAATTGGACATTAAGGGAGATTACGATTTCCGTGGCGCCAAGTTTTGACCATTGATTCCTGATATTTTCACCGAAATAATAAGAATATCAAGAATAAAAAATTTGCCGTTTCGGCTTCCTTAAGGAGATATGAGCGCTTTTTTGGGTTACATGACGCGGTGTCGAAACATCTAAACAGGGATTAAAATAGTACTTTCAATCGCTCTAGTGCCATAAAAATAACATAAACAATATAAAAAACTTAAACAAAATAAAAATCTATGTTTGTGACAGTGCGAAATTAGCCTTTTTTCACAAATATGACGGATTATCAATAGTAGAAAACAATGACACGTACCCCATGATTCCACACTCAGACCCACACAGGGACACATGTGTGTGTTTAAAATGACTCGTCTATATCAGGTGCAAAGTCAAGATCTGTGGAATTTCCATCCAGTGCCTCGTCTAATTCCTCATCGATCGTGACTACACGTGATCGTTTTGCCGGCAACATTTTTTCGAGATTCTCGCTCTCTACGGTTGGAGGATCAAACTCTTTCAATAGGAGTCCTTCCGGTCTTTTACCATCTACCACGTCGGGGTACACTTTTTTTATATCAAGAAGAAACTGCATGATTTGGGAGCCAAGGTCATTCTTGTACACCATTTCGAGGCATTGCTTTCTGTACTGAAAGAGGGCCATGTATTGATGAAGTAGCTGCATTTCGGATGCCTCCAATCACAAAAATATCAAACTGTTTCCGACTCTGGTACGGTACTTCCACCACAAAAGTGGAATCAATGTCAAATTAATTGACTTCGTGGATCTACCAGGAGAAACATAAAAAATCATTCACAACTCAATCATGGAAATTCTCGAAAAATATTCCTTAAAGAATAAAATGGTTGGATTCTGCGCTGACAACACTAATACGAATTTCAGAGGGGTTGATCGTGGAGGACAGCCGAACATATAATACAGACTTAAAGAAAGCCTGAACAGAAATATTGTTTGTTTGGGCTGTGCTGCACATATAGCATATAATGCTATGTGAACGGCAGCAGACCTGTTACCTATTGACGTTGATAATATCGTCGTAAAAGTATACTCGTACTTTTATATAATATACACCGTTCGTGTGGAGGAATTAAAAACCTTTTGCGTAGACGCAGAGATTCAGTGCGAAACGCTTCTAGGGTATAGTAAAACTAGATGGCTTGCTCTTCTACCTGCTGCCGAAAGAGTACTGCAGTTGTTCTCTGCTTTAAAGTCTTACTTTCTGTCACAAGACAAATGTCCGAACGTACTTTCCATCTTTTTTTCAGACGAGTGTTCTCAGTTGTGGATTAAATTTATCCATAATCAGGCCGCAATTTTCAACGACGTTGTTAAGAACAACAACGTAAGTTTTTGTGAGGTTTGTCATTTAATGGCTGACTTGAAATCGAAATTTTCCAATCGATTCGAGAATGATTTCTTACTTTTAATCATCCGAAACGAGTTGACATCACTAGAAGAAAGCGGGCAGATTCAAAGAAATTATTTTATGAGTCATGTTCGAAATTTCTACAACAATTGCATCAAGTACTTGGATAAGTATTTCAGTCACTACCGAGACTTCCAAAACTTCGACTGGGTTCTCCTAAATAAGTCGATTGCGTGGACTGACGTTCAACTAACATTAGACTATTACGTAGCTAACGTACAAAAACAGGAATAAAATAAAGTGAGTGAAAATGATTTGTTTGACGAAATATGTTGCTTATCGAATTATATATCCACGGAACGGTTGTTAAAATGGAGAGAAGATAACTTGGACACAAAAAAACGGTGGCTCGAAGTTTTCGATTTTTTTTTTTCAGAAAAGTCAATACCATATAAAAACTGTTTATTGTTGGTACAGTATATATTATGTCTTCCCGGAACCAACGCACCTACGGAGCGGGTGTGTTCCTTGATGAACGCCATATGGACATCCGAAAAAACTGCAATGACGATTGAATCAATGAGGGCAATATTGCAAGTACCATGCAATATAGGAAAATACGAAGAATTTTATACCATCTTAAATCAGGATACGGATATTTTGAAGAAAATCCACAGTTCGAAAAAGTACAAGTTCACGCCGAAAACTAAGTAAAAATGTCGTAAATGATACATACCATAGATAGAGTATTCACGTATTCAAGTGATCAATTTTTTTTGTTTGCAATACTTACGTGTACGATTAAGGAATTAGGAGTATGAATGAAATTTTTTTTTAATCATTGGGGCGCATAATGTAGAGTAAGTAAAAATAATGAAGAAGTATTTTTTATTTTTCGTTAAAAATGACAGATTCATTTGTTATATAAAAATGAAAGATGTTATAGGCAATTTAATTTCACAGATTTTGGTACATATAGATATAGCATAACATGTGTGACGTCATAATGTTATATTTTTCAATTTCTTATATTAACGGCAATTTTGATTCAAATAAAAAAATAAAAAATACGTACTAAATACTTTTTCCTAAACTACCAGATTTAGAAATAAAAAAATTTCATTTATGCTCCCAATTGTAGTCCAAGAAACTGTCAGTATATATATTAAAAGTTTAAATACTTGTGTCAAATATTGTATTCATCTATCATTGTAACCGGACACATTTTCTTATACACTGTGACAATCAATTTCGAAGATGAAACAATTCCAGTTCTTTAACTGCTGATCGAAAGACACGATCAACCTTTTATCGCATTTTGGCTTGGAAACTGGATTCGCACGTTGGGTGCTTCTCCGCCGAAGGAAGCTGTAAGTGACCGAACGAGAGCTCTTTTATTAGCGATGTGTGACTTTTTTAACCACCAGACAATCAAGGAATACGTGGGCGTCTGCTTTACTTAGGCACAAATGAAAATATCGGAAAGACCACCGAGGCCAGCAAACACAATTATTCGCGAAGATGTTGCTCATCTTCTAGCTTCAGTCTCTAGGTGGAAATGCATCAAAAACATCAATCACCCTTCCATGCGAGGCTTCTATATACGTCTAGTTGCTCTTATGATCGACTGCCAAAATCTGAAGCAATTTTAGGAGGTCTTCCAACTGACGTGTATCATCGCGCTCTATCATTATGAGAACACCCCAGTTAATATACCACGAATGAAACAGTTAACAATTCCGGAAGCTCGACAAACTCTGGAAAATTATATTCCAGAAATTATATTCTACAGATTACATTATACAGAAATTATATTCCACATGGTTGGATCAAAAAACCCATTGCTCAGGCCAAACCGTCAGCCTCTGAAGAAAAAAGAAAGTTCGACCGTGAATTCTTTTTTTTTAAGCTTTCATTCCGGACCTTAAACGAATTGCCAAGGAATTTCCACTATGGACTGGAGCAGCAATACCTGATGGAAGCAAGCATTCTTCCACAGCATGCCAAGAAGGATACTTTGCTAGTCTCAAACCGAGAGTGTTTGAAAATATACCTTTGCCATGTGCCGCAAATCCATTTTTGAAGGTGTATCTAGATCATATAAGAAGTGGTACCAATCTGATTTCTGCTAAATTGAAACACTTCGATCACGCGAATACGCAGAAGGCACAAGTTCCCAGTGCAAGAGATGACAAATCAGTACTGCTGTCACAAAAAGAAAGCGTCAATCTCAAACTTCAACAAGCTGTCACAAAAAGAAAGTGTCAACTTCCATATACACTGCCTAAGAAGGGTAACTTTTTGAATGATTCAGATTTCAAAGCCAAAGAACACTGGTACGGGCTGATGAACGTGTCTTTTTCACCGATGAGAAAAATTAAGACAAATATCCTCCGTTGGTGAATGAAGAACAGCACAGCGTTATCACTCCAAAATCGTTTCTATCTACGACTTCATTTTCATCGTTTATCCATAGAAGTCCGATACACTCGAGCACGCCAGTAGATCTTGATCACCCGTATTCATTTTCTCCGGTAAGAGAAAAAGAAATTGTTCCAACAAATAATAAGCTGACGAAAGTGGCAGAACCAAGTCACTAATTCAAACCATATCCGGAAGGAAGAGTTATTGATGCTGGAATTGGTGATACGAGAGTTGCGCGAAAAAGAGGTTTTTCATTGCTAAATGGTAATATTTGCCGAGTTGAGGGCATGGCTGTATCCGTGCAGGAAACATGCCCATTCGATATTATTATACAAATAATACAATTTGGAGCTTTAGATTATCCTCAGTACAATGCAGCTATTCAAGCTTCAGGAAACAAAGCATTAAAATGTGTGACAAAGTTAATGAAAACCGGACCAACGGTTGAAATTCTTATAGAGCGTACATTGATCTTGAAAGAATTCTACATACTAACAAAAAATCCAGAAGCGACGTCGATCTCACCGTATGTCCTAAATGCACATGACTCTATTGAAAAGATATGGAGGAAATTGTTTTTTGATTCGGTACCGAATGAGCCAAGTGGATTGAAAATATATCAGTTCAATAAATGTATAGGATAAGGAAACATTGAAGTACCATTCCTTTCGCTGAACACCAAGATCATTGGACTATATAGCGGATTTCAGGCTATCGAAAAGGTACTTTATTACTACCCACAGATTTTTGCACCGGATCAGTCACTGACAAAACTTCCCTGAATATGCATATTCTGATCGAAACGGACGTGAGAACAAGTGAAAGACCACGACCTCGCCGTCAATGCCGGTTGGCGGATTTACCAGTGACTTTGAACTTGGAAAAGCAGTACAGGTACGATATACATAAATGAGCTAACTTTAATTGTAATAATTCTATGATTATTAACATTTTCAAATATGAAAATGTTAATAATACCCGAACCAATAGTATATGTATATGTTTTGGGTATACCAGCGACCACTACACGTGGCTGATTTGCCGAAAAAAGATAAAAATGATTTCAAAGATTTGTTGATTAAACAGTTAAACGTTTTTATTCAATTTTAACTGTCGATGATCTTAGTTGATGAATGTTTGTTAAACTTGATAATTTCGGATAACAGACACTGGAATCGCACGCAAACCGGATTCGCAAGAAAATCTTAGGTGGAGAATGGTCCTTGATTTCCGACAGTTGAATGAAAAGACGATAGGTGACTCATATCCTTTGCCGAAGATAATCGATATTTTGAATCAGCTGGGCGGTGCTCGGTATTTTTTAGTCTTTGATTTAGCCTCGGGATTTTATCAAATAAAAATGCATCCAGATGATTGTCATAAAACCGCGTTCACAACTCCGTATGGACATTATGAGTATGCTCGAATGCCTATGGGGCTGAAAATTGCTCCTCCTACTTTTCAACCAGCCATGGATATCGTGTTGATGGGATTACAAGGACAAGAGTTGTTCGTTTATCTGGATGATATCGTGATTTATGCAAAAACGTTGAAAGAACATATGGAGAAAAGTACGAAGCTTTTCGATCACCTAAGAGGGGCTGACCTATCTTTGCAGCCTGATAAATGTGAATTTTTGAAAAGAGAAGTAGTTCATTTGGGTCACATTATTAGTAGCACGGGATTAAGGCCTGATTCACGAAAATTGGAGGCCGTTCGAGACCTTCCAGGGCCACGTAATGTGAAAAATATACGCCAATTTTTGGGACTTACGGGCTAGTATCGTCGTTTTATTGAGGGATACGCTCGTCTAGCCAAACCCTTGTCCAATCTTTTGAAAAATGATGTGCCGTTTTTGTGGGAAAATATTCAAGAAGAAAGTTTTATAGAATCAAAAGACCGACTTCATACAGAACCCACTTTAATTTTTCCAGATTTTTCCAAACCATTGTAGTTTTAATTTCGAATTTTGTTCATTCGCGGATTTAAGGGGGGTCAGTACTGAGAAATTCGAGCAAAATGACTAAAAATCGATTTATCGTTTTTGTCGGAAAAATTTCCTTGAAACCTTCTTCCATATATAAAAAATATCATGGTAGTGAAAAAAATTTTTTTAGGTGATTTTGAGCCCCATAAACCAAAAAAAGCGTTATTCGCGTCATATTTGCTATACTAACGCCTCCATCGGTCGTCAGCGTCGTGGATAATTTGTGCAATGATCAAATTGTGATATACTTTTCCCATCTGTAATTTTTTTAAAACATTGCTTTTATTCAATGAGTATACCAAGGATATATCGTATAGGGACCGTGCGTGTAGACTTTTTCGCCACCTGGTGATAAAAACATTTACTAATCTTCGGCATTTATTAAGCTTTTACACGTCATTTGCGGTTTAATAATTATTCATTAAATAAAGTAAAATAATTTTACTAATGTCTGACCCAAAATTAGTTTGTTGCATCCGAGGATGTACAAAAATCTCACGTCGGAAGCGTGGATTCGATTCATCAGTGAAATTTTACGGTTTTCCTGACTGCACGCTTGGTGCTCTGTGCATGGAGAAATGATAAACGCTTGTTTGTAGTACACCACTTGACAGGTTACGGTGACTTGTCCATTTAAATCTTCTATCTTGGCAACATTGAAAACATGACCTGATTTTTAAATAACTTTTCACCTTTTATAATATTTTGGCCTTGAACACGGTTGTTAATCACTGGCCGAAAACTATATTTAATTACTTTTTCCATTTTTATTGAGTTATTCATTGCAATTATACGAAATTTTTTTTATAAAGTTGACAACAGAGAGCGCGAGCTTCGGCAGTAGTGCTGCCTCTATATTTCGTGCACGGTCGCTATATACAATACATGGCGCTTTTACCGCCTTTTCTGTGTGGTTCATGAGTTTGACTTCACAGATGGCGCTGAAATTCGTATATCCTCATTGCGGCCATATGGTAGCTTCCACTCTATCCTATCCTATACTCATTGCTTTTATCGAAAGATACACGCTTGATACATGACTTCTGTCAAATGTCTACGTGTTGTCAAGCTAGCCTGATAAATACGTTATTTCATTTCTAATTTATTTCCAAATTAATTATATTGCAGGGAAATCGTTTGGTGATGAGTGGTGGCCTAATGAAAATGTTTGACGGTAAATAGTTTTTTTTTCAAATAAATAATAAAAAAATTTACGGTCACGTTGGTATTGAAAGAAACTCGTTTGATGATTGGTGGCCTAATTCAAATGTTTGGCGGTCAATATCTCGTTTCCTTCGTTTCCGCAACAAGAGTGCTGCCACCAGCCAAGTTGGTGTGCGGATTACACAGTAAGATCTGTAGTGTTTCGTCCAGCTGTCTGCTGTTATAACCTTTCTTTTCACAAATTCGGGTTATATTTGTGTATCTGAAGCAATTCGAGAATCGTGAACCAAGCACCAATGATTAAATGTGATTTCTGAAACATGAAATGAACAGCAATGTTTACTCCTGAATTTATAGAAAATTGATTTTCTCACATATATACATATGCGATATGAATCATTTCGTATGAACAGCCAACAACCTGAGAAAACTTTTGAAACAGAAAAGTGTAATTTTTTCTCAAATTTATATGATAATTTCCGAAAGCTTCATGTTTTATACGTAGTGTAACGTCCTGGGTCGAAAAAACAGATAAAAATAAAAAATTTATTTTATATGAACCATTAATCAAACATAGAACCGGATCCGTATGATCCGCAGTAGAAATATTCAATCTCTCATTAAATTACAAAAAACACGAATGACCAGGGGTGACCCTCATTGCCGGAGTTCTCCCGCCAAACGCGAAGTATGCCTGCGAGCATACATACGAAATTTCAGCCTTTAACGAATTAACGAAGCTCGTCGTGGGGAGAACGCGCGTGAGTGACGAACCGGCGTATGTCGCGCGTTATCACCGAGCTCCCACAGATGTTGGAAGCCGGTGAGAATCAGCGTCTTGCCGGCTCACACAAAATTACCACGCTTATCGCCTAGGGACGAGCCTAAGCATAAACAAAAGTTGCGCCTCGAGAATATCGATGTGCCGGCACTAACAATAATCGGAATTCCGTCCGAAGAATATCGATGTCTCGACGCTGACTTTTCATATCACTTAAACTACAATCATGCCTCGAGAATATCGATAACCTGGCACCAACAATAGTCGGAATTTCGTCTGGAGAGTATCGATGTCTCGACGCTGATTTTTCATATCACTTAAACAACAATCATGCCTCGAATTATCGATATCCTGGCACCAACAATAGTCGGAATTTCGTCTGGAGAGTATCGATGTCTCGACGCTGATTTTTCATATCACCAGTCGTCATAATTGGAAATGCGTCTGGAGATTATCGTCAGCAAAATGTCGAGGTGTGAGAGAAACTCTTCCCTCACGCGCCGACGTCTCCCACTTTACGCGATAATAGAATAAGGGCCTATATAATGACCATCGCGAATTAAGGACTAGTCAGTCGAACTTCGAGACTGATCACCCGAGATCACTCAAAGCCTTATAGCCCGTCGCGAATTATTCAAATTCATTCTAAGTTAAAATACTGTACTTTTTCAACATAAAAATCGGTAGCACGGTAGCCCCGGCAAAACCAGTGTAAGAAAACATAAAAAAAATTAATAAATAATCAAAAACCAAAGAAAAATAAAACGCATTCGCGTTTCATTTGTGCACCAGCGGCATTGAATAGAAGGGGGGAAATTGAAAAAACCGAACTTCGAGCTGTCTACATTCTCGAGCGGAACTCCCATCGAAATTCACGTGTTTCCAACACCTTTTCATAACTGCAGTACTGTGCGCTAGATGCACGTGCTCACGCAGTTACTTTACCTTCCTTACACTCTCTAACTTCAGCATTGTGAGCTAGATGCACATGCTCACGTAGTTATTTTTCTAACTCTCTCTAACTACAGCATTGTGCGCTAGATGCACATGCTCACGTAGTTACTTTTCTAACTCTCTCTAACTACAGTACTGTGCGCTAGATGCACGTGCTTGAGTAGTTACTTTTCTCACTCTCTCTAACTACAGCATTGTGCGCTAGATGCACATGCTCACGTAGTTACTTATTCCTCTCTCTCTCCGGGTACAGCCCTGTGCACCAGATGCACGCTCTGTACTCTAACCAGCTAACCACAAATCCGTGCGCTAGATGCACGCACTGGGGTAGAGGTTCCAACCCTACCATATGAGAGTTCTGCCCGAGAGTTAAGACTCACTCAAAGAGGGATCACCAAATCTTTTTTTATTTAGATTTATATGGGTAGACGCCACAGTGGCAAGGATAAAAAATTAAAGCGCCTCGCTCTTGGCGAACGACATTCTGTGGGCGGAAGTAACGTACAGACCCAACAAAACGGTAAAGTACGGGTTATTGTACCGGTTGCTGAAACGGCAGTGAAAATTGTGGCCCAACCCCTACCGGGCCCTTCGACGAAACCCGATTTTCCTCTCGGATCACCGAGTGTCAAGGAGCGCCCTGTGGGAGTAGCCACGATATTCAGAATTCCCGACGGAACGGCCCCGTACATTCTCCCCGACGTCATTTTCCCGGGACCCGTTCACCGGCCCCACAGAGACTGCATTAGCGACGTATCAACATTAGCAGCAGACTCCGACTGCGCGGACTCCGACAACGAAGAAATTATCACGTTGGAATAAAAACCCGCTACGCCCAAAAAGTAAGTAAAAATTTACCACTTTCATTACCGCGAGCCTCTATCCCCGACTGTTAATCGTACCCCACGGGCAAGACGTACTTATCCTCGCCCAGGACGTAACAGTAGTAATGTGCGGAATCTGCAATACTGTCACTAAAGTGATAGTGAAACTGATGTTGGATATCGCTGGTTCGCAAGTGTCAGATGGGTCTTGCGACACGTTACATTTATTTGAAATTTGTAAGCTATGAATATTAATCAAATGAGCTTACCGCTTATTGTATAAATTGTCACGGCACTTTTAGCTTTGCCGGACGTTGTAACCGGGCGAACCCGGGCTAGATACTCGTAGAGGGGATTTATTTAAGAGAAAAATAAGTTGACAATGATTAATAAAAAAAATACGAAAATTTATTGGGATTGCTCGGGCGACTCGCTCACGCGACAGCTTTCGAGCGTGGCGAGGACGCTCAATACAAAGGGGAAATAATGCAAAAAAAATAAATGCGAACAAAAACAAAAAAAAAATAAAGAGGAAAAAAAAATGATCGGGCCTAACGCTATTCTAAGATTTTTGGGCGCCAGTCGACGCTAGTCGACTGTAACGTCCTGGGTCGAAATACCCACCTGAATTTGAAATTTTTCATGTACGTTCTTTTAATACTCAAATCACAAGAAAACATGAACGACTAGAGGTGACCCTCATTGCCGGAGCTCACCGCCTAAACGCACAAAAACTTGAATCTTTTACGAACGAGGCTCGTCACGGGGGGAAGGCGCGTGAGTGACGAACCGGCGTATGTCGCACGTTATCACCAAGCTCCTGCAGATGCGGGAAGTTGGTGAAAATCATCGCCTTGCTGGCTCGCATACGATAGCCGCGCTTATCGCCTAGGAACGAGCCTCAACATAAGCAACAAACTTCTTCGTGAGTATCGATATCCCTGCACTGGCAGTAGTCAAAAATCAGTCTGGACAATGTCGATTACACGAAGCTGACATGAAAATCACCAGCCATAATAACTGGAAATCCGTCTGGCGATTGTCGTCAGCAGGATGTCGAGGCGTGAGAGAAACCCTTCCCTCACGCGCCGACATCTCCCACCATCGACGACAATAAAATAAGGGACTATATAATGTCCGGCAGTCCGCAAATTAGACAGTAAGAAGTAGCAGTCAGTAAGAAAAGAGCAGTCAGTGCTTAAGAGTCAGAGTACCCAGTCACTTGAGTAGGTTAACGAATAACCATCGGAAAAATCGGAGGGTCTACCTGGGGGACCCGACCACGTATAAAGCAGCTTAAAACTTAAAAATTGTGAAAATTGTGAAAACTTCTTGTCCGATTTCCCCAACGGGGTTGGTCGAGGACTATTTTAATAAACGCCGAAATTTACTTGTTGAAATTAAAAAGTGATTCGACAAACTCATTTAAATAACCCGCTACGCCTGCATCGGCTCATCCAACGAGGATAGATTCGGCTGGTAAATACGGGAAAGTAATTGATAAAACGTACGAACATACTTCAAGTTGTTCAGTTTCGATTGGGACACCCACCAAAACTCACGTGTTCCCAACACCTCTTCCTAACTACAGTTCTGTGCGCTATATGCACGTTCATTCGTAGTTTCCTCTCTCACTCCGACAATAAGTACAACAGTCCTGTGCGCTAGATGCACGCTCTGTAATCTCTAACTACAGTTCTGTGCGCTAGATGCACGTTCACTCGTAGTTACTATTTCAATCTCCAACTACAGTTCTGTGCGCTAGACGCACGTTCTCTTGTAGTTTCCTCTCCTTCTCCGGGTACAGTCCCGTGCGCCAGATGCACGCTCTGTACTCTAACCATCTAACCACAATTCTGTGCGCTAGACGCACGCACTGTGGTGGAGGTACCAACCCTATCGTGTGGGAGTCCCACCCGAAAATAGGACACACTCGAAGGATAACTTTTTCATTCAGACTTTTACGAGCAAACGCCGAAGCGGTAAATACGAAAATAATAACGACTCGCTCCAGGGAAGAATTGTTTAATGTACGAGCACAGCAACAACAACTCGAGCGACACCTCAACCGACAACGTCGTCTTCATCAACTAAACACCCGCTACGCCCAAACAAAAATCATCTAACAAAAACCACAGTAAAACACCACGTTTTACCAAAGAAAATAAGAAAAATCTACGTTTCACGTAAGTAGCGTCACACGATCACTGCACTCTTGCCTCTATCCCCGACCGGCACATTCCGGTCCCAACAAGAGGCACCCCTATTTCTACTTATACCCTATCGTTCTCACCCAGGACGTGACAGACAAAATTTATATTTCTACTGACTTGACTGAATAAAAAAAAACGGGGGGAGGGGGGGGGGGGGGGTTACAATTTCTCAGGGTCTATGGATTTCCCGGCGCGCGGGCCTCTTAATTATTATTACCCACGTCGGGTTTTCTTGGCTATGAAAAATAATCAAACTCGAACAATAACGAAAAAAAAACTACTAATAAAAAGAAAAGAAAATGGGGACGACGGGCTCGAAAAATCGCGGAAGTGTACAAGGGGGGAAATCGCGCTGCGTCACCACACGCTCACGGGTTGATACAAAAAAAAGGGTAATTCGTTGTAAATTATCTTCGGAAAAATTGCACTTAAGAAAAATGTAATGGAAAGGGCTTACTTTTTCGCTGTTGGGATTGCCACACGTGCTACTCGCTCTCGATGCTCGGTACGCTCAACTGCGGTCTCGATACCTTTTTCTCGCTTTCTCTCACTCTGCAATGTTCGCAAATTAATGGCTCGATATAATGGATAGATTTTACTCTCGTCTTTACTTTAATAACGCTCTCGCCGAAGTGACGAGCTCGTCGTCTTCTTCGCCGGGACAGCTTGGGGTGGAAGGGTAGGGGGAATCTAGGACTGATTTGGGGATCAAGGGCCTGCGCAATGTAAAGGTAGGTCATGGAGGGATCAATAATCGATATCTAATTGGGTCACCAGAGTCGTCGTCACAGGCGCAAGCGCCTTCGATGATTGATATCCCGTAAGGTGCTGCCAAAGATGGAATGTGACGGTCGACTCGGCGACAAATCTCATAGGGGGAAGGGTGGGGGCTCCCTGTGGACACTGGCTCTCGAATTTGCGTATGACGTGACGTTGCTCGCGCTCATCGATGATTTTTCCCGATAATCCCAGTCGCTTGATATATCGACCGGGCCCTCACAGGTGTTCGGTTCCTTTCGGTGCTCTGTCCGTGTGAGGGCCTCAGCGCGGCGGTGTGAGTGGGACTCTCGGCGAAGACAGGATGCTATACGGCGTTGTCCTTGTTGCTTGTTTTTTTTCGTCGTCCACAGGGTTTCCTTTAATACTTTTTATCGGGGATTTTTAGATTGACGGGGTTTTTAAGGGGATCATCGGGTTGATCTGGGACTACAGAGGTGGTGAGAGAAGAGCGACGAGGGACGACGGGTTTTCGATGGTTTTTCGGTTATTATTCTAAGTTACATTTTTCGGGTGTTTTTGGCGTGTGGTGACGGACTTCGGCGAGGCTTATGCCTCGCCTGTGACGCAGTGTCACAAAATATATTACAGAATGATTGTATAATGACAAGCCGGTCCAGGAGCCTGATAATCCGATGCAGCGACATAGACTTGGCAGCGGCGTCTTTCGCTAGAAATTGTGAATTTTAAAGATGAGGCTTGTGATAATTTCATTGTGTAAAACAGAAACATGTTTTTATTGTAAATCAGCTGCTTTTTATCAACATGAGTGATTGGGTTCAATTAGAATGACATATATTAGATCATCGCAGGTAATCGATGAATCGTTCAATAATATCACAAATTTGGGCTCGTACAGAGAAGAAAGGCCTATCAGATTGAATTGAACAGCAGAGGTTTCATTTTTTGCCCCAAGAAGTAACTTCTAGGAGTTTGAACTGAATCCATCATCCGGATGTACGCCTTTCTTCTTGTGAGTTGTACAATTTTTCCACTGGTGATAACTTGTAATGGCCATAAATAAACTCCAATATCAACTACTATTCGTCAGGATTCTTCACAGAACAAAATTCAGCCTTCCCATTCACTTTCTGCTTTTTAGGAATTGTTCCAAGAAAAATTCATTCAATCGCGTTTATGTCGGAATTGTATTTTTGGGTATTCAAAAAATCTCCTGCGCATTGGTTTTAGTCTGGTTTGAAACACATATTTTAGGGCAGATTATCTTGAAATTTGTGGAAGGAATTTGGCGTAGTGTCAATAGAACCCATTTTCTGGTACATAATGTACGACAAATTATAATTTTAAAAAATACCTCTACATTGATAATAGCTTGAATAGCCAAATAAAGTCTATTTGAAAATTCCTTCCACAAATTTTTAGATTATGGTAGTACACTGTAAAAAAAATGGTAAATTCAACTCGAAAACGATTGAATCAACTCATTTCTAGAGTAACATATGGCGAACCACATTTTCGAGTTGATTCGACTCATATATAGCGCCGTTTTAACCATAATATGTAGCACGATAAACTCGATTTGTGGTTGTCTCAACACGAGATGTGACTGGTTCGACAATATATCTATTTGATGTGACTCATTAGTATGGTTGGAACAGCTACATTTTTAGTTGACTGAACTCGATCTGATGGTACAATTAACTCGATTTGTGGCTCTTTCAATCAAAAATAAAGTCCATGTACGCAGAAATATAGTTCAAGCCACTAAATATTCGGTAGAACGAGCTCGATTTGTGGTTGTCTCAACTCGCGATGTGGCTCATTCAACCTGATATTTATTTGATGTGACTTATCAACATGGTTAAAACAGTTACATTTTTGGTTGATTGAACTCGATCCGATGGTATATTTAACTCGATTTGTGGCTACTTCAACGAAAAAATAAAGTCCACGTACGCAGAAATATAGTTGAGGCCACTAAATATTCGGTAGAACGAACTCGATTTATGTTTGTTTTAACTCGCGATGCGGCTCATTCAACCGGATGTACATTTCGCGTTTCTTAAATTTCGAGCTTCAAAATTAATTAAAAAAAAATTATAATGCATTTATCGCGATAACAATATAACAGAAATGATATCACACGAAAAAAAAAAGTTCTCCGTTGATATTCACTCCTTACAGAATTTCTGTCTGAGCCGGGATTCGAACCGCCTATCTACAAGTTTTCTACCTAATGCCTGCTTACTAACCCGGGACGCTACCTATTGCGCTATCGACTCCTATTGAATTTCGTTCATCAATTTTCCGATATACGCTGCATGCTGGCTCACACTTACAAAATTGAATGCGTCATTACCATTACCATTTGACGATTTTGATTAGTAATAGAATTCATTTTCACACAACTTTGCTAGTTTTACATTTATATTTTTTATTTATATTTTGAGTTTCGATTGAACTTTTAATCGAGTCGTTCCACCTCTTTTTCGTTGAAATGACGACACATAGTAATCGGATAAACCACAAATGTAGTTGAATCAACATGATATTTGGTTAAAAGAGCTGGTTATAGAGTTGTTTCAAACATCTGTGGCAGTACGATGAGCTACATAAAAGAGTTGTTTCAACATCAATTGCGATAAATAGAACCTCATAATGTAGTCGATTGAACTTTTAATTGAGTCCTTCCAACTCTTTTTCAGAGTTAAAATGACGACGCCTAGTAATCGGATAAACCATAAATGTAGTTGAATCAATCTAATATTTGGTTGAAAGAGCTGCTTATGGAGTTGTTTCAAACATTTATGGTAGTAGAACGAGCCATATAAAAGAGTTGTTTTAACATGAATTGTGATAAATAGAACCACACAATGTAGTCGATTGAACTTTTAATCGAGTCCTTCCAACTCTTTTTCAGAGTTAAGGCGGCCCATCAGTGACAACACTAGTCAAAAATCGTGACGTGAAAAAAAATCATAAACCTATCATAATATTTTCTAAATACTCTGTCTAAATAAAATTTATGAATTTCGATGACGTTTCCCGTGATATTTTATTCATAATTTATTATAAATAATATAAATAAAGTCTCAACTGACAAAAGTATTTAACGCTGTCAGAGCGATCAAGTCAAAAACGATAGCTGATATTCATATGTTTCCTCGCGTGCAGAATGACAGACATATATATTGTATCCGTGATTTGCACACGCGATGACTTTCGCGATTAAATTTCTCGGGAAAATCCCTGGCAAGACACAATTTTTTAAATACCATTGGAAAGTTCACGATTTCATCTTTCAATACTCAAAATTTGAATGAGAACTCTCGTCTTTATCAAAAGGTATCATGGCACTTCCGGTGAAAATGGAATCAACTGCCATAAGACCCATGCTAAATTAGGTAATTCTAAATTACTCGTTCGCAATAATTTGCCTGGCAACATACCCTGAAATTTTGAGAGAGCGTTCATTGCATCTTCTTCATTCATCTCCCGAAGTTTCATTCGTATCGCCGGTTTTTTAATTCACTGATGAGCCACCTTAAAATGACGACGCATAGTAATCGGATAAACCACAAATGTAGTTGAATCAATCTAATATTTGGTTGAAAGAGCTGCTTATGAAGTTGTTTCAAACATTTATGGTAGTAGAACGAGCCATATAAAAGAGTTGTTTTAACATCAATTGTGATAAATAGAACCACACAATGTAGTCGATTGAACTTTTAATCGAGTCCTTCCAACTCTTTTTCAGAGTTACAATGACGACGCATAGTAATCGGATAAACTACAAATGTAGTTGAATCAATCTAATATTTGGTTGAAAGAGCTGCTTATGAAGTTGTTTCAAACATTTATGGTAGTAGAACGAGCCATATAAAAGAGTTGTTTTAACATCAATTGTGATAAATAGAACCACACAATGTAGTCGATTGAACTTTTAATCGAGTCCTTCCAACTCTTTTTCAGAGTTACATTGACGACGCATAGTAATCGGATAAACTACAAATGTAGTTGAATCAACCTAAAATTTGGTTAAAAGAGCTATTTCTAGAGTTGTTTCGAAAATTTATGGTGGTACAAAGAGCCACATAAAAGGGTTGTTTCAACGTAAATTGTGATAAATAGAACCACATAATGTAGTCGATTGAACTATTAATCGAGTCCTTCCAACTCTTTTTCAGAGTCAAAATGACGACGCATGATAATCGAATAAACCACAAATGTAGTTGAATCAACCTAATATTTGGTTCAAAGAGCTGTTAATTGAGTTGTTTCATTCAATCATCGTAGTTGAACGAACTGCAGAAAAGTTGTGAGTGATTCAACTCTGAAATGAGTTCGGTCAACTCGTTAGGTGGCTGTTTTGACCGAATATGTTAACGCGATTTCAGAGTTGAAGCAACTATTCCATGTACATGCTTTAACTCGATATTCGGTTGACCCAACTCAATTTGAGTTGTTCCAACTCATTTTTTTCAACTCGATTTCTTGAGTTGAATTTACCGTTTTTTTTTTACAGTGTATATATGTGAGGGACAAATTTCAACCCTCTGCGATAACACTGTATGCGCAAGGAACATTTTTAAGAAGTATACTTTAGAATTAGAAAAATAGCCATAACTCACAAAATATTTGACCTACACACCCTGAGTTTTGGTCAGTTTCTAGTTCAAAAGTTTCATATAAGTTGTCAAGATTTGAAAAATATCCATATACAAACAAAAAAAAATCCAATTTCAGAACTGTCCCCCCTTAATTTCTAATAAATTATTCATAGATTTAATTTTAAAAATTTCCTTATTCACGGATTTAATTTAAAAAATCTCCTTATTTTATTATTTTCTTTTGGGGTTGTAATCATAGACTTAATTTCCATATTTCCTTATTTTCTCTTTACTATGATTATATTCGCAGAGTTAATATCAATACTTTTTATACTCATAGATTTAATATCAATAATTTCCTGTAGATTTAATTTTTTTTATTAGTGTATCCGGACATTTACTTTCCATATTTTCTTATTTCCTTAGTTTCGATCATATTCATAATAATAATATTCGCCAAAGTAATGTTAAAGTTTTTTGTGTCTAGTATATCTGTAAAAGTAATTTCATTATTTCTTATTTTCTTATTCTTTTATTATGTAAGTTCAATGTTTTCTGATTAAATCCTTAAATGTAATTTCAATGTTTTGTTTTTCGATTATGCTCCCAGGTACGATAACCGATGGTTTAAATTTGATTTTGTTTCAATTTTCATAATCCTTATTACACTCTTAATTTTTTTATTTTCAACGATACATTCTGTTGTTTAAACTCCTTGTGACCCTGTTCTCGAAATTTTTTTTTAATTCGTATGGCTATATTATAAAATCTAAATTCAACCATTGATAATTGTTATGAGTAAAATTATAGAATCAGAGGGGAAATGAATGCCGCAACCAACAAACAACAGTCAGAAGTTGCCACATCATCAGTAGCCAATTGAGGAATTGAGAATCTACCACGGAAGATATCGTCAATCGAAATGTCGGCAATATAAAACTCAGCGTCTGACGAAGAAAGGCACGTAGTACGACAAGATTCATTTTCGTATTTAGGTTATCGTATCATTTGGGTAGTTTTTTGTTTGGTTTTTGTTTTTTTAGTCCAGAAGAGTCCGTGATGAGCTGACCCAGGGGTAGTTGCGAAGGCCTCTACCGAGGTTGATTGCCGTTCTTCGAAGCGGCACTCGTTTAATGGGGGAGGTGTTACGTCCCGCGACTTTCGGGACTTTTGCGTCGATTTAAGATTACTTCTATCTAGTAATTTTCAACAAAATTAAATATGAGGAAAGGGACCCGGTCACCTGAAAGAGAAGTGTTAAAGTCATAAGGCCGAATCGTATTGTCGCGCGCAAAGTTTTAGATGGCGCGGGAGTTTAGGCATGCGATAGGTGCGCGTGAGAAGCCACGCAGTCGCTATCACCAGGCGGCCATTGCCGCGTGTTCGAGTGCTTCGGGATAGTCCGTTACGAGAAGGCGTCGAGAGTGGACGCGAGTAGTAGAAACGCGAGATAGTAACCGGCGTGGGACGCCGGGAGCTAACACGCACGAGCGGCATCGAAAACGTGTGTGTGAGACGCGAGAGGCCGGTTGCCTCGAGTAAATGTTTAAGTCGTTAATTACTATTAATGTCATCCGCGAGTATCAGGCATTTATGCCAGTTATCTATTTAATTATATTTATATCTCTTTAATAACTTCAAATAAATATCCACGTTCTTCGAATCATCTCTGGCCGCCATTTTGTGTGCATTATTTTCCGTCACGTTCCCGTCCTCTTTATCGCGATGTTGACTTAGACGCGAGAGTTAAAAGAAAGAGTAACGGCTATAATAGAAGTTTTCCTTTTCTCTTGACCACCATGGAACGTCGAATTTAGCCGTCAGCACAAAAGTGGTTCCAAATGATAATTAATTATTGAGATGTGACGCCATAGCTCCTTATAACAAAATGTCCGTCATCGGGCGTGACGAAATACATCCGTCGATGCTGAAGAGATCTTTGGTTAAGGGCATCGGATTACTCAAAGTGGTGGGTCTTTGTGCACGACATAAGGCAATGCGTACGGGACATCAACATGGGGCGCGACGCAAAAACTGTACATTCGTAAAAACCTTGTGGGGTGTCACCCGGTGTGCGCGAGAAAGATAGTGAGAGTAGGAATAGGTCAGAGAGAGAATGCAGCCTAAAGCTAAGTGACCGGTGATCCTTTTTTCCCTTTTTGCTCGAGCGAAAGACTTTATGACTTAAGATCCCAAAAGTACGTGAGCAAATGACTGTAATGAAGTAAAATCAAGAATGAGCATGGGTACCTGGGTCAGGTCATCGGTGATGGTAAATGGGGCGGTGGATTGTAGCTTATTGCATTTTAAATATTAGATTTTATTTTTAGACTAGGACGAGATCTCCATGAATAGAAATTGGTCAAAGAGAAGAATTTTCTTCTTTGCATTTTTCCTTGTCGTCTCATTTTCTCTCTCCCCAAATTTATGAGGGGTTTGAGCCTTGTTACGACTTTTTGGGGAACAGCGTCCAAAGGAAATCAATGGATGGTCTGTATGGAGTACTGCACGTGACCAGTAAATTACCAATGGCCGAGGCAAGGGATTTCGATGGAAGAAAGACTCCGACGGACCACCCAACCGTCAACGACCAAAAATTAAATAAACTTTTAAGAACATGCCCGGTCCGTTATCGGCCGAATGTGTATATCGTCTCCAACTCAAAAGAACTGAATGTTTGTGTACTCAAAAATACGCCGAGTTCATAGTGGAAGGAAGAAAGAAATCGAGCAACGCGTTGTCTCAAGGGCTGGGTACACGTCACCCGCAACGTGAGAAGCAATCGTTTCCAACAGCGTCCTGGGATTCAGAAGGCGTATGTCCCATCGAAATCTGAAGGGGGGGGGGGCGATGCCCAAAATTCGAAATCGAGTCCAACGAAGACCCCAAAAGCGTAGCAAGCGCATTATTTAATTAACGTTTTTATTTTAATTAAAAATGACCAAATTCAAAGATTTCGGGAGATTTCGTAGTGCATGGATAAAGGTTTATGTGGAAATGAAAATTGTGAACGAATCCTTTTTCCTATAATAATTGTGAGATTGATGAACAAATGTTTGTGTGATAGTTGTGTGAGTATGAAGATAGATCTTTCCTGTAATGGCAAATAAAATAAATGATAGAGCCGGAATTATAGAATTACGCAGGATCAGAAATATATAGATAGAATTTTCAATTGTTATAACAAACAAGTATCATCAAGATAAAAATCCAAGCGTTAACGTAGAATCTGAACAACCAGTTAATAATAATAAAAAACAAGTTAAAACAAATAATCCGGAATTTTTGAAATGGGTATTTCGAGTAGTTTGGATATACTAAAATGATTTTGTTTCGCATAATTATTTGAAAGGTTGGAATATTAAACCAATTCCAATCCAAAAGAAATTGCATGTCATATACCATTGCATCAGAACCTCCGCATGGTAAATAATTAAAAAGAAATAAGAATGAATACAATGAGAGGAAAGATCTAACGAAATGCAGAGCGAAAAAGATACAGAGGAATGGAGGAGAAATTGTCATGGAAAGAGAGTACGAATGAGAGGATGAATAGAAATGTATGTGTATGCACGTGTATGTGCGTGTGACATCGAGAGCCTATGACGGGTCAGCTCGTGGCCTATAGGATAAGTCCAATGAAAATATGCAGGAATGAGAGAGAGAGAGAGTGACCAGGATGAAAATGAGGGGTTGCCTCCTCTGCTGTATGGTACGTCCAAAACGAGGGATAAAGTGAGTGAGTGAGTGAGTGAGTAAAAACGAAATATGTAAGTATGAGAGAGACAAAATGAGCTTCTTCATGAAAAAACGGCGTATGTACGAGAAAATTCGTTTTTCTCCTTATTGGACAATGAAATAATTATTATAAAGGAATGCAGGAGTGAATGTTATCCCTAGCGTATTGAGCGACCGCATGAAACCACCTTGAAAACCACCTAAAAATGACAGTGTTTTTGTGCCAAATTTATACCGACCAAACCACCGCGGAGACCACTGCCCCAGGGGTCCTAATTTTTCCAGTGGAGTTTACGGCAAAGTGGATTTCAAAATAACGACTGGCAAAACCACCGTAAAACGAGCACTGACACTCGAGCAGTCGTTTAATGGTCGTTTTAACGGTTGTTATTTGTACAAACCACCATGCCGTAAGCTCCGTTAAAAAAAGCGGGACCGTCGAGACCGTGGTTTCCACAGTGGTTTGGTCCGTATAAATTTCGCACAAAAATACCGTCGCTTTTTTGGTGTTTTGTATGGTCGCACGGACTGCTAGCGATATCATGAGGATACATTTTTGTTAATTATAAGTATAAATTTTCGATTATATAGATTCGAGGCAGTCATCGGGGATGCGAGGTGGAGGCGGCGGAAGAGCCTGGAGCGTCTTAGGCATCTAAGGGCGTACCTCCCCACCGCCGAAACTAAGCCATCCTAGAAGACTCGATATAAGACAGGGTAATGAGCCCACGGTACGTCAGAAAGTCCGGAGAAATTTCGAGAGGCAAAATCGCTGCCCGTCAATTTAACATTTTTATATTCCATTTTTATCATCGATTCTATCACGTTTTATATTCTACCTTAGATCTTATTTTATCATTGAGGTTTATCTTATATTATTTTTCCTTTGTGTTTGTGAATTTAACGGATAACTCTTATAATTTTTCTCATAACGCCGGATAAATTTGTGGTGAATAACATTTTCGATATTGTGAACATTTAGTGTCCGGTGACTTTTGTTCATCGTCGCCGAAAATCCCCACCAATTCATATTCATCGATATTTACATCCGCATTAACTCTCACCGTCGTCTACATCGTTATTAGCTGTTGGAGATTCATGTCATTCCTCAATCACATTCATTCGGTTTGAATCATCAAAGTACCCAGACAACATGAAAATCAGAAAGTTATCCTCAAGAATTCTTTTCAAAGATAACCTCTGGAATTATAAAAAAGATATCTTCAAGATATCCGACTGAAGAAGTCTACGTTGAGAAGTCCAAAAGATGTCATTTTTTAGAAGTTCCTAAATAAGAGATCTTATAGATATCTGTTAGGAGATATCTTTCAATTCTCTGAAATTTGACATCAGAAAGTCATCTTTTTTAAGACTCAAATGTCCGCACTTGCGCAATTGATAGTACACGCGATCTAAGACGAGGACGCGTCTGGCTGGGTATAACCTCGAAATGAGAGGACGATATAATAAAATATAATATCAGAAATAGTGCAGTTATTTGAGTGCATTGCAAATTATTTATGGGTAAGTAAAAAATTATTCTAATTAGTCCATATGTAATCAATTATTTTTTTAATTAGTAATATAATAATAATAATAATCGGATCTAAGGGGGCATCGTCTGCTCGCGTACTTAGGCCTGTGGCCCATTGTACACCCCTTGCTGCTTTCTACTCCCTCCTAAACCAGACCGCTGTCTTTTACCAGCGCCAGCAGTCCGGTCATCGGGAATGTGACGATTTCTCTAGGGTCCACAAGATGTGACCCTAGATGTTTGAGCCTCTTTCCGACTAGCGCCGGGCAGTGGCATAGTATGTGGATGGGCGTCTCGTCGTCCTCCCCGCATTTCCTGCAGGCGCTGGTCTCTTCTATCCCTAGCGTGTGCATGTGTTTTCTGAGTCCGCAGTGTCCTGTCAGGATTCCCACTGTCAGTCTTAGGTCTGTCTTGCTCATCTTTAGGAGTTGGTCCGTGATGTTGTTATCTGGACCTCTGATGAGTGTTTTAGTCTGCCTTAGCCCGGGCGTCGCCTCAAATAGGCTTTGGTGCTTGTCCTTTGCCCACCTGGAGATCTCCGCCTTGACTTGGCAGCCTGCGATGCCGACTGCGGGCTCCGGCCCCCAGAATTGAGTACTCGACCCCTTTCTGGCTAGCTCGTCCGCTCTTTCGTTGCCGGCGATGCCTTCGTGCCCTGGGACCCACATTAGCGTCACCTTGTTGTGGTCCGCCAGTCCCTGGAGCAGTTTTCTGCACTCGTTCACCAGGTGCGAGTTGGTCCTGCCCCGTTCCAGTGCCTTCAGTGCGGCTTGACTGTCTGAGCAGATGCATATTCTTTTGCCTCTGTACCCTGTCAGCTGATTTTGCAACGCACATACCAATATGGTGGTGATTTCTGCCTGGAAGACTGTACCATGTGCTCCCAGCGAGAGGTGTGTCTCCCTGTTCGAGCCACCCAGGCACAGTCCCGCGCCCGATCCTTCCTCCATCTTCGAGCCGTCTGTGAACCAGACCAGTTCCTGCCCTTGCAGCGGTCCTGTTCCTTCGGTCCACTCTGCTCGCTCCGGGTATACGACTTTATATGTGTTGTTGAACTGGTATCTCGTTAGGTCCCAGTCTTGTTTCATAAACGCTGAGGGACTAGCTTCCTTCAGCGTCTCCACTATTTTGGTGTGGCCTCCCTTTGGCAGTTGACCCTGCCATTGCGCCGTTCTCATCAGCCTGTACGCTGCCGCCGCTGCCGCCCCCTGGGTCGCCACAGCCAGCGGCGGCCAGCCCAGCAGCGCGTCTAGCGCTGCGCTGGGGGTGGTTTTCATGGCACCGGTGGCGCCTCTACTCGCCAGGCGTTGGACGTGTGTGAGCATATCCCTCGCTGTTTTCAGCGTGGTTCTTCCCCACCATACCACGGCCCCGTACAGTATGGCCGGCTTTACCACCGTCGTGTAGATCCAGTGCATTGCCCTGGGATTTAGACCCCAGGTAGCGCCACAAGCCCTACGCGTAGCCCACAACAGGGCACAGGCCCTGTCGCGTATTCTTTGCAGATGCGGCCCCCAGTTCAGTTTCGCATCCAGGATGACTCCCAGGTGTTTCACTTTCTCTGTTGGTCTGATTGTTGTACCCCGGTAGGTAAGTTCCCTCCACCCGTCAAACTTCCGTTTGCGGGTGAAGCGAACAACCTCCGTTTTCTCCGGGTTGACTTCCAGCCCGACTTCTCTGCACCATCTGCTAATGAGATTTAATGCATTCTGCGCCAGACTTGACGCTGTGTTGGCGTCTCTTGCGCGTACCACCACCGCAAGGTCGTCCGCGTACCCTTGCGCGCATATTCCTGCTTTGCCCAGTCTGTCTAGTAGTTCGTCCACCACCAGACACCACAGTAGTGGAGATAATACCCCCCCCTGCGGGCATCCACGGTTGATTGAGACCTTAGCCGCCTCTTCTCCCCTGGAGATGGTCAGTACCCGTGAGGTGAGCATGTTGTTAATCCACCTGATAGTGGTGGGTTGCAGTCCATGCCTCCTCATCGCTGCCCTGATTGATTCCACCGTGGTGCAATTAAATGCCCCCTCGATGTCAAGGAAGATCCCCACTGCAATGCATTCTTTGCTTCTTGCTTCCTCCAGCTTGTATACCAGCCTGTGGAGGGCGGTTTCCGTCGACTTATTCGCTTGGTAGGCGAATTGTAATGGGTGTAGCGGATGTGTCCCTAGCGGTCCATCCCTTACACTCCTGTCTATGAGTCTCTCCAGCGTTTTGAGCAGGAAGGACGTGAGGCTGATGGGTCGGAATGCCCCTGCCTGGTCGTAGTCAATTCGACCTGGCTTGGGGATGAACACCACCCTTGTTATTCGCCATTGGAGAGGCGTGTACCCCAGTGCCACGCAGGCCCTCAGGATCTTCGTTACCGGTAATAGTATTACCTCCAGCCCCTGCTGCAGCAGTGCTGGGAATATCTTGTCGGTGCCGGCGGCCTTGTATGGTCTGAAGCCCATGATGGCCCAGCGGACCCTGGAGGGAGTGACTATGCTCGCGGCCGTCGTCCAGTCCATTTCCCGGCGTTTGCACGCCTGGTATGGCCAGTCCGGCCAGCCATCGATGAGGGCGTACCCGGGAAAATGTTTCCCCAGGAGTACCTCCAGTTCCTCCCCCCACGAGCTCGTGTAGCCACCATCCGACCTCCTGAGTGAGCCCGACAAGGTCGCAGGGTCCTTCCTGAGGACCCGTTGTATTCTCGCCGTCTCAGGGATACCTTCAATCTCTTGACAGTATCTCCGCCACGAGTCTCTCTTGGCTGTACGTATGGCTTCCTTGTACTCCCGCTGGTTCCTTTTGTACTTATCCCAGTCCCAGGGTTTCCTGGTTGCCTTAGCCACGTTAAATGACCGTCGGGTGGTCGCCCGCATTTCCTGCAGGCGCTGATTCCACCACGGCGTTCTGTCCCTGTACGCTGGTTTCGGCGTACAATTACTCTCGTAGGATTCTGTGATCGCTTCCTGCAGTATCTCTACCGCAAGTTCGATCTCATCCTCTCTACCGTATCTGCTTGGGAACTGTTTTATCCGTTCCCGCAGATCGTTCACATATGCCGGCCAGTCCGTCGATTTGGGGTTCCGTACGGGCCCCCTTTCTCGTCGAGCCGCCTCTGCATTGAGCGTGTAGGTAATTTGCCTATGATCCGATAGTGACGGCTCATCGGAAACCCTCCACTTCTCTATCCTTACCCCCATTCCTGGCGTTCCTAAGGTTAGGTCTATAACCTCCACCCTGTTAGTAATACAGAACGTTGGCTCCTTACCTTTATTGAGGATCTGCAGCTCCGTTCCCGCCAGGTACTCCAGCAGTGCCTCTCCTCGGGCGTTGGTGTTGGTGCTGCCCCACACCGTGTGGTGGGAGTTGGCATCGCATCCTATGATCAGCTCTCTGCCCTTGGTCCTGCAGTCTTCCACGAGTCCTGCGATGTCTCCTGACGGTGGTGGTTCCTGAGAGTCGTAGGGCATATACGCTGATGCCACGACAACCTCTCTTCTCCTCCCTCCCAGGGTTACCTCGAGCTTGATAGCCACAAGGTCTCCCCGGCTGAACTCCCTCAGTGGAGTGGCATCTAACCCTCTGACGAGGATGCATGCCCTTGGCCTATCAACAGAGGTACAATAATGAAGCTGTGCCCCCCGAGCATTTAATCCCCTGACCTTCCCGCGGTACGTCCACGGTTCCTGTATCAAGGCGATCTCTATATCTTCTGCAATAAGGCGCCGCGTCAGCGCTGCTGCCGCCGCCGACGCCTTATGCAGATTTATCTGTATGAAGCGGATTGCACTCACTGTTTTGGGTTGCATCCTCTCCCACGTCCATCTGTCCTTCTCCTGCCTTGTAGTGGGCATCCAGCAGCCTAAATTTGGCCCTGCCCATCCCTAGGTAGGGTTTCATCTCCACCGCCTGCAAGACCGGTATGGCTCGATCAACCACTCCCAGCACGAGGCGTACCCCCTTCCCGGAAGCATCCTCGTGCCTTTCGTAGGTGATCCACCTCCCCGTTGCCAGGCCCGGGTTCTGCTGCTCCAGCCTCTTTAGTGCCGTAGCCGTGTCCATGGGTGCTCCGGAAATCCAGGCCATGACCCTCACGTACTTTGGACGGTCGCTTGCCTCGATCACCTCAAGGTCCGCTCCCTCCCATTTCCGTAGGTTCCTAACCTGTTCCCGGAGCCATGTTGCCGATTTCTGATCGGCGCAGATCACCCTCAAGACCCCCTTACTCAGGTACGTCTGCTGGAAGCGCGGCGTAAAATCCCCTGCCGGGATCCCGTCCATCGCCTCCATCAGACCCTCCTGTATGAGGGTGGACTGTTCTTCGGTGATGTCCTCCCGCAGCCCTTTATGTACGACGGCCAGCTTAGGCAGGTTGCTGGCCGCCATCGCGTACGAGCTTTGCCCGTTTCCCGCCGCTCTTGGCCTCTTGGAGCGGTCGTTTGGCGGTGTCTCCTTGGACTCCCGCTGCCGCTTCCCGTAGCCCTCTCTCTTCTCCGCCGGTGTAGGCGCCGCCTTCTTACCTCGCTGGCCCGTCCCCGGGGCGCTTTCGGCGCCCTTCGGCTCCTTGACTGCTTTCGTCGAGGCATGTTCCACGGTCGTCGTCGACGTTCCCGCTGCTTTAGCCGCCGCCTCTGCCTCCCTGGCCTTGGCGAGCTTATACTTCCTCCTGGCGGCCCCGCTGAACTTTGGTCGTTGTTTGATCGCCATCCTGCTGATACCTGTTGCGATCTCAGCCTCCTGGCGACTCTCCCCGACCATTGTTGTGTTCGGGAGTTCCCGCGTCTCGACGGTAGCAGAGGGTACCTCTTGGGTCCCGACTGCTTGCCGTCGGATGATGTCGCGATCCTTTTGTAGGCTCGCTTCATCCACCTCCTCGTTCTCTTTTTTTTGGTTTTTTTTATTAGTTTCCATTTTTGGTCCCACGAGTATCTAGGGAAAGAACGTCCGCCCCGGCAGAGCCCCGATTGCCGGGGTAAGGCCTGAATACTCTGGGATTCGACCTGGTGTCCCAGAGGCACCGTTCAAGACACTATTCCCCAGTGCCATTCAACCTTAAGCACGGTAGCTAACACCTTAGTTTGGGATGGCTGTTGCAGGGTGCTTAACGCCCCCTGAGCGATGGGTCCGCCACCTCCCTACGCTAGTTGGACTGCTTGTTCGTCTGATCTCTACCCGTCGGCCTGTCCGGCATAGGTGACCTTTCTGGAGGCAAATGAATGCCTCCGCCGGCATAGCCCTTCGGGTCGCCGAGACACACAAGCCCTCCCACCAACTTCAAGGTCTTGCAGTCCCCAGGGAGGGTAGTAATATAATACTAATATACTAAAACTTTTCGCAACATGTAATGCATAATTTAGAGAGTTGTTGCTTTTTAGTGAGGTTATGATTTTCAGTTACCATATAAAACGTATCACGACATTTGGATATTGAAGCAACGATTATATCAGGTAAATGTATATCCTTTAAACTGATATATTGATCGTTTTAGTTATTATTATACTCGAGTAAAACAACTGAAGATTGAAATATACTTGATGAAAGTATAAATGATATGTTCATCATTTAATAGGTTATGTTTAGCACGTGATCCGTTGCATACTACACTGCAAACAATATATATATTATGGCGTGTATCTCATGCAAGAAGTCTTAAATAAGACGACTTTCTGAACTCCGGAAAAAGATGTCTCAAAAATTTTATCTTTCTGACATCATTTTAAAGAAGTCTTTACTACGTCTTTTATCGACGCATTAGAGTTCTTTCTGAGCTCTTTATGTGTTCTTTCTTACATTACTTTGAGAAGTCCAACTCCCAACGGAGAGTACTTTAAGATCTCTTTAAGATGTCTTACTGCTGTCTGGGTAGTAAGTGTCTAAAAATGTTTTCTCGCAAGTACATCTATATATTCGTTCGTGTTGCGCGGTGTCTCCGACCCTGGTCGACACCCTATGACGTCTTGAGGCCCGTAACCGAAGCTACCGGGTTACTCATCGTTGAAAGCCTATAATATATTTTCATTGTTGTTTTCCCTTTTCGCGTTATCTTTTGTATGAAATTCAATTTTGTTTGAAATTCAGATTTTTGTGTTAAATTCAGTTTTGTAAAAAGTTATGTTATGTCAAACTTAGATTTCGTGAAGGGTTATTTTTGTGTTAAATGCAGCGTCTAACTGAAATTATTGTTCCAATTGGAATTTCCTCATGTTCAAATTCAATTCTTGTTCCAATTTATTTCCGGTCCCTTTAATAGTATATTATGCGGCAAGCGCGTAAAGTGACTGTTTTCGAGTGAGGTTATGTTTTTAGAATGAGCCGTCGGCTCGCCTTCGGCTCACCAGGCAAAGCTAGAAGATAGAAGATGGAAGAGCAATATGATTTTCAAAAAAAGTGTTTTTTTGAACCGCCCTAATATATATATATATACATATATATATATATATATTAGACTGTTTCAAAATAAATCGATAATTTTTTTTTGCTTTACACAATCTTAAACTATACTTGGACATCAAAAAATAATCCTCGCGAAAGGAGAGGCCGGTCCTTCAAGATTTAGAGGTGTCTCATCGGACTTTTGTCATTTTTATTTCGTTAATACGTGAGTAATTGATTTGCATGGATGGAACAAACGTTTTTCTAGTCCTAAAATGGTAAATATACTCCAAACTTATGTATAAATACTGAATATACTAAAAAAAAAACGATCTTGATGATCGCAGCAACAATTATCGGTCGATATATACGTTGATAAATGCAAAAAAAAAACAAAAAAAAATACAAACATCAATATTAAGAATCTCCTACTTTCCTTTTAAAGTACTTCCTACTTTGTACTTTCTCCTACAATTAAGTACGAGATTATTAACTACTGATAAAGAACGTTTTTAAGAAAATTTTTATAAAAATCGTAATTAATTGTTTTTTCATTCGCTAACATGTTATTATTTTGTTCAATTAATCATAAAGTCCTGTTTGCTAATAATAATTTGTACTCGATTGACAAAATAGACTACAAGTTGAATAATCATCAATGTTATTGAGAAAAAAGATGTGGGATTAGAAAAACAGGCTAGCAGAGGTACCCGCGCGCCGATACGACGTGCTGCGCTAGATAAATTAATTTATCTCTACCAATAAACATAATTTCTAGATTAATAAAGAATACGTTTTTTATAGAAAATTTGACGTAGAATACGATGGTTGTATTAAGAAATCGTTAAAATTTGAGGGCCATGGTTAAAAACTGATTTAAACATTTCAATTGTTTATAACAATATGAAATTTTTTATAAATTTTTTTGAAAATATTTTTTTCTCAAAATTCACTCGTTTATCTTCAAAATAAAAAAAAAAGTTTTCTCTAGCTTAAAAATAACCGGAGTTCTGAATTTTTGAAAATGAGTCTCCAAGGCAAAAATCACCAAAATCTCAAACTTTCAACCCCCTCTATTAAAAAAAAAAAATAAAAAAAAAATTCTTAAACACGTATCTTTTTTTTTCGACATAGAACCCGTAACAAATGTTTCAGCCAAATAAAAAATGTGTCAGTCAGAATGGTGTTCGGTTTGTAAAAGAATAACGAAATTAACGAAATAAAAAAAGACGAAAGTCCGATGAGACACCTCTAAATCTTAAAGGACCGGCCCCTCCTTTCGCAAGAATTATTTTTTGATGTCCAAGTATAGTTTAAGAATGTGTAAAGCAAAAAAAAAATTATCGATTTATTTTGAAACAGTCTAATATTGTAACGGAACGGAAAATACCATAATTTTCCATCCCGAGAATCGTTCCTTGGGCCACGGCCGACCTCGATAATAATAAATCTCACCAAAAGTCAGAATTCCTCGAAGGCTCGAAATAGATTTTTATCCTTCGAGGAATTGTGACACGTTATTAGCGTGCCGTGTGCAAGCTTGAGAAAGCTCGGTAAAATTTCCTTGTGACGGACCCACTGGCCAATGAGATCGCAGCGCCGGTAGGTCATAATAGGATATTTAAACGCAAGACGAGCTATCCACGCTCTCATTACGTAGTCATCACTGGTGAGCATTACACGTGGCAGACGTCACTCTGCCAAAATTCTCGTGCTCGCGCATTCTCGACGCGAGCTCGAATCTTTACCATTCTTGAAGCCAGGAGAGACCCGACGTCTCATCTAGGACTTCAAGGCACACCTGACAACAACGCGATCTTCATAGTGTCTTCACTCTCGAATCGTCTTTTTAAAGACGATTAGAATCGACCACTGAATCGTCTTTTTCAAGACGATTCAGCTATAAGGTAACCGTGATTCGTTTTTCTCAAGACGAATCATTTGACAACTCGCATTTAATAAATAATTCCAGATACCAGGGAACCCGTCTCAAGTGAAGCCCTGGGCATTGCGTCCAGAAGTTGGATCTTGAGACGGGCGATCGTCTCAGAATCCCTCTTACCTCTAGGTAGGGCCCATCAAACCGTGTGAAGCTCCAGCTATTGTAGCTGGAAGTTGGATCACAGCAAGAGGTACCTCTTGGTGGAAATCCCATTGCATCAAAACCGTAAACGTACTTTTAGAGTACGCCTGCTCTGAAATAACACCTTTTAAGGATGTATGAGCACAAGGTGGCGGGGAATAAACGAAAACGTGGGCGTGGGTGAGCGCGGTGAGCGAGGAGCACGCATGGAACAAGAGAGTCGGACCGCTCATTATCCGACGTACGCGAAAATTTTTCTTAAAATCGATAATTGTATGTCAAAAGGTTCGTCAACCCCCATTTTTTATGGAACGTATGTAATCGTGATAGTTTTCTGAACATTTAACAGTTTTAATATTGATCGTATCTGATCGTGAAAGATACGAATTTCTGTTTCAAAGTTGCGTCAGCCCAGAATTCGTATATGGCGTGAGATAAATATCTTGATTTCACGAATTAATTACTCCCGTAAAGAGTCGTTGACCCACTTTGAAATTTTGCAGGTTTTATCCTGTAAACTTCTGCTACACCATATAAAAAATTCAGATTTTTATATGATCGTGAAGCTAGTGCTCATACATCCTTAAGATGTTATTCTGCGTTAAGATCTTATGTTTAAGATGTTATTCTGCGTTAAGATGTTATGTTGCGTTGGTAGACGTCTCCACGTTAAAACGTGGCGACGTTTTAACGTAGAAGCGAGAGTAAAATGCAAGGAGTCTAAATTTATGTATTATTTTATTCGTAAATTGTCGCTTTGCAATTCGACTGAAACGTTAACAAAAGGGGAAGCCTAGAGGTTGATTTTAAAGGAGGTAAATTAGTGAAAGGGTTGAAGCTAAGTTGAATGAATTAATAAATTTGTTAGGTGGGTCTCACGGTTAATCTCAAGGAGAGGAAGAGTCCAGTTTGTTCTCTCGGTGTTTGTCGTGTTTGTCTCAACCGATCAAACGTCTCACGTAACTCGACGCTATTTTACTCTCGCTTCTCGAGAGTAACATAATGAGCTCAATTCCGCTTCTCGGAATTAAGACAACTTGGACCCCTAATCCATTTTCAATGGCCGATGATGAAGTGTCAACCAACGCGTAGCACTATTGCTCACAGTCGTGATTAGTACTCTGAAGCCATCTCGAAAAAACACATAAAAAACTCTTGGGCTTTCAGCCTATGCGAAATCAAAGTAAAATCCTCTTATTCCCGGCTTTTCCTTTCGAGTCCAGCACCTGAACTCTGCGTACGGTCACTGACTGCACCATAAACAAAAATATCTAAAAATAAACTCGTCGCTCGCCTCCCGAGCGACAACAATCGAGAGAGAATAGCAGTCACGTGTATCTCTACGCGCAACTGTAAACTCTCAATTCTCGATAACGTTACAATATATATATTTATAATAAGACAAAGGGTTCAAAAACTAATCGACGTGAGGAAACCCAGTAATAGTAAACATAAATAGCCGGCTCGATACCTGGCATAGACAAAGAAAGAACCAAGTGTTCTTTTCCCTTCTTGGTGACGTTATTCTTTTGGGTCTTAAGTTTTTATATAGTGTTGTAGAGAACGTTAAACAGTACAGACGGTCCTTCCTTATGCATTAATGAAAGTTGAATAATGAAAGTAAATTCATTGTATTTTACATTATTTATAATCCCCTTTCCAATAATTTCTGTTTACTTATCGTGATGAGAAAGAGACCCGAGGGCATCTCTTTCGTTCTGCTATGTGAGACCGATGGAGCTACCCCTCTTACACTCCTGATGCAAGTCACGTGACTTTCGCATCCGCAACCGAGCAAGACTAAACACGTAAAAAATATTCATCATAGGGATCGTGTGAGAGTGTGAGAGATGGTGTTTAACCTCGCCTTATATTCATGAAGCCGACTTATACGCAATAGGCCGCTCTAAACCTCACGGTATATTTCCATTGAGATTATACTCGCAAGATTTTAAGGTAACTGACTGACGATTTTATAGATATATATATTCTTAGAAATCTAAAAAATGTTACATGTTGATGATTCATTTATAAATTAGATGGCTTATCCCATCAAAATGATAAAAATTGTTCAAAATTCTTCAAAATAAAAAATTTCATTGTGATTTGCAAACATTTTCTTAAATTGTTTTTTCACGGCGAAATTTGATATTTTTGATTATTAACACATAAATAGTATAGGGAAATTTATGGGAAAAACATGTGTATTTAAAAAAATAGTTATTACAATTCATGATTTAAAAAATCTTTTTTCTGAATATTTGCTTAACAATATAGTTTTCTTTACTTGCGATTATAAATTTTCGCATTATTATTGTTCAAACTTAATATCCTTAAGATCTTTGTTGTGGTTGATTGTCGTTTTCAAGATTTTATCTCATCATAAATCGCTACAATTCACATTCATTTTTACTTTTATATAAAACAATGTAAGTGCAAAACATCCTCAAGTACATTTTTTGTTAGGAACTTGTTCCGATGGATAAAACTGTTGCAAGGTCAAGCCGATAGCTGAGCGATGGGCCGCTCATTGTTATCCTTAATATATTCCGTACATTGCTACCTTCTTGAAATATTGGATATACATGCATGTATCTATTAAGGACGTTCACGAGTAAACCGATTTTCTATAGATTTTTTTTAAATTTTAACCGTGCGTTATTCAGAACATCCTTAATGAACTCTCAAAATTTCAAGGACCTTGCCGGTACCAAAATGGAGATATTTGTTGTTGAAATTACGAGTTTATACACGTAAAGTATAGCCGAGGCATGAGCTGGAGAGACATTTTAATTCGTAGCAGTTAGAATTTTCTATAGATTTTGATAAAAAACTGCATTATGATAGACGATGATATTAGGAACAAAATGTCAAAAAATAGAAATATTCAGCGGTGTCGTTCTTGCGTAATGGCGATTCAAAGCTATAAATTCGACAGTATTTTCGAGCGTGCAATACGATGGAAGGGATCACACTGTGGCGTAGCGGCAACGCTGCTACCCGAAGGTACGCAAGGGGAAGGAACGGGGGATTAGACGCGTATACACGCACACGCATACGTATGTATGCGGGGGCATGGAGTAATTTTCATGATATTCAAAAATTTATCTCGCAAAGAAATGCCAATTTAATTATTTATGGCTAGACATTTAAATGTATCATAACAAAATGCATGCATCTCTCAGTTCCAGAGACTTTTTAGGCATAACGACACTTTTTTTTTTAAATAAGTTGTTGATATGAAAATTAAACTTTACAATCGAGATTATTAATATTATAAATGGAGATATTAAAAATTATCAACAAATTAAATGAAAACAAGAAAAATAAAAAGTAACAAATAAATTTATTCATACAAAATGGAATATTCCTTTGGTGTTCTGTCTTTCGTGTTGGAATTATTATGGAATAATTAAGAATGGGTGAGGTTTTTTCTCAATTTTTTTTTCTTCTCGAATCTACCATTTGACCTGCGACATTGGCTATATAGAGACGCTTGCGTTTACGTTGTTACTCGCCATGATAGCGTCTCTCTACTGAGCTTGTTCGGTCGAACGAATATTTTAAAGGTACCCAAGCGTCACTAGCGCTTATATACAAACTCAGACGTCGCGCGGTCAACCATCCCCTTTAATTTTCATGTGCTCGGGTAAATCCGAATTGGAAAGGGTAGCGCTGGCTGGGCCTCGTCAGTCGAACGATCGCGGGACTGATGGACAGTCGTCTTCTCTTAGTTTTTGGTCAGTTTTTCCGAGAAACGAAATAATCTAACAATAAGGAATTTATCGCAAGTGAATCACCACTCAGGAATCGTGAAGTCGCGTGTGTCTCCCTTTCAATTTGTCGGCATGCTGGTGAGCTGAACTATCATCCTGTGCATCAAATTCAGACGGCGATTCCGAACACAAGCGCAATGCTTACGAAGTCGCCAGCGACTTTATACAACAACACATTCTCTGGAACACAAGCGCAATGCTTGCGAGTCCACAGCGACTTCAAACACGATAATCATATTACCTGAACACAAGCGCAATGCTTGCGAGTCCACAGCGACTTCAAACACGGTAATCATATTACCTGAACACAAGCGCAATGCTTACGAGTCCACAGCGACTTTAAACACGGTAATTATATTATCTGAACACAAGCGCAATGCTTACGAGTCCACAGCGACTTTAAACACGGTAATTATATTATCTGAACCCAAGCGCAATACTTTTACGCGATCACCAACGATTTATACACAATAATCATATATTATCTGAAAACAAACGCAGAATGCTTTTACGAAGTCGCCAGCGACTTTATACATAACAATCATATCGCATGATATAATTAAACCTACAATACACATACACATCCATAAGTCGTTTCCGACTGTAGATTTCACCTTCACAATAATTATCACGCGAAAGATATTCTATAACCTAAAAGACTGTATCGATTGTAAATACATCATTCGCGAGAGGTTTTTTTCTCTGAGGTTTACACCTCGGAGATTTTCCTCTCTGAGCCATAATTAAACGAAGAACTTGTATGGCTCAAAAAATATGTGTTGATTTATTTTATCCCTACCCCCTTAATCCTTATTCATAAAATCAGAATTGTATTTTATCAACGTCGAAATTTACTATTTTTCGAAATTTAAATACGCGCCCTCTTTTTTATTAAGGAGGACGCGCCCCACAAAACAGAGCTGAAACATGGGGCGGGCAAGCAGCGTTGCCAGCTCTCCGCGTCGCTCTAGGGATACTTGTGTTAGTGTATATGTATACGGCGCGCCACAGCCTTATTTGTATTGGCGCGTAGAGTCCGTGCTAAAGAGTTTTGGACTAGAGGGGAGCGGCGCAATCTACACAGCGCAATTGAGCCAAGCCGAGCGTGTGCCGAACTTTTGTCTCCGAATTTCACCCGTGAACGTCCTTAAAGAATTTGTTCGCAGGGTAAACATTTTTTTTTTTCATTATGAATTACAAATTTTTATTGAACGCAATTAGTGTCTTTAATATAGATATAGGTTGTCCGTACTTGATTGTTAATTTCCCAAAGGGAAAAAGAAAGGAAAACAAAGCATTGACCTCGTACCATCGTCGTGGTTGGTACAACTCGAGAATGGAACATATCAATGCTACTATCCATCGAAGGCCGACGCAACGTGGCATTCTGGGCTAAAGAAGGGAGATCGCCAGATCTTGCTTGGAAACAGTTCGTTGTCACTATCATAAAATTTGCAAGTTGCTCTTAACCCTGTACAAAAAAAAAAAATTCACGGAGATATCTCTGAAATTTGATAAAATATTAACCGGACCTTGCATTGCCTACTTCTACTGTACCTATTTCCGTATCCTAGTCTCTCATGAACAAGGCTGCCGAAAATTAGAACGGGCGTTCATGGATGCTAACATTGAAAGCACAACCTACGAGGATACGGGAAAAGAGTCAGAGGGCGAGGCAAGCGCTATCACATCAGGTAAGCACAAAAATATATTATTCAACACTTTTTGTATGATGCATCTTCTTATTACCATATGCTCGAGAGATTTTAAACGTGAGCACATTTGATTTCTTTTTAGATAATAATGATAACGTCAGCAGCACCTCAAACTCCCCATCTAAATGCGGCAAACCATCGAGGCGTCAACGGTCATGTTCGAGTTCAAGTGGTAAGGAGAAAATTGCGTTTCGCATTTCAATCAAGAGTCGCGATATCATGTCGATGGTAAGCAATATTAACGGAATAGACTTTCCAATACGGTTTTTAAAAGTTGTCAATTATCTCGTTAAAATCCAACCAGATTCCACGGATCATACTTGTGCTGATCAAGCATCAAAACGTCCTCGTTCACAATGTTCTAAAATTGTACAGAAGAATGATCTTGAAATAATGATCACAAGTGCTTCATCTGTATTGCAAAAAGTTCAATCGGATGTAGATTCAAGTGGTGAGTTGCAACATTTCATTTGACAAAAACATACTCGACATATATATTCATTTTCAAAAAGTATTTTAAATAAATGTTGATTTTTTTTACAATCGTGTACAGTATTTTTTCAACAACGAAGAGTACAAACTCTCGAACTTTGCGTATTTCCGCTTTTCGGCTAGTTTGCGTATAATCTGAACGATGTTAATAGTATCTGTTTCGACGTTTTTTTAGACGGTGTGAATCATACGATAAAAAATACTGCGAACATATCAGTATGTAAGAATTCTCTCAAAGTAATTAGAGAACCTACAGCACGAGAGGAGGCCGAAACAAACGAACGATATCTAAATTCAAGTCGTACGCATTTTCGTTTAATTTAAGCTGCTTTCTCTCTCACCTTGTCTCTCGTGCAAGTTTGTCATATATGCTTCAAATATTTCTTCATGTATTAAGTGGTCGCGAATGAAATCGCATTTTTATACACTGTTTAAGATTCTGCCGATAGTATGATCCCAATCAAAGATTGCAAACAATGGGACCATGAAAAAAAATGAAAAAAAAAACAATTAAGAGGAGAAGTCATTCAGAAGATACGTACGATAAGATAAAACATCATTCTGGTTGGTCTTATAAATAATTCTTTGGAGGTTTTATGATGTTTCTTTCTTTAGCCATAACATTTTTTAAATTTCTTTATAGATCAAAACATTGTTCGCGATGTATCACAGGTCCTTGAAACGATGCAGAAAAAATTGTCGAAACAAATGGAGGGAGCTAAACAGAGCATCCCGTATGATCTGAGCAAGAAAATTGCAGATTTAAAAAACACTTTTATCATTAATACAATCCCATCGGTTGGCACTAAAATGAAAAGTAATAAAACCGCCCTCGGTGTCAAGCTTCCCATTACGGATAACGAAGTGTTCGTTGAATTCAATAAAATAGTCGCGGAGAATAATGAAAAAGAAACAGCTTTGGAAAGAACTATTTCGTCATTATTCATTACTGTTACGTCCCGAGAGCGTCGGTAGACCAGAAACTCTTGTAACCCGCGATATGCGAGTTCGACGAGAGTAGTGTAACAAGGACAGTTCTAACCCAAGATCCCTACCCCGACATTTACCGACATTTTTTAGCTCAGACATGAACCACTTAGCCGAGACACAAACCCCGGGGGGGGGGGGGCTATCTCGATGAGCCGGAATGCACGGAGCCGATCCGGGGGGGGGGGGATCTCTAACAACTGGAGGGCACCTATTCTCTTATGGGTCAAGACATTGGGGGGGGGGGGGGGGGGGGCTAGCTTTGAGGTTGGTATTGGAATGCCGCTATCTCTGGCAGCGGCGGGGCGCTTTATTTTTCATGGCGACATTTGATTGATGATTATCAGTTAGACTGGCGTCTCTGTAGGGCGGGGTGGGGGGCTAGTTTTGAGGGTGGTATTAGAATGCAGCTATTTCTGGCAGCTGCAGTGCAGCTTGTCTCTCGTGCTGGCATTGGAATGTTATTATCTCTAACAAGTAAATAGCGGGTCGGAGCGTTAGACCTTTCAACCGCACACGACGCTACCCTCCCAGGCCAGTGCGTCTGTTTGTCGCAACCTTATCGTTGGTCATAAATTATTTCTGTTTGTGTGTTAAGGACCAGACCGCAGTCTGGAAAAGGTCGAACATAAAATCTTAGAGGCGCCTATGATCCGGCTGGTCCTCGGCACCTGAAGGAAAAGCGTTTAAATAGTCCCAAAACCGGTGTCCTTCTGGCCGATATATATAAGCGTTTCCCTATCACTGACTGGTGCGTGAGCAGATGTAGCGCAGGGTGCTGCGGCAGATCTTTTTTTAAACTGCGATGAAATTGGGACGAAGAGGATATTGAAAATATGGAAAAGCACGTTCGATTCGATACTCGAGCTCAAATTCATGTGATGTATGCATGGGATTATGCGTACAGAGCCGCTCGCCGAGGCCGGTGGGAAGAAGTTGCACGTGATCGTGAGCGATTTAGATTAAGAATTGAAAAATGCGGCAAACTGATTGAATCTGTATTGACGGAGAAAAAAATTTAACGGAAAATGGTATACTGATATGCGCCTTCGACGTGTCTCGACCTGTTTCGAGCCCTCCCATTACCTTCGATAGCGGATGATGCCATCTTGCATGTCTGAACACGCTTGAGCCTGCACAGTGTTTACATATTTTGACAAACCGCCGGAAAATGAGGCTTTGATTTTCATGGAATACCGCTATGACACGCTTAGTCGCGTTCTTGCTATCAACATGGACGGATATTCTGATGGCGTTCTCGGAGCCAAATATCCGTGGAAATTATCAAGGGGTGATCTTAAGAATATAACGAAGCCTATGATTTTAAAATATTTTAGTCGATCAATTCATATGTTTTATGATCGTTTACCCGAAAATCTTCGTGCAGACGCCGAAATTATGTCATATCTGCCTTGTATGGAACATTGGAATACGCCCCACATCATGACTCATATCGATGGCCCTGCACCCTCTGTACGGAATTGTCAAATGTGTCGCCGCAAAGTGTGGGCGGAGGAAAGTGTGGAAAATCCTATTGGGTCCTAGAATTGAGAGTTGGTGGGGGTCGGGAATTTGGAGGGCCTATATAATATCAAGATGCACGTCTGAACTGCACCAGTTGACATGCAAGACAGGCGACGTGAGCTAAAAGAACGATTGCTCTTGCTTTTAAAAAATATCGAAGAAGTAAAAAATCTTATACGTACGAGGTCTGATCTGAACTTCATTATAAATACATTGAAGAATACATCAATAAGTCGAAATGGATTTCACAAGTATCAACAAGGTTGGAAAAATGGTGGAATTTTTGCCAATAAAAAAATTGGCTGAACTCTCCGTTCAGGCAGATCATCCGATCTCCGACCTGAGAATAGTTGAAACGAAATTCGGGAGGAGGATCGTGGCGGATATCACCAACGATTCCTCTGTATTCCTACCTGCAAGATTCGTAAAAGCGTTCGACGAGAACAAAGAAATATTCAAAGAGATGATTGACGCTGCGCATACAAATCAACTCTATATGAACTACTTCGGTGGGAAATACAACAGCGTAGAATTCAAACGCATCTGACGCCATCAAACCATCAAGCCATCGCGCCTACTATGGGGCCGTGACTCTACGCGAACGATGGTGGCACTGAAAAAAGTGTTTGAATCCATAAGTGCGCATGGTTGAAAAAAAAAAAAAAAAAAAAAAACATTATCGATGACGTGTGGTGCGAAATGTATAAGTTCGAGTGAAACCAAATATGTAATACAATTTCCTATGGTTTATTTCAATAAAAAACACACATATATTTTTCGATAAAATGTTTTTATTTATTTCAAAAATCCTGCGTTTACACAATGCCTAATGTACCAGCTCCTTAAAGATTTCACGTTTGCGTTGGCACAATTATATTTTGAGTCATGGGGATGATGAGAACATCCTCTGTTGTTTGATATTTTCGATAATTTCTGCAATGATGGACAATCGAGAGTTTCCATATCGACAATATGTGCCGACGAATCCGTGAATTGCGCTAACCACGCCGTCTTCTCTAATCCCTTCACGTAGATGGTTCGGGCTTGTTTCAAGATAGCTCGAATTGTTGTTCCAGCAGCTTCGTACGGCGTGTCGCCTGAATTCCATCGTATTCCATGAAAATTTCGTTCCAGCCATGAATTCATCGTTTTGTACTTCGCTGGTAGAGAGTTCCATGGCGTTGGAGGTTTGAAGAAAAATGTCAGAGGTTCGGCGTTGTCAGAGATTTCCACAATTGCTATTTCTTTGAGCACAAATTCGTTTATGGGTCTCCTGAAACCTTGAATATCAACGATAAAGTCCATGGTGCTGAATGAAGAGAGTCGGTTCATCGTTGAAGGTTTTATACTAATTTTTTTACCCCGCCACTTATTGGATTGTACTCAACAATACGATCGTGTAGAATCAAGCAATACGCGGATGTATTGGCAGGAATATTATTTCTTGCTTCAAATTCAAGACGAATGTCAACGGGGCCTGACTTGAGAGAATCGTTCTGCTTCGAACAGTCGATGACGATTAAAGGGGCATACTTTAGAAACTCGGATTTTTTTAACCACGGCTCCGCTTCTCTGTTGTAATAAGTATTTTGGAAGTTTGCATACATCTCGTATAGTAGGGCGTACTGGTTTTGCTGTATGTTTAGGTTCAAATTTCCATATGGATAGCATTGCGAATTCAAATATAGTTTAACATCGGCGAGATTACAATGATCGAAGTTACTCGCGTTCTTCTTTTTCTTATTTTTCCGATCAGTCTGGAAAGCGAGAATGACATATCGCGGTTTTTCCAGCTGAGTAGAAGTCTTGACGGTCCAAACATGCTTCGAGGTTGCGGGGAGCAGCGGGTATTCATATAGTTCCCACGTTCGATAGCTCATGGAGATTGGCGCATCTCTACCGATAAACTTTAAAAGTTGTATTTTACGCTGATCGGAGACTGTCACGTATGGTACAAGCCATTCTACTTTTTGCAATACGAGTTTGAATTCCTCGTCAGCCGTCTGCACAATAGCATTATCATCAGTCTTCGATCTCGATAGAATCAGCTCATGCTTGGCATTTACGACGATTTTTCGATAATCTTCGGCAAAACCGAGCAGCATACTTAGCGGTATGCATACGTCAAAGTTGCCCGCTACATCTATGATTTGCGTCGTTTCTTCAACATCAAGCCAGCCCGTGTTCTCGAGCATAGATCTCTTACCAGGGCTCAGAGATGAATATCCCTTTATTAGACTCGTAAGACCTACATTTTTGTTTCGATCAATTTCAATAGCGTTGAGCTCATATCGTACTTCTTCGAACAAAAAGCAAATAGCATTATTGACGAGACTTGTGGAGGCAAGCGCTGCACCATCGGCTTTAGTCAGTTTTCCGCATATATGTATAAAACTTTTGCTTGGTAGAAGACATAGATCCTGATGTTGGATGGAAATACGTATCTCATCGCTGTTATTGAAAGTTGACGATGCATACGGCTTATGAGCATGAATCTCGCAGTGTATTATAGATTCATCGAAGACGATGGGACTTTGTATATTTACTATTTCCTCCTCCATTTTACGCAGCAGATGCAGAGGGCACAGAATAAATAATACCTTATGCGCTTTTTCCGCGCACTGTCAGACCCAAATTCTTTAGAAGTTTTACGTTCTGAGGTGTTAGCACTTTGAGTGTCGATCGGCGACTGGTCACGCTCATCCATGACGACTTGATATTATGGCTTCTATTGAAGACTATACCCATGATTTTATATGCAATCGTATGGTTATGACTTCGCCGCGAAAATTTACTAAATCTCCGTCTTGGTCTACTATCCGAAGCTGGATGTTATCTATTGTCTTGCTCGTGATTGGCAGATAAATGACGTGCGATGGAACTTCAATGATTTTATATCCGGATGGTACGAACGGGAAAAACTCGTGAATCGTATGAGCTTTTCGCTCATTAATATAGGCACCGGCGGTAATGCTACACTCTATACGCAAGGCGTTCACTTTGAGAATGGCTACTGGGAGATCAGATGTATGCCTTTTATTGGCTACAAGAATACGCGGTGTGAAACCCAAGAGAGAGCCGATAGAATCATTAGGCATAAAATTTATATCGCGATTACACTCGATTTCACTACGTAGAGTATTGTTATTGGGTTTAATCTTAATAGAAATATTCGGCAACTCTGCCTGCACGTACTTCTCAATATCATCTATTTCATAGCTACCCGTCGGTATGGTCAATACCTTGTCTCCCACATAAATTTTATTATTACCATCGGCTATATTAGGAATAGAATTGAAGGTTAGTAATTCAATGAGCCCTGAAGTGTAATTTTTGTTGGGTGAAAGTTCGATGGGGGGAAAATATTGAGCTTCAAGTGTAGATGACGTCCCGGAAATAGTTAGTGTAAAACTATCATCCATGACGACGGCACATAGTCAACTGATTCTATATTCATCATTATGCACGTTTATATAGAGAATATTTTTCTTTGCCGCTCAATTGCTGGCAGAGAAACTTTAGGCATAAGTGCCCACATTCGACTGTACCATACTTCTGATATCCCTTATAATTATAATTCACGCTACCAACACCAAAATATTTCATCAACTCGACTGGAGGCTGAAGATTGCCGAAACTATCAAAGTACATGACATTCTCCCCCCTCTTTTTGTATGCAACCCAGTGTGTACCAGGTCCCATATCCTCATCTAAATTGATAATTGCTGATTCGTATTTTGCCGGTCCACTTTTCGGCAATTTATTTCTCATAAAAACTCCGCGAAAGTGTGGAATTTCCATGATTTTCGCATATTTGAGCAGATCAGCATCAGTTAAGGCTTGGGGAGGCAGCGTGACTTTCCGTTTTTTGAACCAAGACCCGTCCCCCTCTTGTACGGTTTTAGATGCAGACCTTTACCCAAAGCAGCAGCTTCCATCATCTTATTATGTCTCTTACTCTCATCCAATTCCCGCTTAGCAGCTTCAGCCGCATTTACAGCCTTAGCGATAGAAGCAGCGCCACCTGACAGTGCTCCTGCAGCACTCAGACCGGCAAATATCGGCAGGAGGAGCGGCAAAAACCCCCCAATTTTACGAGGCGCTGGTAGAATGCGCAATTTACTTTTAGCCTTCTTGCTACCTTTCCGAGCACCCTTTCGGCCACGGCTTTTCTCATCAACGATTTTATTCTGTCCCATGCCTAATTTTGTTTTTTTCACGCAATGCCCCATGCCTAGTTTAGTTTTGGCCTTCATGATGTTTGCCACGCCCCAAGCACTTGCTCTCTCCGCAATACCCGCGTCTTTGGCGTATACTCGTTTCCAAGCCTGCTCGGCCAGTACTTTATCGGCCAAAGTTCTCGCTTCGAGGCTAGTTTCTTTTGAATATGCAATATCGTGCTGCTTGCAGGCTGCATCCAATGGATTAATACCTCGATCACCTCGTGCAAGACGTTTAGATAACTTTGTACCAGGTCCGCAATACTGATACCCAGGTAGATGCAGCTCGACAGGGAGCTTGTCAATCAGACTATTGACCAAAGCACGACCGATCATATCGGGGATGACTGCTCGACTGGTGAATAATCCCTATAAAACCCTATTTATATTTTTTTTCCCCATTAGTCGTGCTCAGGATGGAGACGGATGAACTGCCTGTAATGAATTTCGATGAATTTATGCGGGGAGGTGAACCGCGCGAAAAACGTCATGGCGATTTGTTGCCTAATAGCATTCGGGCAGTATTCTGTGGCCCCTCGAACTGCGGTAAAACGAACGCTTTACTCTCCCTCATAACGCATCCTAATGGTCTGAGATTCGAGAACGTTTACCTTTATTCTAAATCCCTCAATCAGCCAAAATATACATTGCTCGCACGATTACTCGAGCCCGTGAGCGGTGTTCAATATTTCCCATTCAATGAGCACGAACAAGTGGTGACACCAAGCGATGCACACCCCAACTCAATATTTATCTTCGATGACGTGGCATGTGAAAAACAGGACAATATTAGAGCCTTTTTCGCCATGGGACGACACAAAAATGTCGACTGTTTCTATCTTTGCCAGACCTATGCTCGTATTCCTAAACATCTCGTGCGTGACAATACGAATTTTGTGGTTCTATTTAAGCAAGATGAGATGAACCTCAAACATGTGTATAATGATCATGTGAATACTGATATGTCATATACACAGTTTAAAAATATGTGCTCAGAATGCTGGAATTGCGACAAGTATGGATTCATCACGATCGACAAGGATAGTCAAATGAATGAGGGTAGATATAGACGAGGGTTCGATTCTTTTCTCAGTCATAAGTAAACGTTCATTGGAGACAGTATCATCTCTGACTCGGGGGTAGCAACATGAATAAACTTTTGGAGGAGAAGAAAGACGTATTGCGTCAAATTGTCAAAGCGAGCGATGCAATCCGACGAAAACATCGGATGATAAAAATCGGCAAAGACAATGCTGAACAGGCAATGCAAAATGTCTTCAAGCCAATAGTCACGCCATTGGAAAAATTGGTGATGCGGAAAAACGAGACGCCAGAGATGAAACAGGAACTTAAGGAGGAAGTCAAAGATCGTGTTGAAGAAGAAAGAGAAGAAGAACATATTGAGGATGGCAACCATGAAGGTAAGGATGATCCAATGTTGGAAGATTTGTCTTTCCAGTCTGCGTACGGTGATGAAGAGGGAGAGCAGGAGGAGGATACAGCTGTGAATGTTGATGAATTAATAAATGAGTATGTAGTATTGCTGCAGACAAATAGAAAATCAACCATGGATGTCTCATACGGTGTACGAAATCTCGCTAACAATAAATTAATGATTGGAGATTCTCCAATCTTTTTTGATTCTCAGCATATTCGTGTCCGAGATAAAAATTATCCAAAAACTGTTGGATTAGCGGAACTGTTGTTCAAAAAAGTGCCCCGCTTTGAGGATCTGACACCCAACGATTTGAAAAATTATGAGAACATTATAATTGCCACGAATGCCCATAAGAAATATTATAAAGCAGATGAAGCAATTCGGACGGATAAAAATTTGAAATTCAAGACTTATATCGCGAAAATAGTTGATACGCACACGGGTAAAGGTATGCCAAAGTATAAAGTGGCTAGAAAAGACGCGAGATTCGATTATATTTATTGGGACGATCCCAATGAACTAGTGGACCGCCTACGTTTACTCCTCGCATCTCAAGCAGCCGGAAACTTATCTCACTCGAATGAAATCATATCGATTATCGAAGAATTGCGTGAGGCTGAAATCATTTATTAATACATTCATCATCGCAATTTCGCGCATTCACAAAATGAGTGTCGACGTGTTTGGACGGCAGCTGGATAATAAAAGTGCGCTCAATCGCGGTCCTCCGGGCATTGGATTCAAGATTACAAAAGACGGACATTACGATTTGGAGAACAAGCGACTCTGCAACGTTGGAATTCCCGAAGAGGACGACGACGCTATCAGCTTAAAGGTGCTGAATGCTAAAGCCCGACACGTAACTAAGAACTTACATGAGGAAATAAAAGATAAATGCGACACGTTAAATACCGACTTACGGAATAAAATAGAGAGAATTAGTGCGCAAATAACTAAAGATCTTACAACCGAGATAAAAGAAATTCTCAAAACTCCGAATGCTGGTACGAAAAACCTGCGAGTGTCCATGCTTAGCATGTTTTCCCAGATTGACGCTCGATTAAACATCCTTGAGAAAAAATGAGCGAGAAGAAGCGAGCGCTGGTGCAGGAACTACATAAGCCCGCACGCAGAAACTATCCTCGTCGGCATGTGAATATACGAGGCTTGGATGAGACTTGGCAAGCGGACCTTGTTGACATGTCGGCTTACGCGCGGCAAAACGGCAATCATAAATTTCTCCTAACCGTAATCGATGTCTTCTCCAAGTTTGCCTGGGCCGTGCCAATGAGGAGCAAGAACGCTAAAGACACAACGACCGCCATGAGATCTATACTTGCAAAGGGACGCATACCAGAGAACCTACATGTTGATCAGGGCAAAGAGTTTTATAATGCCGATTTTCAAACTCTCATGAAAAAGTATAATATTCATATGTACTCGACATACAGTAATTTGAAAGCATCAATTTGCGAGCGTTTTAATCGTACCTTGAAAAATAAAATGTGGATGCAATTTAGTCTTCGTGGAAGCTACAAGTGGACCGATATTCTCAAAAATTTGATTTCCGAATATAACAATAGTGTACATCGCACAATTAAAATGAAGCCAAAATACGTGAACTCGGAGAATGAGAAGCAGCTGTTACAACACGTTTTTACGACTCGAGAACCCTTGAAAAAAAGGTCGACGAAATTCCGATGCGGTGACAAAGTGAGGATAAGCAAATTCAAAAATATATTTGCCAAGGGTTATACTCCAAACTGGACAACGGAAATATTTACAATACATCGAGTGAAAAATACGAACCCTGTGACGTTCAGTCTGAAGGACTATCAAGATGAACCCATCGCCGGTGGTTTTTATGAGCAAGAGCTACTCAGAGTTGAAAATCCCGATATTTATCTGATTGAACGAGTATTGAAAACGCGTGGGAATGAAATGTTTGTAAAATGGTTGGGTTTCGACAATGCCCACAATAGTTGGATAAGGAAATCTGATGTATAATAAAATATTTTAACAAAAAATGAACATTATTGATTTTTTCAATCGCCACCTTCTATCCCATCTTTCACAGGATTATTTTGTTGGACAGGATATTAATTAAGAAAAAGTCGGTTTCAATATATCTTTTTTTTAATATATTTTTTCCTCCAGCGTATCAATTTTATTAATTCATACACAATGTATTCACAGTTTTCATGCCAATCATAGTTTACCACGCCAGCTTATCGCATTTTTAATTTTATTTATTTTTTAAACTACAAACATTCTTTCGTGTGGCGCTCATAACCCCAAGGTAGAGTATCAGTCGTATGAGCGGAGAGAACTCTTTTATCATCATTCCAGCTTAAAGCGACTTTTCTTTGTCTTACAGTTTGCACTACATGCTTCTTCGACTGAATTTAATTTTGTGTTTCAACAAGATTCTCATGCTGGAAAAGACAATGTTTATAATCATCGAATCTGATTCTTTTTAACGTAGATCCTCGAATACCTTTAGCACGCTTTTTTTCTACGTCATCATCTCGAACCTTGTAAGCGTATAGTTTGGCGCGCAGGCCCACGAATTCTTCCATGATCTGTCCATTATTCTCATCCTTCATTAACCCTAACACCTTTTTATTCGCTAAAGGCATCCCATAAGGATTGTCAAGAGGATAATCGGAGGTATCAAATTTGTTTATGTCGAGCTTCATAACATCATATATATTAGGCACTGTAATATTATATATAAGACTATCAGTGTCGGTGTACATTAATTGAGCTTTTTGCCCAAACTGTTTTTTCATATACTCATAATGGAAATCATAAATATAAATTTTTGATAGGTCAAGGATTGAAAACCCCGCATACAATGGCTTATTAAATTTCACCTTTGCTCTGTTGAGCTCGATGATGACCATATCATCGTCGAATACGGTGCAGCTGTGGAACGTAGCCTTAGCGATTAGAGCTCGAGCTCCGTACCGACCACCCCACTCAGTAACAAGCTTTACTTCTCGATGCTTTCTCACATTCTCCATTGTTTTCCCGAAAACTGCATTATTGAGTAGTTTATACAAGTTTTTATGGAACGCGTTGGTAGCTTTTTGTCTCAACCCAGTATTTAAATCAATGTATGGCTTCATCCATGGCTTCTGTTGGAATTTTAAAACTCTATGAATTTTCTTTAATTTCAAGCCCAAAGTGAGACACTGCTGCAAGTTTCGATAATGAATTATATATTTTTCTTTTTCTAATAACGTTGTCATTAATTTTATATTTTTGGAGGTGAGTGGCCTGTAATGCTGAGGACAAAGTGGCAAGTCTTTATGAGATTCGTGCAGCTCCTTGGGATATTCTAAATCAGCCTCGAATATGTATCCTGTTTGAGAATCGGCAGGGATATTGTCAATATCCAATTTATCAAAGTTTTCCACCCACTCGAATCCAGCGTATGGCAATGCCTGAACCATAGCTGCACCATAAAGATTGTTTACGTCGAAATACATTAAGTATGATTCAGGCTTCGATGAGTCAAAGTCCTCTCCCATGTATCGATTATTTGCTTTTGCATAGCGATTTGAGCATTGAGCAAGACCTCCTCTGATACCTTTTTCAATAAACAATAGCATATCAACGTCAGTGATGAGTTCGAGTTCAATACCTGTTAACTTAAGCATCGCATCGAAAGCGAGTCCAGGAGCTGTATAATAGTGCAACGGATCTAAATTATATGTTGATAGGCAGCTGCGTCGGAAATTTTCGAAAATGTCAGCTAAAAGGAGAACATCAATTTTGAGATATAAATCTGAATATTCTCCAAACGTTAATATTTTGAAAGTTTTCCAGACATTCATGGCGTGAGCGTATGAATCTTCGGAAATGTCCTCATTATTTAGCCTAGAATAAAACTGCTCTTTGGATGGTAGCTCAGTCTCGTCAAGTTTCATCCAACAATCGGTATAATCATATGGGTAAACCCCCTTTCTAGTCAGAAGCTTGAATTCCGTTGCATTTTTACAATGCTTACGAGTTATTTGTTTTTCATCGCTTTCCAAGTACGATGCTAATTTTTCAATGCTACACGCCATAAATCTGTATGCATCCAAAAACCTGAACTCTACAAACGTGCCCTGGACTTTTTTTGTGAATGAAATATATTTCTCCTTATTAATTGGCAGAAGATAAACCGCACCTTCGAATGCTACGGCTAATGCTTTAATCAGAAAATGAGAGTCATATCCCGATAAATTATGAAAAATAACCGGCACCGCGTGAGAGTTTTTATAATTTAAATTACATCCAGTATGTGCGGGCCCGCGATACTTCCCTGTAAAATGACAATGATCCCGAACTCTCAACTCGTTATTTTCGAAAGGCTTCTCACAAATATGACAAATGGTTACAGATTTAAATGCGCTTTGCTGATCATCGCTGAGATGCTCCATTGGTATGATGTTCGTCAACCGAGTATTCACCAAGCTCGCGATATTCTTCAATTCCTCCATGAACCACCCAATACGATCCAAACCTCGATGAGATTTAAATTCCGAAATGGTATCATCGTACGAGCAGTGGAAGTAGTAGGCGATGGAGTGAGGCACATGCTTTCGGTAGCCCATAGTATTCGTCTCCTCCGCAGGCACAATCGGCTCCAAGAGACATTCGAGATCAGCATATATCACGAACGGAACATTCTCTTTATGCTTATAGTTTCTAAACCTCATGAATTTCGCATCACCCTCGGGAAAATACACTCTGCACTGGTTCGTGCAGTCGAGGATATGCTTCTGCAGCACGATTTCGCTTTGAAAGTGACAGAGACATCTGTCACACAACCATTTTTTGCCATCATGTCTAGAAATCTGCGAGCTCACTAAGCGTGAAATGTTTTTTATCCATGCAAAGTGATGGATAGGACTCGCAAGATCATCCTCATCAGAATCATTTCTGTCACTCTCGAGCATAAGAAGGTGAATTGTCGATTTAGGAGATGTTTGTTGACTGATATATATCGGCACTATTACACTGTTCTTCCTCTGATTATCAACACCATAAATGTTAATTTTGAGGTTATTCATTTTTTCAAAGGTTGGCACTTTTTTTACAGTCATTGGAAAATCCAAACCTTTGTACTGTAAAACTTCACTGAAATGTCTGTAAGAGCTTGCTCGATTACATTTTAGAACTGGCGGAGAAAGTGCAGCAGTGACTGCCCATAAAAAGCAAAATTCGTCATTGCTCTCTATGTTGACTACAGCACGCTTTCGTTGAATATCTTTCGGAACACTGACGTATGTGCCTCCCCGGAGTGGCACGTATTTATTAAAATTTACAGTTAGGTTGGATACTTCGTGCAGTGACCAACCCGACTCTTTCCCATGAAATTCCTCAATTTTTTTCAACAACTGATCTTTTACATGCTCCTGGAACCACATGTCGATGTTCGTAGAGGGAAGAATTGCCTCATTCCGCGTGTTAAAAAATTTATCCTCCAACGCAGTTTCACCTATTTTTTTAAGTTGAAACTTGCACGCTAATATTACTTTAACCTTTAAATTGCCATAACGCTGGGATGCAGCTTCCAATTTGGCGAGGATCAAGGGTTTAGAATCATCGAGAAAAGCATCGAGATCTTTATGTTGAAGGTTGATGACTATGCCCGTTTGGATTCTTTTTTTAAACGCCGTCTCCATATCCTTCCATCGCACTTTATCAGCTGCTTCAGAACCAGCTCCTCTTTTCTTCAATTTTTCTATCACCGATAATACCGACGCAATTGTCGCTTGAATGCGCATTTTCTCATGCACTGAGGGACATTCGCGCCGAGAAATTTTCGTCAATAGTTTCACGTTTTTTTCCCCCTCCCTAATCCACCTTAGTGCTATAGCTGGTGATGATCTTTTTTGTGAAATTAAATAAGCGTTTTCCATAATGGAAATGAGCTTCTTACACTTATGAGTATCCATATTAGGAGAAAAAATAACCCGAGACGAAAGAAAGACTGCACAAATGTTAATGGAGGGCTAAATGATTGGAGCCAGCAATATATACTCCCACTCCTCCCCACCATTCTAAGGACCATCAGCATCAGCAGGTATACCAGTTGCACGAGTACATCTTCGTTCGGGTCGTCGTAGAATAAACATAGGGCTCCAGGGGTAGCGTTGCGTGGCCACAAGATTTGACGCAACAGTTTAACTGCTAGACGACATTCCAATGCCATTGTAAAGATTACGCAGGATATCCGTCCATGTTGATAGCAAGAACGCGACTAAGCGTGTCATAGCGGCATTCCATGAAAATCAAAGCCTCATTTTCCGGCGGTTTGTCAAAATATGTAAACACTGTGCAGGCTCAAGCGTGTTCAGACATGCAAGATGGCATCATCCGCTCTCGAAGGTAATGGGAGGGCTCGAAACAGGTCGAAACACGTCGAAGGCGCATATCAGTATACCATTTTCCGTTAAATTTTTTTCTCCGTCAATACAGATTCAATCAGTTTGCCGCATTTTTCAATTCTTAATCTAAATCGCTCACGATCACGTGCAACTTCTTCCCACCGGCCTCGGCGAGCGGCTCTGTACGCATAATCCCATGCATACATCACATGAATTTGAGCTCGAGTATCGAATCGAACGTGCTTTTCCATATTTTCAATATCCTCTTCGTCCCAATTTCATCGCAGTTTGAAAAAAGATCTGCCGCAGCACCCTGCGCTACATCTGCTCACGCACCAGTCAGTGATAGGGAAACGCTTATATAAATTCGGTCAGAATGTATATTGCTAGCACCTGCTAGGGGCATTTCGATGTTTTTCCTTCACGTGCCGAGGACCGGCCGGATCATAGGCGCCTCTAAGATTTTATGTTTGGCCTTTTCCAGACTGCGGTCTGGTCCTTAGCACACAAACAGAAATGATTTATGACCAACGATAAGGTTGCGACAAACAGACGCACTGGCCCGGGAGGGTAGCGTCGTGTGTGGTTGAAAGGTCTAACGCTCTAGTCCGCTATTTACTTGTTAGAGATAACAATATTCCAATGCCAAGACAAGCTGCACTGCAGCTGTCAGAAATAGCGGCATTCTAATACCACCCTCAAAACTAGCCCCCCCCCCCTGCAGAGACGCCAGTCTAACTGATAATCAGCAATCAAATGCCGCCATGAAAAATTAGGCGCACCACCGCTGCCAGAGATAGCGGCATTCCAATACCACCCTCAAAGCTAGCCCCCCCCCCCCTCCCACCCACCCCCTCTCAATGTCTCGACCCATAAGAGATTAGGTGCCCTCCAGTCGTTAGAGACCTCCCCCCCCCCCACTCCGATCGGCTCCGTGCATTCCGGCTCATCGAGATAGCCCCCCCGGGTTTGTGTCTCGGCTAAGTGGTTCATGTCTGAGCTAAAAAATGTCGGTAAATGTCGGGGTAGGGATCTTGGGTTAGAACTGTCCTTGTAACACTACTGACGAGTCTGATATGAGCGATTTCTGCTTTTTCCCTACTCGATACCGGAACCAATAGTATACAAATGTTTTTGGGTATACCAGCGACCACTACGCGTGGCGGATGTGCCGGATAAAAGATGTAGATGATTTCGAAGATTTGTTGATTAAAACAGATGAACGTTTTTATTCAATTTGTAACTGTCGATGATCTTGGTTGGTAAGACCAAGATATTTTGAATATGAATGGAGAATGTTTGTTACACTTGATAATTTCGGATAACAGACACTGGAATCGCGCGCACGAAGTTTAATTAAATTAAGCGCCATTCGAACGAACTTGTGAGTTTCGTGTTTTATGCTGAATTTCGAATTGAGACTGTTCGTCAAAAATGGCGAGTTCTATTCTCGACCAAGACTGAGCGTAATGAAGTCGTCAAAAGCGAGTAGTAAGGATTAATCGAAGTCAAGTGATAAAATTTTTGTGTAAGTGTCGATGAATTGAAGTCGAATGGTAAAATTTTAGTGTAAGTGTCGATGAATTGAAGTCGAATGGTAAAATTTTAGTGTCTATTTTTTGGAGAGTTCGGTTTTTTATAACCTTGGTGAGTAGAGTTTAGGGAGATGGAAAATTTGGGTTTGATAGGGGAGATTTGTTCTCGTTGGTCGAAGTGGAGCAAGGGAGGAGTCAAGCTGATGCCGCGTGGGCGTACTTAAGGGCGGGTTTATATCCTTGAAAAAGTTTGGTCATCGTTGCGGGTTTCCTGTATCTGTTTTACATATATTTTCTTATAGATAAACATGCCGGCGTTTTCCTCGGAAGAGGGAAACGTTTTTTCAGTTGCAAGAGAAAAGAATATTCGATTATAATATGAGTGTCGCCGTTTTCTTCTGGCAAGATACGCGTGCACGTGGGAAAGCAAATGGTCTCGAGAAATGTGGGGTTTCCCGCTTTGTATGTTGAATATATAATTTTATGACAGGATGTGTCCGCTGTCCTCGGGAAAGGGCCGTGTGCTAATCAAATGTTTACGAAGATATTAGTGTTGGTACATTTGGGAACCAAATGTATCAACTGAGTTGGATTATTTAGGCTAGATATTGGGTGGTCTTGAGATTCTGTTCTCGTCTGGTTTTGAATATAAATATAATATGTTCTTTTCGTCATTCTTCCCGTCTTCCCGAGATTGATTGATTACAGATTTTGATCGTGTTGTGCCCGCGAAATTCGTCACGTGGGGATGAAATCGTCGAGGATGGGTTTGTGGTCGATTGTCAAGGTTGAGTAAATCTCCAACTCGAGTATTACAAAATTACGGTCTAGTTTATTCGATGATGATAAAGTATTGGTTACAATATTGTTCTTGGTTATTTTGCCTTGAGACCGACTGACTGCAATTTGACCATAGCTTCCGCTAAGGATAGCTCGCTTTATTGAACAGCCCCGTTGCCGACCAAAGACTGGCTTTTTATATTATTCCTGTAATGACTTTTCGTTCAATTTTCTGGAGGTGGAATCACACGCACGTCGCTTGACGACGTGTGTCGCAATGTCATCTTTAAACTGCTGATTTTGCACAATTGCAAAGTCACCTTCAAACTGCTGTGTTTGCACAATCAATGGCTAAGTTGAATATAAATAATTCTACATGATGAAATCGGGGCACAACACTCCTCCCCCCTTAGGAAGACGAAATTACCAATTTTGGCGTTAATACTTTGCATTGTCGTCTCTTGGCTTACAATGTGTTATTCATACAACAATTCTTAATATAAAACTTTATTATATATTTTCCCAAGATAATCGTGTACTCTGGTGTACGATATAATTCCCAATTTTATTTTTATTTTTATTGTGTACCCGTTTGTGGCGTATTTCTTTTGAATGTAACGTTCATGTTTGGATGTACTCTCCGTTTCGTTGCGCGCGGAAGGCTTTCTGCTGCATCAGCAGGGTCGTTTGCCTCTGGTGTGGTTCTCGCGCGACGGCGTCGCACATACATAATACATACCCAAAAAAATTATTATAGCTACTATTCCATGCAGCGTATAGCTTCCTAGAATATGATTAGGCCAGGTTCGGCTGACAGTACTGTCAGTACTAGAAAATGTACAGTATACGTGACTTGCACTATAGATTTTCTAGTACTGACAGTACTGTCAGCCAATTTCCGAACACGCTCTAAATGTTGGATCATCTTTGATATCCAAATTTGTATTAAAGTTTTCGATTCTTTCTCTTATTTTGTTTACCTCTGACGGATCTGTAATTATTTTATCATTGTAATAATGTGTAATAGAAGGATGAGGTATTTTTATTTCGCTTGATAAAATTGTCAGATTGAAAGGTGGTAGGAAGGTTATGACTTCCTCTTGATTGCTTTCTTTTAACGTTTCTATTCTAAAATTTTCGGAGGTGACGGAACATTTCCCGTCCAAAGCCAGTATGCCCGTATCATATATCGTATTGTATTCTATAGCAGTTCGTTTACATTTTATCGTGAGTGTTTTTTTTTCCTCATTTATTCATAATATTTTTTTTTTCTATTAAATTTCGCTCTGTTTCGCCTTATTCCTCTTTTTTTTTCCTAGTCTACCTATTTGTGTTTAATTATTTTATATGTCAATTAAATTCCCTCTTTTTTTTCTAATGCGTCAAGTATGGCTTTATTCGATTAATGCGCACACGGATTAACTTGCGTCCGCGGCCGATAGTCTAGTCGACTGCCGCATCCTTGCTTTTTTTTTCTGTTGGTGATCTTGTTATTCTGGCATTTTTCACAATTTGCTACGTATTCTTCTATTTCATCTTTTATTTATGGCCAGCTAAATTTTCTCTTAATACGTTTGTACATTCTTGTCGCTCCTTGATGTCCTCCGAGTGGTGTGTCATGGTATTCTCGTAACACTATTTCCTTGTCTAACTGGGTTAGTGCGTGTCGCTTTGTCAGATGTTTTTCATCGCTGCTCGTATGCGAGTCATTGCTCTCCTCCGATTTCTGCTGATCTTGCATGAGAATATACATGCGGCTGAAAGTAGTAGTAGTAGTAAGTTTTACTTGCATAGCCTTTTCGGCTTTTTACAACACTTCCATACACTATATCACTCTTACACTGGGCCCACTATTTTAGTTTTTCTGTTCATTTGCGGAACTATTTTTCTCCCTCGATTTTTGCAATCTCATTGCTATTGGCCCAGTGTATTTGTGAGAACCTACAATTTAAGGTGGGTTTCGAACCACCGAGCTCGCAGAAAAAGCATCTGGAAAAATCCATTGGTGCCGGCCGCGGGATCGAACCCTGGCCGCCTGCGTGGCAGTCCAGAGTCGGACCAACTGGCCACTGCTCGCTCTATGCGGCTGAAAGTATTTACGTTTATTTTTACTTTTTCTTCTTTATACTCTCCAGAGTATTCTTCGCCTTTTCTCCAAAAATTATGTCGTCTTGCTTTTGACTCTAATGCGTGTATCTCGTTGAGCATGGTTGTTTCTTCTTCGCTTGTTCCTTGGTTGCTATCCTTGTTCCCACTTTTTTCGGTTCAGTTGTTGGTCCCTTTACCATATTTATTTCCTTTTTAATGATTTTACTCGGCTGTACGTGATATGAATTTCTGTTCACAACGGTCCTGCTCTCACCTGGTTGTCGTTCCTCTTGCGGGATCCTTCCTCGGGTGTATCCTGCAAGGCTTTTCGCTGGCTTTTCGCTCTTCTCGGAACGCCAAGACGAAGTTGAATTCTTTGTTCCGTCAATTAAAGAGATGCAGTGTCCATAAATTTTCATCACAGTTCCACCCAAGATATCGACATTGTGTTCTCGTATAAAATCCATTCCTAGCAGTCCATCGACTTCCAGAGGCACGTCATCTCCGAATACGAAAAATGCGTGTTTAATATTTACTGCTGGCGTTTCCAGTTCCAACATGACCTTACATAATGCGTTGAAATTTGACCCACTGATAGCTTGTAATTCGACCGTCTCTTCGATAATCTCTGTATCCGGAGCGAGCGCGCGTTTTCCGATAACGCAGCACTGGGCGCCGGTGTCACACTTTAACGTCAATGTTCCCTCGACCGCTTGTGGGGAGGGTATGTAAAAGTCACTCGCGGACTTCTCGAGAGTCGGAGCACTTACCTGACATATATCTTTTTTGTCTTGTGCATTATGTGATTCCTCGGAATCCCTCTTTTCTAGCATCAAATCAGCTATGGTGCGTTTTTTTCGTTAAATTCCCGTTCGGACTTCCAGTAGCGGTTTTCTGTATGAACAGCGTATCGATGAATAGTGAGCCGATCATTTTTTTTCTCGCTCGATCCTTGCCCTCGCTCTTCGCCCTGGGATTCTTCTCTTGTTTGGCCCCTATTCGGGTATTGACCTTGGTAGACCCTTATTCTCGATGATCCTTGCGTGGACGTTTGTTGTTGGGTTTCTTGACCCTGTTCCCGTAATCTCTTCCGGCATTCTCTCCAATAATGACCGGGCTTCTGACAGTAGTTGCAGATGACGTTGAGTGGATTTGCACTCTTTATCGGTACTGGCAGGCTGTATCTTCCGTAAGATGATGAGCAACATTCCTTTGCTATGTGCCCTTGCTTATGGCAGTTGTGACATGTAAATGAGGTTCCCTTTTCACCTCCTGTGGACATCCTTTTTGCGATTGCTTGACTACCCTCTACCCTTTTTTCTTCCTCGACAGCTCCTCGTATTGATGCTGTGAAATCGGCGTAACCTCGAGCACGTACCATCATTTGAACGTCTCGTCTGAGCCCATGCTCAAAGTTATTCAACGCCTGACTCCCTAATAGCTTTTCTAACATCCTTTTATCGGAATCGGTGGTCGCTAATGGTGCATAACCCGCGACTAACTCTATCATGATTTTCTCTACTCTTTGCGCGTATCTTGCTACCGTTTCCCTTGACTTTTGTTTGCATGTATTGAACTCTAGTTTCAACGCAGCTACGGTACTTTTTGAGCGATACAAATTTTCTAACAACTCTTTTAATGCATTGAAAGATTCAATATTTTTATATCTTATATTTGCTCCAGCCTTTCCCACAACTTTTGCATTGAGTACGCAGTCCAGCAGCCGAGGTTTGTCGTCAGGTGCTACACTGCGAGCTGCATACATCATAGCCCGTATGAAATCCTCTACTGTCTCCGGATTGGACCCATCGAACATGGGGACCAATTGCTTCGCTTCCTTCAGTGACATATTTTCGGGTGCTGCTACGTTGTTTTGCATGTTTAAATTTGTCGCATTCCACGTCAACTCGGCCACCCCGTTTTTTTATTGTCTCGAAAAAATTATTCAGTATGGGCATTTCAAAGGACAATATATCCATGACATTTTACCAAAATTTCATCCCCCCACTATTGTTGGTTCTCGAGATAATGATTAATGAAGTCTCAATTTTGTGAAAATCATAACTTCGTAACTACTCATCGGATTTAAACGATTAAGAAAAGAATCTTTTTTATTTTTTTTTGCTCTTTTCGAAAAAAAAATATGTCATCATCGGATAAAAGCTCATTAGACAGTTTTCGGGGTAAATTAACAAAAAACAATTTTTTCCTCGTCACTGATACCTTGTTCCATTTTGAAAAAATCCTGCGGAGTTGTGTATTGCCTCCCTCTATCAGAAAAAAAAAATACTGAGTAGAATTCCGATTGGCCCTTTCGTGGAAAAAAAAAAAAAAAAAATCGAAAAATTTCCCCGAAAACTGTCTAATGAACTTTTTTCCAATGACGGCATATTTTTTTTTCAAAAAGAGCGAAAAAAATAAAAAAGATGTTTTTTTTAGTCGTTAAAATCCGATCAGCCGTTACGAAGTTATGATTTTCACAAAATTGAGAATTTATTAATCATTATCTCGAGAACCAACAATAGTGGGGGGACGAAATTTTGGTAAAATTTCATGGATATATTGTCCTTTGAAATGCCCATACTGAATAATTTTTTCGAGACCAAAAAAAAAACGGGGTGGCTGAGTTGACGTGGCTGGGTTGACGTGTCGTATTCCACGTTAACTCATCAGCCACCCCGTTTTTTTTTGTCTCGAAAAAATTATTCAGTATAGGCATTTCAAAGTACAATATATCCATGACATTTTACCAAAATGTCATTCCCCCACTATTGTTGGTTCTCGATATAATGATTAATAAATTCTCAATTTTGTAAAAATCATAACGTCGTAACGGCTGATCAGATTTTCACGATTAAAAAAAGAATCTTTTTTATTTTTTTCGCCCTTGTTGAAAAAAAATATGCCGTCATTGAAGAAAAGTTCATTAGACAGTTTTCGGGGAAATTTTTCGATTTTTTTTTTTTCCACGAAAGGGCCAATCGGAATTCTACCCAGTATTTTTTTTCTGATAGAGGGAGGCAATACACAACTCCGCAGGATTTTTTTGAAATGGAACAAGGCATCAGTGAAGAGGGAAAAATTGTTTTTTGTTAATTTACTCCGAAAAATGTCTAATGAGCTTTTATCCGATGATGACATATTTTTTTTCGAAAAGAGCAAAAAAAAATAAAAAAGATTCTTTTTTTAATCGTTTAAATCCGATGAGTAGTTACGAAGTTATGATTTTCACAAAATTGAGACTTCATTAATCATTATCTCGAGAACCAACAATAGTGGGGGGATGAAATTTTGGTAAAATGTCATGTATATATTGTCCTTTGAAATGGCCATACTGAATAATTTTTTCGAGACCAAAAAAAAAACGGGGTGGCTGAGTTGACGTGGAATGTCCCATTTATATTCAATAACGTTTCGTTCAGAAGTGTGAAATCAGCTAAATTTACTTCGCGTCCGCGCGTGGTATCTACTGCGTCTTCAAAATCTCTTATTACTCTTACGCGTTTTTCGAGTCTATTTTTTGGAGTGTCTGGTGAACGATTGGATTCGTCTGAGCTACTAACTCTACGGCGTTTTTTGTCACTTTGAAGGTCAACTTCCTCTACTCTTTCGTAATTAAGTGATTTATCAAAAATTGAATCTAACGATCTAGAAAGTACGCGCCTACCTGATAAGCGTAAGCGTGTGACTCGCTCGTCTTCCGACATGCAATTTTATTTATTTATACTTTTTTCTCTGGCTTTGGAGGGTTACAAAATTAAATATGTTCCGTCACTTACAGTATGATGCTCTGCTTCATGATGTTCGATGATTTGTTGTAGATGATTTGCCCTTGTACTTCTGCGTTGTCGATGTTTCCTTCTAGTAGTTCTGCGTTGTCGATCTTTCCCTTCGTCGAGTCGT
>OY751314.1:17616815-17719315 GCA_963564615.1 Rhorus exstirpatorius | reverse complement strand
TCAATGGTGTAACGAGTTAAATCGATTATGGGGAAATAGACTCATAAGACGCCTCAAATATATTATATGGTGGGCACCCTTGCGAATCATAGTGACAGCCTACAACAGAGGTGTGCTAAACGGTCAACAAGTGCTAACGTGTGTGTTTGAAGAGCTGCAACGTCGAGGGCTGGAAAAGGCGCCGTGTGTCCGAGGCATTGTCGATGAAATCAGAAGTAAGTTCCGTTCTACCATAAAAATAACCATGTATGAATTGTAATACTCAAACGCTATTGGAAAAATATTTTCACGGTTCCATTATTACGGTAGCACGGGCAGGTATTTTATCGAGCTCTTCTCTTTGTGCCATGCTTCGCGTGGTCCCGAGCTCTCTATCTCTCGTTGTTTCTCTCTTCTCCATTAAGACGCTGTCATCAGCTTCTCATGAAAGCGATACAGATCTCCTGTTATCGTTAGAAAATTTTTACGAATTTCAATGCAATATATTCAAAAAGCGTTCTTATTCATCAATTTCCTCTTTCTCTCTCTCGTTAAAGCGGTATGGCTCTTAATACTTAAATCGTATAGAAAAAATATTTTCATGGCTATTATTGCACTAGTACAGTTAAGCCTTATTAATCGAGCTCTACTCTTTGTGTCATGCTTCGCGTGGTTCCGCATTCTTTGCCACTCTATCACTATCTCTCTCATGAACACGATACAAAGCACCTGTTTGCGTTAGCAGAGATAATCGTTATTTATTGAGCTCTACTCTTTGTACTATGCTTAGCGTGGTTCCGCGCTCTCTACCTCTCGCTGTCTCTCTCTCTTGCATTAAAGTGGTACAGAGCGCCTGTTATCGTTAGAAAAAGTATTTTAAGAATTTTAATATGATATATTTAAAATGTATTTTTATTCATCAAGCTCCTCTTTCTCTGTCTCTGTCTTATTAAATTGATATGGAGCTCTCTCTCTCTCTCTTTACATTATTATCGTAATAAAAACATTTATATGAAATTTTAGCACGGCTCGTTTACCGGAAAAAATTATGAGCTGAAAGCACTACTTCTATTAAAAGAGGGATATTGATTTAATGGTTGTGCACCTAATATAGTATATAGACAGCTCTTGGATGCATCGTCAGATGAAGAAGCGGCTCTTATAGAGGGGGCTTGTACTGCTGAATTAGCATGTCAGCAGAGGAGTGTAACGAACCAACGCCCATCATGCGCCGAACAAAATGATGGGCAGCCGATGAGCACCGTTTCCAACATCGAACACCATTCGGTGATATTGACTAACTCGTCGATTTTCGAACGTAAGTTAAAATTAAGGTGCCAAAAAAATTTGGTGTTGCGTCAATTTTAAATTATACATTTGTCCAGAACTCGTCGGTCGGGAGGTAGCACAAGAAGAAGACTATGCTGTACCAGGTCCATCGGGTCTGTGCAACTCCGGACGGCGAGCAATCTCAGAAACCAGCGCTGGTGATGTTTCGTTAACGTTAGAGGATCGCAACGATAATGTTTTTGACCAGCGTGAAAACCAGTTGTGGGAATACCCTATCGAGAACGAGAGAGACGAGGCTTTTCAAAGAGCTGATGACGGGCCTTCTGTTGTTGAGGATGAACAGGAAGACGGCATAAACGAGCCATTCCGAAGAGCGGATCGCTGGTTTCAAATGCTCGTGGCTGCTGACGACTCAGGTAAATAATTTTTCTTATATATGAAAAAGTTAGTAAGCAAGTAAGTAAGTGGGTCCTTTTGTAACAGGGTATTCGTCAGCATCTTTGTTTAATTGGTAATATCGAAGTGTTTAAGCAGTGCTACGACTCGTGAGAGGTACAAATATTGATAAAACACAATAATTTTTGCATTTAACCATTCTAGAATCTAATACGAGACTCTTTTCCAGAGGTGCAAAAAGGAGCAAGCAGGCGACGTACTGTACCAAGGAGCGGGCCTCTCGAAGAAATACATCCACCCGGAAAACATTTCGAAATCATCGGTGATTACACGCGATATTTTAAGCGATTTAAACTACGAGGGCGTGAAACCTCGTTAAGAATTCGTCAGCCAGACTCCGGCATTAGCGTGGTAGATTGGCTCAACGGTGCATTTCGTGATCTCTTAACGCACATCATGAGCTCCTGCAAAGGAGGCGATTATGTAGGAGTTTCGTTTATAGCGAATAGCTTGCCGCACGGCCCCGTGTGGCTATCTTTCCGACCAGCTCAAGATTATGTATTCGAAGATATCTGGCAGTTGATAAGCAGCGTGGCGCAAAGTGCGTCATCTTTGAATATTGACGATTCGTGCACAATAAAAATGTGCGCTGTCAAGGGGGTCGAAGGGTGCGGTCGGAAAGGTCTCACGCACGAGGGTGTCGCAAAACGATCTATTCTTCCGATCCGAAATAGCGACAATCTATGTTTACCGCGTTCGCTGGTAGTGGCTCGAGCATACGCAGAACGAGGAGAAATACGCTCGGGTAGCCTACATGATAAATGGCGGCGTATTATGCGAATCAATGGGGGTGCGCAAAAGCAGGCAGCACTCGAGCTTACAAGAGAAGCAGATGTTCGCGTACCTGTGGAGGGCTGTGGTGTGTACGAGATTGCACGCTATCAGGATCATTTGGCACGAGACGGTTTTGCAATTGTCGTTTACGAATTTTCAACTTTGGTCGCGGGGAGGAGCCACTATTTGACGGAAGACAGGGTGTTCTGAACAGCGTACGCACAATTCAGCACACCCTGTACATTTTGTATTACGAGCGTTCACATCATTTCGAGCCTATTCTAAATCTCAGAGCAGCTGTCGGCAGTAGAGATTTCTGTTCATCATGTAACATAGCATATCGGCGATTCGGTCATAGATGTTCAAAAAAAAAAATGTCCTCGGTGCTGGGGGTTACAGACGTGCGATACGCGATCGCGCAATATAATCAGATGCGAAGCATGCAACCGCGATTTTTTCGGAGAGGCATGTTTACAGAGGCATAAGGCACCGCTGGTGACCATGAGGCGTAGAAAGGCTAGCGTTTGCGAATCTCTCAAATGGTGCCGTAAGTGCTTTCGAGCAATAAGGCCATTAGAAAAAAAAGAGAAGCATAAATGCGGGGTAGGCTTCTGCAAAACGTGCAAATCTCATCAGCCTAGTAATCAGCTGTGTTTCATGAAACCGATTCGTAGTACTCCGGACTTGAAAAAAATACTATTCATTTTTTATGATTTTGAAACACAGCAGAGCACACCTGTGAAGGGTGATGCGACTACTCGTGTACACGAGCCAAATCTTTGCGTGGCTCAACGAGTTTGCACGTTTTGCTGTGTTAACGACTCTATAGCCGAACCGTGCGAGCATTGCGGGGAACACGAATTTGTGTTTAGTCACAGCCCCATAGCCCAGCTTGTCGAATTAGCCATGCAACCGCTCGAAGGTTTTTCGCGTACAATCTGTATCGCTCATAATGCAGGGGGTTTCGACGCTCAATTCATCCTGCGTTATTTCATCGAAGAGAAAAAAACTCAGCTCCCCACACTAATCATGAACGGTACGAAAATTATTACGATGCGCGTCGGAAAAATCGTATTTCTCGACAGTCTAAATTACTTCCATATGCCTCTGAGCGGTTTACCGAAAGCCTTCGGGCTTACCGGTGCTATCGTTAAAGGCACTTTTCCACATTTGTTTAACAGGCCTGAAAATCAAAATTACGTGGGCGAATTGCCGCCTCTCGAGCATTATTCTCCGGACACGATGCGCGCCGATGAGCGCCGGAAATTTCTCGATTGGTATCGCGAAACAAAAGACAAAAATTACGTATTCGTTTTTTCGGAAGAGCTTATCAGCTATTGTAAGACAGATTTCACGATTTTGCGACGCGCGTGTATGGCTTTTCGCAACATGTTCATTACCAGCGGTCGCGTCTGCCCTTTTGATGAAAGTACAACAATAGCATCAGCCTGCTTCAGAGTTTTTCGAAAAAATTTCTTGAAAGATAATTCAATAGGCATTGTACCCACGGGGGGATACAGATGGGCGCAAAATCAATCGAAAAAAGCGGTTTCATGGCTATCGTGGATGGAGCACTCACTGGGTGTTCGTATTATTCATGCGGGCCGATCACGCGAGTTTAGACTACCGCAAAATCTCTTGGTAGACGGATACTACGAAACTCCTAACGGGGCGCATGTATTACAATTTCACGGTTGTTATTGGCATGGTTGCCCACGTTGCTATCCCACAAACAGAGACAGTCGACAAAGCGATGGAATATCCATGGACGAGCGTTTCGAGAGAACAACAGCAGTAACTGATAGAATTCAAACGGGAGGGTATTTGCTCACAGAAATTTGGGAGTGTGAATATGACCGTTTGTTAAATTCGACAGCCGAGATGAGAACTTTCCTGCAAGATAACCCTTTAGTTACAGCAGAGCCTCTCAATCCTCGTGATGCTTTTTTCGGAGGATGAACAGAAAATATGGTTACGCTCTACGACGTTGACGATACGGAAAAAATACGCTACGTAGACGTCTGCTCACTGTACCCCTATATCTGTAAATTCGGCAAATACCCGGTGGGCCATCCGAAAGTATACGTGGGTAACGAGTGCATGGAATTAACAGGCCCTGATAACACCGATCTCACTCTCGTTGAGGGCCTCGTAAAATGCACCGTATTGCCGCCTCGTAATCTATACCACCCCGTATTACCAGTGCGTATGCATAACCGGTTATTATTTGCTCTATGCCGCAGCTGCTGTGAGAATATGAATCAGGGCGAATGCACACATGAAGACCCTGTAGAGCGCGTGTTCAAGGGTACATGGGTTGTTGACGAGTTGCGAAAAGCCGTGTCGTGCGGGTACAGAGTGATAGACGTGACTGAAATTTGGCAATATGAAACGACGCAGTTCAATCGCGATACACAGACAGGGGGGCATTTTGTCGAATACATTGACACGTTTTTAAAAATCAAACAAGAAGCCAGTGGATGGCCCGACAATTGCTCCGAAGATAAAGCCGCGCAAGATCTCTATATAGCCGATTTCGAACGATCGGAAGGAATCAAGCTAAATCGCGACTCCATAGCTAAAAATCCGGGGCTGCGATCTGTTGCAAAGCTGTGCCTTAATTTATTTTGGGGGAAGTTTGGGCAGCGGGAAAATCTACCGCAGACAGAAATAGTTTCGACGCGTAAAAAACTTATGGAACTATTGACTAGCCCTGAGCACGAGATCACGGGTATTTTGCCCGTAAATAACGAAATATTGTATGTAAGCTACACAAAAATCAGTGACGCTGTTATAGCATCCAGCATAGCGAACGCCGTAGTAGCAGCATACACCACAGCCCAGGCCCGCCTGAAACTTTATAGTTACCTAGAGCGTCTGGGTCCTCGTGCTTTGTACTGCGATACTGATTCCGTAATTTACGTATCGCACGAAGAAAAAGACGAGTACGAGCCTCCAACGGGACAGCTCTTAGGGGATCTCACAGATGAGCTGAGCTCTTATGGGGAAGGTAGTTATATTAGAAGTTTCATTTCAGGCGGACCAAAATTTTATTCTTTTATCGTATGCACTCCCAATGGAGAAGAAAAAGAAGTATGTAAAGTTAAAGGGATAACGCTTAATTTTGCGAACAAGGGATTAATTAATTATAACTCAGTGCGCTCCTTTATAACCGGTGAGAGAGACGAACCTGTTGTGCTAAAGTATGACGCTATACGGCGCACGGCGTTTCATCAGGTCGTCACACGTCCTGAAACCAAATCATGCAAACCATCGAGCGTCAAACGGAGACGAGATGGCGAATATGGCACTCTTCCTTACGGTTATAAAGAATAATGTATATATAGATATAGGCCTCGCACTAATTTGTAAATAATGTATAATATATAAATGTAAATAATGTGTAAATGAAACTTTATGTTCTTACGTATATTCGTCTTTTCGAACCCTATATATGTTTCAGCTAATACGATGATTGTGCTCATTCGCAAAAATGGATGTGCGGTGGAAACATCCTTGGACGGCGATGGTTTGCGGGCCCACGGGCTGCGGTAAAACATACTTTGTGAAAAAGTTTTTGAAATTCATTTCGCATTTGAATAGTGAACCGTTTCAACGAATTATTTTCTATTATTCCGAGTGGCAACAAGCGTATATGGAGTACGGTTCTTCGATAGAGTTTCGCGAAGGCTTACCACAAGCCTCGGATTATGCAAACGATCCGCGTGCAAAACTTATAATTATTGACGATTTGATGCGCGAGGCATCGAACAATAGCGTTGTCGACCTCTTCACCAAGGGTAGTCATCATAAGAATTTGAGCGTGTTTTTTATAACGCAAAATTTATTTCATCAGGGTCACGGGCAACGGGATATATCGCTGAACGCTAATTATATAGTAGTTTTTAAAAATCCGCGAGATCGCGCTCAAATACAGCACCTGGCGCGTCAGGTTTACCCCGAAAACCCCCGATTTCTGCAGGAAGTTTATTACGACGCGACGAGCAAACCACACGGTTATCTGCTCTTGGACTTGAAACAATCGACTCCCGATAACTGTAGATTTCGAACGTGTATTTTCCCTGATGATCCACAGCATTTCGTTTACGTGCCGCGAAAAAAGTTAAAAAGCACCGACACAGCCGGAGAAGTACCAGTCTTGCGGCTGTGATGGCGGGTAACAGGTCCTCTCTCTGCAAGAAGCACGTTGCAATATTGCACGCACTCCAGCATCTCAACAAGGAGCAGCGAGACGCCGTTTTGCGTAAAGCAGATCCACGAATAATTCGTTGTATTTGTAAGTGTGCGTTAAACATTCTACGTGGTAACGTGCCTTTGAAGCCTGAACAAAGAAAAAAGTTGCGTCGCCACGCATCTATTCTTGGACGACTAGCTGCGAAAAACGGTAGTTGGAAGAGCAAGAAACGTTTTGTGGTTTAAAACGGTGAGTTCCTACCGCTGCTGTTCGCCCCCGTACTGGGTACGCTCTTGTCACGTTTGATCGGCGGCAGTGGATAATGGAGCATGCAAGAACAATGGTGCTCGTGCCTGAAGAGAATCTTCAGCATATAGGCGTGCAGAATAATCGACAAACGGAATCTGTTCAACGGCAACAGCAGCAAACAGTGCAAACTCTTGGTACGACACTGAGTAGATTGGACACTGAGATGAACGATATTCTGAATTCTAATTCGTACAAGGATGAGAGGGAAAAGTGGTCGGCGTATTTCGCGGTGTTGCAGCGTTATCTCCATTTTGCCGATAATGAGCGAGCGCAGCAGCATCGTGCACTCGCAAAAAATGATGATTACATCACGACACCTATAGAGGAGGAGGGGAATAGTGGAAAAGGCGCTGAAATTCCACGCATAAACGACTCTATGATCGTTGAGAGTGTCCCAACAAAATATCGCAACAAAGCAAAACTATTGCTTCGTCGTTTACGCCTTGTACCAGTAACAGAGTTTTGCTGGGATCCTACAGGCACCGTCTCCATCGCAGGCAAAGAAATCAAGGACTCCAATATTGTCGATCTTATAAACGATGCTATGCGCGCGAGGAAAATCTCAACGCCGGCGGGTCGTCATGCATTTGCAGGATTTTTAAAAGCGGCAAAAATTCCACGCGAGTTTGTTGGAAACCAGGATCTGTGGAGGTCCGATGTACCCACCTCGACGCCTTTTCGGAAAAAAAGAAAAATACCTGTGCACTCCCACGACTTGTCATTGAGCGACGCGGGAGCCATCACAGCAGCGACGAATCCACCGATACCAGTATTTATGAGCTCTTCAGTACCTCTGAGCGGGCGCAAACAGGCGCTGGCCAGTGTAAAAAGTAGAAGAAGAATCGTGTAATTTGGGCTAACCTAAAACTCTAAACCATGAAAACATTGGAAAAGCTGTACTATAATCCCTCCCACGAAGCATTGTTCTCGGGCGCTGCAAAATTATTACGCGCAACGCGAAAAAAAATTTCTAGCGAAAAGACCGTGCAGTGGTTGGAGACACAGGATGCTTACACGAAACATCGCCCTGTAAAACATCGATTTCCACGATGCCATTACAGCGTGCGAAACATTGACGATGTCTGGGAGGCTGATCTCGTAGATCTTCGCTCGATCAAAGATTACAACGATGGTCATACCTATCTCCTCGTAGTCATAGATGTGCTCAGTAAATATGCATGGGTCGAGCCTTTACGCGACAAGACTGCTGCGTCTGTGGCTAAGGCTTTTACGCGGATACTCACGCAAAAAGCCACTAATAGCCGATCACCCGTATGCCTGCAATCGGATCGAGGCAAAGAATTCATGGGTGCTGCATTTCAAGAGCTCCTAAAGCAGAAAGATATTCAGTTTTGAGCTGCACGGAATCCTGATATAAAAGCCGCAATTGTGGAAAGATTTAATCGAACATTGAAAGAAATAATGTGGCGATACTTCGCGTATACTCGCGCGAAGCGATACATCAATGTATTGAGAATATAGTGTCTGCATATAATAAAGCCCGGCATAGCAGCATAAAAATGGCCCCGGTAACGGTGACTCTTGCCACTGCAGCTCAAGCTCGTGCTAATTTGATGCAGCGTTACAAGGATTCGGAGCAAGAACACATCCCTAAATACGGGATCGGTGATGTTGTACGAATCAGTAGTGCAAAAGCGGCCTTTGCAAGAGGTTACGAGAGCGGCTGGAGCAGCGAGCTGTTCAAAATTCATCGCATATTGACGACTAGTTGGCCGACGGTGTACTTTTTACGCGATCTTCACGGCGAAGATATTGACGGCATTTTTTACGAGGTCGAGTTATCGAGAGTTCGTACTATTACCGAAAAAAATAAAAAATCACGATGAGAGACGAATTTTATATCGTTTCACCGAGCAACAGCAGTATGAAATATTACCCGGAAAATACGACAACGCGTTATACCACACGATTGCCACAGCGCGTATCCTTGCAAGGCAATTGGGCCGTTGGGCTTACAGAAATACATATACCCATGACGATTCTGCATATACCTCAGGAAGACGAGCAGAACTTCATCAAGACCGCACCGTATAAAGTAAAACAGGGTATTCACTCTTCTGCTATTGACTTTGAAAAGAGCTGCGTGTATGTTCCACCCGGTGTATATAAGAGTATAGACTCATTGCTCGAAGTAATAAATGAACTACAGGGCGTTGCTGGTCATTTACTATTTCAGCGCGCTCGCAATGGCTACGTCCAAGTGACCCGTATCTGCGATTCTTGCGAAAATTTAATTCATGCTTTCCATTTCTCACCAAGGCTCAACAAGATTTTAGGATTTACCACACCCAGCAGTGTGGCGCTCCCGCCTGCATTCAGAGATGTTGGTTATACAGGCGCACGACCTGCCAGCCTAACTAATGCTATCCCCGATATGTTATTTGTTTATACGGATATTTGTGAACCCTACATTACCGGCGATGTGCATGCACCTCTGTTACGTGTTGTACCATCTTATACCGCGGATAGCAACAATTACGGCTCTGTGAAGATTAGAGGTTTTTCGCCACCACGCTACGTACCTCTGCTTCATACAAACTTTCAATTGATCGATATCGATATAAGGGATGAGTTTGGGCAGCCGATACCATTTGAGTACGGGACGCTGACGGTGACATTACAGTTCAAGGGTATGGATTAGAGAAGTCATCGCAATGACTTATTACGATGAATACTTTGATATGCAGACGGGTGGTGCTCGGACCGGATATGGGGGTATCAGTAACGTGTACATAGGCTCACCGAATCAAAGGGGCCACGAGATTGGCAGTTTTCTCGGTGGCCTTTTCCGCCGTATTATACCTCTTTTGAAGAATGGAGCACGGGCTGTCGGCAAGGAGGCTCTGCGTGCCGGTGTTAACGTTGCGACCGATATAATGGACAATGGTGTACGGCCAAGAGAAGCGTTCAAAACGCGTCTACGCGAGTCTGGCGAAAATCTGAAGCGAAAGGCGGAGGAAAAAATTGATACGCTCATGCAGGGTTCTGGCTATAAAATAGCTAAAATTAATCGATCTCGGCATTCCATTTCCGGCCGCAGTGTGCGACGTATCCATAGTGTGAAAAAAAGAAAGAAAGCTACGTCTTCGTCGAGAAAACCGAGAAAGCGGGCAACGGCAAAGAGGAGGATAAATAAGAGAAGGCCAACCAAGAAGAGGAAGGCTCTACGAACGGTGGCTGATATTTTCGCATAGAGAGAGAGAGAGAGAGGGTAAATATGGCTTTCTTACACACACACTCTTGCGAGTGTTTAAAGTCAGAGCTCGAGCTATTTACACTGCCTCCTACACAAACCACCATCGAGGGAACACAATGGGTGTACTACAAGCCGATCTCATCTTTAACGGATGATTCACCAATTGAGTTTGTGGTACCTGGTCAGGGTGATGAATACATTGATCTTGCTTACACCATGCTAAGCATGCGCGTTCAAATACAGTGTTTGGCTGAGAAGCCTGATTCAACGATTAAAATAGGCCCCGTCAATAATCTGATGCATTCAATGTTTAATCAAGTAGATGTGTTTTTCAATCAGAAACTTGTATCGCCCCCGAATAACGCGTATGCATACAGAGCATACATTGAAACACTGCTAAATTATGGAGACGGCGCAAAAAACTCTCATCTTACGAGTGTGCTCTGGTTCGCCGATACACCGGGAAAAATGGAGGATACAGATACAGCCAACGGTGGGCTTGTTAGCCGCAGAGACCTTCTTAGCAGTGGAAAAACTATTGATCTCCTCGGTCATCTTCACTGCGATGTCTTTAATCAAGAGAGATTCTTATTGAACGGTGTTGAAATGCGTCTGCGACTCAAACGCACGAATAATTCATTTTGCCTTATGGGCGGGACGGCAGACTATAAAATACATATGGTCGAAGCGTCGCTTCTCGTACGTCGCGCCAAGATAGCACCTGGTATACTTTTAGCACATGCAAGAACTCTGTGTAAAGCTACGGCAAAATACCCCCTGACACGCGTGGAGGTAAAGGCTATATCCATGCATAGCGGAGTACATGGCGAAACTCTCGATAATGTAATCCTCGGCCAGCTACCAAAACGTATCATCATTGGTTTCGTCGATAATAAAGCGTTCAACGGCTGCCTCGATAAAAACCCGTTTAATTTTAAAAATTATAAAATCAATAATCTTTCGTTGTATGTGGATGGTATGCAAATACCGTCAAAGGCTCTGCAGCCCGACTTTACAAAATCGAAGCTTTACGTAGACGCGTATCATACTCTGTTCTCCGGAACGGGTATTCACTTTCTCAATGACGGTAATTGTATTTCACGGGAGGCCTTCCCCGAAGGGTATGCCTTTTTGCGTTTGATGTTACGCCCGATTTATCAGCAAACAGCAGTACTCATTGGAATTTGGTAAAACACGGCAGTGTTAGAATAGAAGTACGATTCGAAAAGGCTCTCGCATCAACGGTAAATTGTATTGTGTACGCCGAGTATGATAATGTGTTGGAGATTGACTCATCTAGACAAGTAATCGTTGACTTTTCTGGATAGTCAGCAGAATTTGTATCCGCCGAGCTAGGTCTCCGTGACACAAAGAGCTGAACAGTATTATCAGAGAGAGCAACGAGAAAGCATCATGAATATCGCAATCGATATACAGGGTTTGCGAGATAAAAACAATCGTTTTGTGCCGAAAGAAGTTACGATCATTTGCCTGCACGGGCCGTACACCGCTCATTGGCTTGTGTCTTCACCTCACGATAATGAGGATCTATCACCGGCGCTGAAGCGTCAGAATTCCTGGTTGACTAGAAATCATCATGGTTTACAATGGCGTGAGGGCGATACAACGTCGCAACATATGGAATCAATTTTGAAAAATATTGCGGAACAATCTGATCGAATATTCACAAGGGGTTCAATAAAATCAGAGTACCTGGCGCAGCTTACAGGTTGCTTCATTATAAATTTAGAGGAGGAGGAGGAGGCTCCTTCATTCCGCTATCTTCATCGGGACGACACTCGTTGCATATACCACGGATCGCTACATAACAATCTCACGTACAAATGTGCGCTGAATAATGCGAAACAAATAAAAGATTGGCTCTGTCATAAAGATCGCATCGACTCCTTATGGGAATATAGAACGACCACGAGCTGGAGCTTAGACGGGCCTCGCGAGGAAAAGAAAAAGAAACCTTCTGCTTCAGGCTGCTATGAACAGTCTAGAAATTCTGCAGGCCTTGCGGAACATACCAGACCACACGATAGGCGTATACCCAGCCGATCGTATCCCGAAGGTGTGGACGTGGCCGACAGCTTTTGTCGTTAATACCGATGGCCACAAATTACCCGGATCCCACTGGGTCGCCATGTATGTCGATTGAACTGGAAAAGGACGATATTTTGACAGCTACGGGATCCCTCCAATCGTTCCGCAGCATCTCATCCAACTCCGAAAAAACTGCAAGCTTTTCCGATGCAACGCTACTCAGCTTCAGGGTCCAGATTCGCAGTGTTGCGGACAGTATTGCATTATGTTTCTTCATTATATGTCTACTGGCTTTGGTATTAATAAGTTTCGAAGCGTATTTTCAGATGATTTATCCCGAAACGATAAAACAGTGAACGATTATTATAATGCGTATATAAAAAAACGCGAAAAGTCTAAGCCTCGGGGCAAAGTTTTCAATATGGACTCTGCGGTTGGTGGTGGCTGTGGTACAAATAATTTTAATCATAAAAACTTACAATGTGTACAGAACCGTTGTTCCCGTGTACGGCAATAATGAATCTAATTTTAATATAAGAAATAAAATCGACATTGAAATTTTTCACGTTTTATTTTTTCTACCTATCCTTGAACTGCGATCACGCGCCTTGGAGTCAGCATTATTTGGGTACAAAAGTCGCTTTTAGCGACTATCATATTTCAAGCGGCATGTGCATCAAACCATCGATTCTTCGAATCGGTAGGAAAAAAATTCTCTTTGCCTTTGTTATATCTAAGGAAATGGGTCATCATTATAGGGTATCATATGTAGACGATCAGATTTCTTTTTGTCTTTGGTATTTCTAATAAAATGAGTAATCTTTATAGTGGAGGGAGGTCTAGTGGAGGGGCGACTGCAGAGTATAAGTTAGACCATGGAGAACGACCATCATTCGCGATCAAACCGTGGTCAGATATCGAAGTAAACTTCAAAAACTCTTAAAGACTTTCATTTGCTGTCATTTGAGGTGTATGCTGAGAAAACGACGCGAATTAAAGCGGTGAATAGAAGCACTTTCACATGACATTGCGAGTATCAAAGCAGTAATACAAGCGAGATCGCAATTTCTCTCTTTAACACGAAAATTTGACGAACTCGATATTTACGATGGATTTCGCACGAATCAACAAAGTGGGACAAACGGCCGCGTTTCTACCTGTGAAAAAGTTATCGGAACTAGAGCTCAAAAAAGACTACAGCATCAGCGACATAAGAACCGTTCAAACTAAATGGGGCACGCGTATTGTCATCGACGTGGAAAACACATTTGCGTGCTTCCTACCAGCCAGATTCGTCCAACTGTTCGAAAAAGACGATCAGCTATTTTAGCAGATGATAGCCGCAGCCCGTGAAAATAATTTGGCCCTGGAATATCGTGGAACAAAATTCAATAATCTGGAATTCAAACCGTCAACAAATCATTAAGTCCTGCGATGTATGCGAAACGTGCTAAGAATCTACGTGCGCTACTGCTACCGTTCGCCTATAAGCTAAATAATTTGGGGACGAAATCTGTGTGGGTGGGCCTTGACATTTGTCGGAACGGTACGTTTTGGCCTGTGATTAGCTTCAAATGTTATATCCATGGTTGTTTAACTATGGATGGTCGTTCTTGGCACGATTTTCAAAATCATTTCAACATAGAGGATGAAGAAGACCCTGCACATCGCTTGTTACCGATATTCTGTTTTACAAAAGAGCAATTCATTATACTGTCATTATTACAAGCCAGTATAAACAGAAATATCTCGTGGCTTCGTCGTGTTTGCAACGAGGTAACAAATTGCAGAGACTCCCTTGTAGATGCAATAACATCAGAAACATCCATTTTTACAACGAGCTGCATACGGCGTAATATTCGCACGAAGCGTGCGAATATACGAGAGAGAGCAACCCAAAAACGAACATCGCCGAATAATTCATATAACGAATTACCTACTTGTACAAAAACAACGATAATTGACAATCTACTGATGCATCATTTGGATCACATCGTTAAAACTGTTATAGCCCGTAAAAGATAAATCCTTTTCTCATTGTATAAAAGCATTACGTATAATTAAGTGAAAATGTATATAAAATTAAATAAAGAGAAAAAAAGTATGGATTATTATTATTTGAATAATGATAATAATCGGACCACTATGTCCAGCCCGCGGAACTCTCCCCCCCACCACCTCTCCCCACCGTGACCCCCACCACGCTCGGAAAGAGGCTCCGACGTGGGGGGAAAGTGGAGGGGATAGGAGTGGGGATAGAAGTGGGGTTGGATATAGTGGTCCACATACTACTTATGATGGTGTTTCATCTTTTGAGTGTGGGGACTCCGTTGTTTATTTGTTTGTTAATTAACAATTACTGCTGATAATTAAAATCGCACGCATGACGGACAAAATCTGAAAAATTCAGGGGAATTGTTTATTGATCCTGAAACACGATTGCATTTCAACTTTTGAGTGGACGGACTATGTTGTTTATTTGTTTGTTAATTAACAATGGCTGCTGATAATTAAAATCGCACGCATGACGGGAAAATTTGAAAAAATTCAGGAGTTTTCTTTATCAGTCTTGACTTTTTTCAGATTTTTACCGTCATGCGTGCGATTTTAATTATCAGCAGCCATTGTTAATTAACAAACAAATAAACAATATAGTCCCTCCACTCAAAAGTTGAAATGCGATCGTGTTCCAGGATCGATAGACAATACCCCTGAATTTTTTCAGATTTTGCCCGTCATGCGTGAAATTTTAACTATCAGCAGCTATTGTTAATTAACAAACAAATAAACAACGGAGTCTATCCACTCAAAAGTTGAAATGCAATCGTGTTCCAGGATCAATAGACAATACCCCTGAATTTTTTCAGATTTTGTCCGTCATGCGTGAAATTTTAATTATCAGCAGCCATTGTTAATTAACAAACAAATAAACAACAGAGTCCATCCACTCAAAAGATGAAACGCCATCGTATTTCAAGATCAATAGACAATACCCCTGAATTTTTTCAGATTTTGTCCGTCATGCGTGCGATTTTAATTATCAGCAGTTATTGTTAATTAACAAACAAATAAACAACGGAGTCCGTCCACTCAAAAGTTAAAACGCCATCGTGTTACAGGATCGATAGACAATACTCCTCAATTTTGTCAGATTTTTCCCGTCATGCGTATTGTTTCCTAAATTTTGGCTACTCGCTACCGCTGATGATAACTTCAACCTCATGTTACAGTGTATAGAAGATACTTATGAAGTAAATGTATAAGCATTCGATAGCGTCGTAGTTAGAGCGTTAGTTCATTAGGTAGGCAGATAGGTAGGTAGGTTGTCCTTAAATCATTTTCCGGGTTAGCAAATAAATTTTCAACGACCGGAATCATCGTTGGATCAACAACAATCAATAAAAAATGTCAAAATCATTAATGTTAATATAATATAATTTTTTTGTCATTTATTTCGGGTCCAATATGCAAACGAAGGCTATTGAGACGTCGTAGGTTCAAACCCCGGTGCCAACGTTTTTTTTTTTTGTTTAAAATTTTTCTATGGCTCAGGTATTAATAAACAATTGCCTATAACCTGAATTGCGGAAGATAAATATTTATTCGGGATTTTATATATATGCCAGATATAAACCACATTTTGATGGGGTTTTGACTGGAAACCATAATTGGAGTCCAGTCCGGGGTCCCTGTCGGATTCCAATGTGCAAATCTTTCATTCAATCATGGAATCTGATCCGATGTCCAGCCGGATCCCTATCAGAAAATAGGGATCCTTCTCAGAATCCAGCTGTATCCCGACCTAAATTTCTGCACGGGATACGATAATGCCTGTAAAATTTTAAATTGGGTCACCGACTCTTTTCACGAGTAATTAATTCGTGAAATCCACATATTTATCTCACACCATATACGAATTCTGGGCTCACGCAACTTTAAAACAGAAATTCGTATCTTTTACGATTAGATACGTTAAATATTAAAACTGTTAAATGTTCAGGAAACTATCACGATTACATGCGTTTCATAAAAACTGGGGGTTGCCGAACCTTTTGACATAAAATTATCTATTTTAAGGACATTCTTTGCGTGCAACGAATTATGAGCGGTCTAACTCTCTCTTGTTTCATGGGTGCGCCTCGCTCGCCGCGCTCACCCGCGCCCACGTTTCTGCTTATTTCCCGCCCACAGTTGTGCGATACTACCTTAAACCACACAGAATATAATAATTGCCTAATAACCAAAGATGAACAACAGCTGCTGTGCTTATTAAAAGTAGTCCGCAAGCATTGGCGATGTTATCCGAATTGCGATAAGAATAATCTCCAGCAATAACAATTTAATGTAAATTTGTATAAATTTTTAAGACCAAGTTATTAAAATAAGTAAAATTAATAGATTTATGAATAAAAATCTCTTTCATTTCTATGTATATCATGTGTTAATTATAATATCGAAAAAAAAACTATTTTTTGTACCTTTAAAAAAATGAAACAAAAAAACAATATCAGAGCCAATTGTTACTGAAAGTTTTTTTAGTATTGCAGAAATAAGCTATTTTTCAACATCTATTGAAACTAGTCATGTACACTTTTTAGATACGACCGATAGTTCCACTGAAAAAGAGGTCAAATTTACGGTAAATTTAACTTTCACCTTAAATAAGTTTTAAACGCGAGTGCATTTATCAGAAAATAATAACAGACGTGTTTTAATTAACGTTCAATTCTCTACAAAAATATGTCTGTGAATTTTCTGTATGACGCATCGTTAGCTAGTTATAAAAATCAGAAGGAGCAATGTTATTATTTCGGAAAATATTCATTCCCATGTTATTCTTACGGAAAATAGAAAAGTGCGATGCGCAACCTCTGAATGTTCGAGCTCAAATTTTAACAGGCGTATTTTTATACCTAAATGGAACTTAATATATAATGTATATATATATACATATATATGTACATATTGCATTAAATAGTTCATAGAAAAAACGATTTTTCTGCGAAATATTTTTTACTCGGCAAGAATGTCGAGTTCCACAATACCAATGTTTCATACGTTCCCAATTCACTGCCAAATATGTACCCTGTAAAATGTACAGTGAGATTAAAGGTGTCGCATTGAACGAAAAAAATATGTTCCATTTTTTTTCGCTGAAAATAGCCTTTTTGATGCCATAAAAAATATAACATATATTGCATTAACTAGTTCGTGGAAAAACATAACTTTCTTGTTTTTATACTTTTTGCCTGACTTCAATCTTCCATGAATCTTCTTTCCGGGCTTGAAATAAAACCTATTTCCAAGACGTATGAATTAAAAAATTGAAATAGATTCACAGAGAGTAAGTAGTACTACTGTATTATAGCTAATTATGGATCAGATCCGTAACAGTAAAAAAATAAGTAGCCGAATTGGTGGTGAACGCCTCATATACTCTTTTTGAATGATTTTTGCAGAGACTCGCTCGCTCGCGCTGTACAATAACAATGTACATATTGATAGTTAAATTCCATAGGGGCGTATAAACTATGCTTATACATAACCAATATGCCCCTGTGCCAATCCATCAATATAGTCCCTCAGGGTCCCGTAATATGGACCTCTTTCTCGTACCCTGCTCACCCGGCAACCTCCGTACCGCACTCAAAGCAACCATGTGACCTTCTCCCACTAGTTGACACGCATGAACCTTTTCAAGTACACTCTATTATCCTTATATTGTATCTTTATATTTTTTTCTCTACATTTTTTCTTTAGATATATAGATGGAAAAACGAAGCGCCACGAGGGTCTATGTTAAATTGAAAATTTGGAATATTGATGTTTCGAAAGGGGTGGTGATGAGAATTCTGAAATAATTCAGGCCGATCCGTGTGTAGACATGAGTGCTGAATAGAAATGCGTGGTTGTCTGTGTATGTGTGTGTGTGTGTGTGTGTGTGTGTGTGTGTGTGTGTGTGTGCGTGCGTGCGTGCGTGCGTGTGTGCGTGCGTGCGTGCGTGCGTGCGTGCGTGCGTGCGTGCGTGCGTGCGTGCGTGCGTGCGTGCGTGCGTGCGTGCGTGCGTGCGTGCGTGCGTGTGTGCGTGTAGTAATCTGGGGGACAAAAATATTTATTATCAGATTTGGCAAGAATCCCTGAAGGGATTCCTCCCTTTGGTGCAACGTAATACATAAAAATTTTCAATGGGTACTTTTTGGTTTGAGAAATATTGCTCAAACGATGGAGTATTGAGCATTCATGTTATACGTAAGTAAATAAATTGAGTTATAAACCAACGAATTTGTGAATATTGTACATAATGAGGATGAAGCTTGCAAATTGAAATATGCACAGTGCTTCTTCATAAGTTTTGCGCACTGATAAAGCTATCCTTATGAGAAAGCAAAAATTAAGATAGCTATATACTTCTTGATAGAGAAACGCTTGCCAGTGCACAAAACTTATGAGGAAGCAATGTGCAAGATTCAATTCATTAGCTTTTTTAATTTCCTAAAACAAAAATCATTGTTTTTTTTTCTAAAAACAAAGAAACTGAACGATAGGGTAATGGTATAAAAACATTATAAGGATAAAAATACCATTATTTAAAAAAATTAAGAATAATCAAAAAATGATTTTAAAGAAAAATTTAAATAAACATAACAAGTAACGGAGAAAGTACCGTTACTTCTTTTTATTACATTTTTTTAAAATGTTTTTTTATGACTACATTGATGGCAAAGAAATTTCACTTCAACCGCGCTTGAAGGTTCAATGCATCCGAATTTTATCATACGGTCGCCATATATGGATTTGTACGTTCACCCCTACCCCGAAAATCCCTTTTTTGTTTTGATGAAAAACTGTAAAGTAGCTACCCCGGAAAATACATACCTACTATATGTACGCACAGAAAACCAAAAAGAATTATTCACGCGTTGCTTTTCATTTCAATAGCATACCGGTAGATGTACGGTGCTGTTCTGTCTTCAGTTCGAGTAAAATACGATTGAATAATTGTGTGCAATAGAGGGTATTTTTTAATTTCTGAATCGTCTATATCTGCATTTTTGTCATTAATACATATACGCAAAACGTCATATAACTGTCAGTGATAACTATCGGGTGCCAAAGTATAAGTATACGTTTATCGGTGATAATACATTGGTATTCGCGTTAAAAAATTATGCCAGACAAATTACAATAAACAATATATAAATATAAACATGTTTGCAAGCTATTAATTTTGATCGCATACCGGTAGTTCGTTCGTTAAGTGTACCTCCCCTTTCACCTCCTTGCGATTCTGTGTGTATTATTTTATTTTTGTGAAGCGACCCGTGCGGACATGTTCAAAAACTTTTTATAGTTTTGTTCAGCGAGATTTCATATTCGGGATTAGTGAGAGAAATTTTTTTCCGCATCATCAGTATCTGCCGAAATGGCTACTGTTCGTCAATTACATAAGCAGACAAGATACTCTCATAGTGACAATTGTGTATACCCTGGATGCCACTCGCGTTCACGTAATAACCTTCAAGGGCTAAAATTTTTCCGATTCCCTGTTGCTGATCGTGGTTTAGAGCATCTTTCAGATCACTCCGACTCTGTATTAAAATCTTATACATTATGTAGCCAGCATTTCGCCATAGTTGATATTTCACCATCTGGGCGTTTAAGGAGATGTGCCGCCTCTCTCGAGTATATGGATTATGATAGTGAGGAAAGGATTATTACGGATGATGACGCAGCCACCTGGGCTATCGAACGTGGCATTTTACAGAAGCGCATATTGCGAGTGAAACGCGAATTTGTGAAGACTAAAAAACAAAATGAAGCTTTGAAGCTCTTCTTGAAAGCAAAATCTAAGGCGATAAGTAGATTACACACCCGCATGGAACAAGGGATTTTGACGGATAACAGTTTGGCTGCAGCAATAAAAAGAAGGATTCAAGGATTTCTATGCGTCTTTATAATGATGCAGCTTTTCATGTTAAGGGAACCGCGTATACTGAAGATGAAAAAAAAATCAGCATGAAAATGCACTATACGTCGCCGAGCTTGTACCAAAAAATGCGAGAAGAACTAGGATTCGTGTTACCATCTCTCAGTACGATGAAAAGGTGGTTTGGATCAGTTCAGCTTTGGCCAGGTATTTGTTCATCCCTGTTCGAATACCTGAGAGTAAAAGTAAATTGCATGAGAGAGGAAGAGCGGCAATGTAATTTATTATTCGACGAGATATCATTTAAAAAAAGGGTTTGATTTTCACGAGACTTATCAAAAAATAGAAGGCTTCGAAGATTTGGGTTCTCTCGGGTGCAGCTCAGGAGTAGCAACAAGTGCTATGGTGTTTATGGTCCGAGGATTGTTTTATAACTGGAAACAACCCGTGGCATATTTTATCAGTGCTCAGGTGATTCATGCTTCTAAGTTGTCGATTCTTATTGATAAAGTACTCGAAGCTGTTATGTCCGTTGGTTTGAATGTTCGAGCGATCGTCTGCGATCAAGGAACCAATAATCAGAGTGCTTTGTACGGTAAAATTGATGGACAGAACCCATTTTTTATGTACCAAAACAACAAAAAAATGTAAATGATTTTTGATACACTGCATATCTTTAAAAGTTTCCGAAACCAGCTTTGGAAATACGATGTCGCTGTGAATGAATCAGGAAGAATGTCATGGGAAGATGTCCTTGCTCTTTGGCAATTAGAAAGTGATAAAGGAACTAGGGCTGCATTAAAACTTTCGCGAAAACGTGTCGCCCCCAACTGCTTTGAAAAAATGAAGTGTCGCTTAGCTCTGCAAGTCTTTAGTCGACGAGTAGCCGCGGCACTCTTCACAGCACATGCTACAGGTGCCATCGACAGTGATAGAGTAATCCACACCGCGAATGCTTTCGTATTATTGAACGATTTGTTCGATAACTTGAATAGCCGGACCTTTTCAGACGCAAATCTCCAGAAATGTGCGTTATCAGAGTTACGTCCAAACGTTGAAAAAAATATTTTGTCGTCGCTAGAAGAAATTAAGAGTTTGCGTACTTTGACCGAAGGAGGGCTTAAGATCCCGCCATGTTTTCAGGGCTTAAATTTAAACATCACGGCGATTTTGCAGTTGTGGCATGAATTGAAAAATGAGGGAGTTAAATATTTAATGACCTCTCGTTTGAATCAAGATCCAATCGAGAATCTTTTTTCGATGATTCGCACTTATGGCGGCATTTATAATCAGAATCCAACTGCAAAATCGTTCCGTCTCATTTTACAAAAAAATATTGTAATGAACCTTGCCAAGCCAGCTCAATCAGCTAATTGCTTGGAGGATGATGATGAAGTCCTACTCGAAAAGCCCGCAGTACCAAGCGCACATGGTTATATGATTCGTGGTGTAAATGAAATGCAAAGAAAGGAGATTTATGATAACAACGATGCTGGACAGAATGATTCATCGAGCGATCTTGATCATGATTCGATTTTTATTGAGCCATCTGCCATTGAAGAAAATAGTTTTAAGGGTTGTGCAATTGAATATTTTGCGGGTTATGTATCAATGAAAAATATCGCGAAGACCAAATGTGAAAAGTGCCAAGGAACATTCTTAGACAAAAATCAGAAATATATTGATGCGCGACAAACATTGATATTCTATCGTGCATATGATACGTTAGATGGAGATGACTTAGGGCATCTTAGTGTGCCTAGCAGTGAATTCTCGTTCATCTTTAGATTGATGAATGAAATTTTCGATAAAGCATATCCGCAACTGAGAAGTGAATACTCTATATTGGACAAAGTATTTATCCTGATAGAAAGAGCCGTACACGAAATACCCCGGCTGGTTTCACGATGTTACGTGCGGATTTTACTGAAAAACTCTTCTTTACTTTATGATGAAAGTAAAAATTCATAAAAATCTAAAGTGGCTCGGAAGCGCATTGCAAAATGTTACACGGGTTCATAACAAACTACCGCAAAAATTAAAAAAATGTACACAATTCTTGAAGAAAGAGTGATTTGTAGACTCATTATGTGCCCATCAAACTCAGAAAGCTTTTCATATACAATATTTCCAAAATCATAAATGAGTGATTTCACACCAGGTCATCATACACACGTTTGAATCACTATCTACGCTGCTTGTTTTAAACCATAAGTCTTAAGTCAGGTGTTTAAAACAGCTCACGTATGTGAAGTGGTCGAAATTCAAATTGGCATAATTATTCATCAACGATAAGTATAATCGGGAGTAATTTTTGAGAGAGCTCGTCGCCTTTTGCTCTGACAACCTCGCATCAACTATTTACAGTCGCACTAGAGAGATTAAACCATTTGCCAGACAAGTCGATCATATATCTATAATTGGGAACGTCGGTCGCCAGGCCTTTCGCTTATCTACTACGTTTTTTTTATTCCTTACATTTAAAACAATTGTATTTTTGTATGATATGTATGTACACGGAAAAAATATTGGGCGAGCGACTGCACTACCTTGTGATCGCACAGCGCTGCCGCACATTTGGTGCGGCGGCATGACGAGTTACGGGAGGGCAGGTCCCCTTCACGCCGGGCGATCTTCACGGACAAAATGTCGGGTGGGCCGGGCGCCGAACAGCTACGGCCTCACACCCGAAAGCGCGGAGCGTTGTGCGACCACAGTTTGGTGCCACTGGCGTCTCCTTGCGGGCAGGCTGCTCACCTTCGTCGGTGTGGCTGTGGTCCTAAGGGTCTGGTCACGCACCGTTCCCAATATTCGGGGGAACCATCGCCCCGCAGTTTCAGTACACGAGGCAATGCTATTTAGAAATATATATATATGACCGTTAAGATTTCTGTATCTGCACTTTTAAACGTTTGGCCAGCCAGAACTACGAAAATACAATTCGGGGACTAAAATGTCCAACAAGGGTTTTCTGTATCTTTTTATTCTCTAAACGCGGATTTTATCAAAAATTTTTTTTTTCGAATTCGAAATTTTTTTGTTTGTATTAATACTTTGGGTCGCTGCACGTCCTAAACCATGACTCGCGTAAAAATTTTTGAAGAGAGACTTCTGTTTTTTTCCAATTCTCGAAACGCGGATTTTTTCAAAAAATGTTTTTTTTTTAATTGAAATTTTTTTTTTTGTCTTAATACTTTGGCTCGCCGTCAGTCCTTAACTATGACTCGGGTAAAAATATTTTGAGGAAGAATTCTGTAAACGCGGATTTTTTCAAAAAATTATTCTTTCAAATTAGAAATTTTTTTTTTGTATCAATACTTTGGCTCGCCGTCAGTCCTAAACTATGACTCGGGTAAAAATATTTTGAGAGAAACTTCTGTTTTTTTTCTAATTCTCTGAACGCGAATTTTTTCAAAAAATTTTTTTTCCAAATTTGAAAAAAAAAATTTTTCTATCAATACTTTGACTCACCGCAAGTCCTAAACTATGACTCGGGTAAAAATGTTTTGAGAGAGACATCTGTTTATTTTCCAATTCTCTGAACGCGGATTTTGTCAAAAAAATTTTTTTTTTAATTTGAAAATTTGAAAAAAAATTGAAGAAAATTTGAAAAAAAAAATTGAAGAAAAAATCTGCGTTTAGAGAATTGGAAAAGACATAGGAATCACTCACAAAACATTTCTACCCGAGTCATAGTTTAGGACTTACGGCGAGCCAAAGTATTGATACAAAAAAAAAAAATTTTTAATTTGAAAAAATCCGCGTTTAGAGAATTGGAAAATAAACAGAAGTCTTTCTTAAAACATTTTCACCTGAGTCATGGTTTAGGACGTGCAGCGAGCCAAAGCATTGATACAAACAAAAAATTTTCAAATTCGAATAAAAAATTTTTTTGAAAAAATCCGCGTTTAGAGAATAAAAAGATACAGAAAATCCTTGTCGGACATTTTAGTCCCCGAATTGTATTTTCGTAGTTCTGGCTGGCCAAACGTTTAAAAGTGCGGATGCAGAAATCTTAACGGTCGTTATATATATATATCCAAATATTAGATATATATATCTAAATAGCATTGCCTCGTGTGCGTTCGTATACTCAAGTCTGGACGCGCCTTTACGTTCACCTCCGGATCAACTCCGGGCGACTCTTTTCCCCCTTTTTGGAGCAGCAGCGTTCCCGAAAACACGAGCGGCTAGCTTGCCCGACAGGACGGGGACCTGCGCTCTCGTATATAGTAATGCCGCCACCGCACCGAACGTGCGGTGGCACTGCGTGACCACGATGGTAGTGCAGCCGCTTGCCCAAAATCCCTTCCGTGTGAGTCACCAACGTTTTGGGACTACAGCCACACCGACGAGGGTGAGCAGATTGCCCGCAAGGAGACGGCAGCGGCACCAAACTGTGGACGCATAACGCTCGGTGCTTTCGGGTGTGAGGCCGTAGTGGTCAGGCACCCGGCTCACCCGACATTTTTTCCGTGTATATGTATGTAAGTTTGGAGGGACTGAATTATCTCACGATTATTCTACTGACCTATCGAGAAGAGAAAAATGGAATGTGGAAAAAGAGTAAAAGCAAAACCCTGCTAACACCGAACGTTATAAAAACGTTGTTAAGACGTTTAAAAAGACACGCAAAAACGTCTCTTTTGAATGGTCGAAAAAACGTCTTTTAAACGTTATTTTGCCGCAAACGTCTTGAAAACGTCTTCAATACGTCTGTTGAACGTTATTTCGACCATTCAAAAGAGACGTTTTTGCGTATTTTTGTAAACATCTTAACAACATTTTTATAACATTTTTTTGTTAGCAGGGAAGTTGTTCCTTTTAATCGTAATTTATGAGAAGACCGTTTGTAGGTAAACATTGAATTTATTATATGTATAATTGGATATACAACGAAATAACAAAAAGAGTGTGACTGTTGTCAATCTTCAATTAAAGTATGTATGAAAAAAACAAAAATTATGCATTCGAGTTATAATCGAGAAAACCAGAAAGAACAATAATTATATTTTTTGGAAAAATTTCCAGCATCTCGAGTAATCTCTCGTTGTTTATATTCATTTGTAAATTAAATATAGAGCTTGTTCCCTCTCTCACCGTCACCCATCTTATTGGCTATCTTATAATTCCAGATACCTCACGACATCTACACAACTAAGTAAATCGCATCCCAATCGTTTCTTACTTTTTAAAATTTTCTGTATCACTCCCGACTGCCTGTCGGGGGTAAAAAGATGGTACTTAAATGCGTTATATACCGATCAGCTGATTTCTATTTGAACTATTTCTTACTCATATACTAACGACGTTCCCTTGGTTCATAAAACCTTTCTCTGAATACCCTTTTTTATGATGTACCAGGACGCTCATAATTTGGGAAATTCTTATAATCCGCTCACATCACACGAAATACATATAGTACCATTTTAACTCCTATGTATACCTGGGTGCGGCAATAAGGAGAACGTATGGCGCGGCAACGTGCGTGGCAGGTTGCGCTCGGCATTTGTTTCACCAAATATATAGCACGTTTTCATTTTATTAATTTACCATTATTGACGCTAGGCGTGGTGAATCGCGTCTATTTATTCTAGGACTTTGTAATAGATAAGTTTGCACTTTCCTGAAATTTTTAAATAGCTACCACTTTTTTACGTAGCTGATATCGAACGATTCTTTACGTTATAATGGTTGATATGCCATATAAGACCCTTTGCATTTCGAGTGTATCTATACGAATTTTTATATCGGAAAGTATGTAGTGAATCTCGTTGAAATTTTTCAGGTACACGAAGTATACCTTTACAAACACGCTGTTAAAATTTCAAGTCGCTGTCGCTTTTTTTAGGTTCGAACAGAACTTCCTTAAGATAATACATCCGCGAGTAGAGGTGGGGAACAAGAGGAAATGTCGGTGCGGCGGTGCGCGGTCAGCGGGGCATGATTGAAACGAGAGAGAGTCGGATCTCGGATGACTCACAGGCTAACGCATACCTCTTTCAATCATGATATCTCATAAACAAAATGGTAAACATTCTTAATTTTTTTTCAGCATATTCGTGTAATACACATCTAGCTTTCTCTTGCTATTGTTCAATTCTTAAATGACGCGTGGACGGTACAATAAGAAAATATGTCGTTGATGTATGGTTGTTGCATATATCATACATTCTGATCAGACCAAGATTCAACTTTAATTATATTAAGTTTGGAATGGTCAGGCCCTTTAAACTTTCAACGGTGTTCAGATAGCACGTGAGCACAGTTTAAAATATTTCTTGAGAAGGGGATTTTCTGGCGGTACTATAACTCACTTTTGCGAACTTTTGAAATATCTTGTAAAGACTTTTTTAGATTTTTAATCGGGCAATCAATTTTATAATAGCAATAATAGCAATTTTTAATCGTTCTTGCACATTGGTATTTAAAGTTATAACCCTGTTGCAAGATAAAGCAGCGCAATAAGTCGTGTACCAATGTTTTCCCTGTTTGATGCAATAATATGAAGTTACGTTTTTATTAATATTTTTAACGTGGTATTTTTAACAAAATTCAAATCATGGTTGTTTCGTGTTCAATCTAACGGTTTCATATTATATATGCTGTACATTTTTATCGATATGTGCTGGAAAAATGGAGGCTGACAACCCTACGGAAACATCCGCAGATTGAACTTTTTGTATCGTCATCTGCAACCGTGAACCTGAATATTATGTATCAAATGTTTAATGGTTTCCATGTAACAAAAAACTGCTCCTCAAAGAATAACATTGTAGTATATAAAAACTACTATATACCAGAATATACTAACCTACTGATCATATTATAAGTGCAGGGTAGAGCGTCGAAAACGGAGCAGAAAAGTCCTTTTTGAAAATTTTGTACAATCAAATTTGGTGGAGTTATTAGCGATTTAACGTCGACCAACGCCGGCCAATGAGCGCTCGATCGAAGAGAAATTTTAAAAAGTTGTCATAGTGGAGGGGACGACGACGGTAGAAGCGGGGTTCGTGAAACAAAACGCTCGCACACCCACACCGTTGAACACCACACGGACGCGCGAGAGCAAAACAAATAAACGCTGGGCGTGCGGCAATGTTCATGCTTGTCGCGATGGCCTAGCTTATGTAAATAAAAACAAATGACGAGAATAAGGTGGAAAATAATTTTTTCGTAATGATGAGTAAAAATTGATAAAAAAATTTGGTAATTATTTATGATGGTGGCTTTTTCAAGTTTGGTATTTAAAATTTTTTTTTCGACAAAATCCTTTTATTTTAGGACCAAAAATAATAAAAAGGCGGAGAACTGAAAAAAATTGCATTTTCTCTAGGCAGTCGCCGGAAACATTTTTTCGCGAAAATCTAAACGGCAAACCTGTCCAGGATAGCCTCGAATTATTAGAAAAAAAACCTATTGTACAGGCGGGTTATGATTCCGGTTTAGAAGATTAATTAAATATTAAATTACATAATAATTTTTCCCACGTATGGGAAAAAGTTCCCAAGTATGGTAAAAATTTCTGAAGTATGGGAAAATGATATTTTACTCCAAATTTGAAAATCGACCCGGAATTATTTGTCGAAACGAGCTTTTCAACTCGTAGCATACTTTCTGCTAGTCAGATGCTCGGAAATACTTTTAAATCTCAGGCCATTTTTTTTCCACATACTTGGAATTTTTTCCCATGCGTGAAAAAAATATATTTTCCCGAGTATGAAAAAAATTACCCAAGTATGGAAAATATTTTTTCCCAAGTATGGGAAAAATTTCTCAAGTAAGGGAAAATTACATTTTACTCCAAATTTGAAAATCGTCCCAGAGTTATTTTTTGAAACGACCTTTTAGCTTAGACCTTAGACCTCGTGGCTTACTTTTTGCTAGTCAGGTGCTCGAAAATACTTTCAAATCTTAGGCCAATTTTTTCCCCACACTTGGAAAAAATATTTTGTCCCGAGTATGGGAAAAATTTCCCAAGTGTGGCAAAATTATATTTTACTCCAAAATTTCCTACTTGGGATAAACGTTTTTACCTACTTATGGGAAAATTATATTGTATTCCAAATTTGGAAAACGTCCACGAATTATTTTTTTAAACGACCTTATTAACTCGTAGCAAACATTTTGCTAACCAGATGCTCGAAAATACTTTCAAATCTCAGGCCAATTTTTTCCCATACTTGGGAAACATATTTTTCCCCAAGTATTGGAAAAATTTCCTACTCAGGAACAATGTTTTTTCCCATGTATGGGAAAAATTTTCCAAGTATGGGAAAATTATATTTTACTCAAAACATGAGATGAAGGGAAAATCATTTCAAAAATCGAAAATCTCCCTGCAAGATATAAGATTCGTGTTGCTTGTTCGATAGTATGGTTTTGTTTAATGGCAAAGTATTATCGATCCTGCTATTGCAACTGATTTAATCTCCAGCGATAATTTCGAGCACTCGTGTACTTTTATAGCTACAAGTGACGGAAATTACGATCGAATCCCCTGCATTGCGCACTGTGTGAGATGAAATCAACATTTTCAATTGCACTATTCCGTTCTACCAAATATTTGTAGATTTACGATGCCCTCGTCATGTTTGATTTCATCTGCCTGCGGTTTTCGCGAGCGCTCGTTGTTCACCGAAAGGAAAAAAGACGAAAGAACATACTACTTTATTCACTGCTCGAGATGAAATCCATCTTCCTGATCGGACAGTTCAATTTTTGTAAATATTCGACTACTCGACATTCCATATTTGAGACTGATTTCATCTCCGGCTTTCACGCAGAATTAACGGTTAGTGGTGCAGCTTGAGAAGAGAAGAAAATCGTTTCAAAAATCGAAAATCTCCCTGCAAGAGATGGGATTCGTGTTGTTTGTTGGGTAGTATGGTTTTGTTTAGTGGAAAAATATTATCGACCCTGCTATTGAAACTGATTTAATCTCCAGCGATAATTTCGAGCGCTCATGTACTTGTATCGCTACTAGTGACGGGAATTACGATCGAATCCCCTGCATTGCGCTCTGTAGGAGATGAAATCAACATTTTCAATTGCACCATTCCGTTCTACACAATATTTGACTATTTATGATGCCCTTGTCGTGTTTGATTTCATCTGCTGCGGCAGTAGCGAACGTCCAAGACTAACCACGGGGAAAACGGTGAAAGGACATTCTGCATTTTCACTGCGCGAGATGAAATTCGCGTTCCCGATCGAATCTTTCGATTAGTTTAAATATTTCTCTACATCAAATTGCATATTCGAGACTGATTTCATCTAACGATCGACAAGGAGTTCAGCTGAAGGTGAATGAAAAATCATTTTGAAAATCAAAATTACGATCGAATCTTCTGCTTTTCCCACTCTGCGAGATGAAATCAACACTTCCGACGGCACGATTCGATTCTACAAAATATTTGACTATTTATGATGCCCTTGTCGTGTTTGATTTCATCATGGGAAAAAACATTTTTCCCGAGTGGGAAATTTCTCCAATACTTGGGGAAAAATATGTTTCCCAAGTATGGGAAAAAATTGGCCTGAGATTTGAAAGTAATTTCGAGCATCTGGCTAGCAAAAAGTTTGCTACGAGTTAATAAGGTCGTTTAAAAAAATAATTCGTGGACGTTTTCCAAATTTGGAGTACAATATAATTTTCCCATAAGTAGGTAAAAAAGTTTATCCCAAGTAGGAAATTTTGGAGTAAAATATAATTTTGCCATACTTGGGAAATTTTTCCCATACTCGGAACAAAATATTTTTTCCAAGTGTGGGAAAAAAATTGGCCTGAGATTAAAAGTATTTTCGAGCACCTGACTAGCAAAAAGTAGGCTACGAGTTGAAAAGGTCGTTTAAAAAAATAATTCCGGGACGATTTTCAAATTTGGAGTAAAATATCATTTTCCCATACTTGAGAAATTTTTCCCATACCTGGGAAAAAATATTTCCCATACTTGGGTAATTTTTCTCATATTTGGGAATATATATTTTTTCCACGCATGGGAAAAAATTCCAAGTATGTCGAAAAAAATTGGCCTGAGATTTAAAAGTATTTCCGAGCATCGGACTAGCAGAAAGTATGCTACGAGTTGAAAAGGTCGTTTCAAAAAATAATTCCGGGACGATTTTCAAATTTGGAGTAAAATATCATTTTCCCATACTTGAGAAATTTTTCCCATACGTGGGAAAAATTATTATGTAATTAAATATTTAATTAATCTTCTGAACCGGAATCATAACCCGCCTGTACAATGAGTTTTTTTTTTTCTAATAATTCGAGTCTATCCTGGACAGATTTGCCGTTTTGATTTTTGCTTAAAAATGTTTCCGGCGACTGCCTAGAGAAGATGCAATTTTTTTCAGTTCTCCGCCTTTTTATTATTTTTGGTCCTAAAATAAAAGGATTTTGTCGAAAAAAAAATTTTAAATACCAAACTTGAAAAAGCCACCGTCATAAATAATTACTAAATTTTTTTATCAATTTTTACTCATCATTACGAAAAAATGATTTTCCAGCTTATTCTCGTCATTTGTTTTTATTCACATAAGCTAGGGGGAACGGCAACAACGAGTGAAGCAGCTGTGCGAGAAAAACAATCAATGTGAGAGTGAGACAACAGCAGCACCAAGCACCACACTATCCCGTGATAAGTTACAGACCTCTGCCCCCTTCTATACCGACTTAACTGTATAGTGTAACGAATTGCCTGTTTATTTTAGGAGGAAATAAAGGTGCAAGGTGAAAATCTCAATAATGTGAATTACATAACACACCTATCGATTTTATTTTGCTCGGATCACGATATATCTCGTGATTAACTCTTCTGACGAGTGGAACGTTATTTTTTTTAAAATCGGGCACGACAGTGTGGTCTCATGCGATCGGTGAATATTATTCGGAACTCTCTTCTAGCGTATCACGGAATATTAGCCTCGAAATCATAGCCCATACAAATTAGCCATACGCTCGGGTGATCACTCCGAGCGTGACTCATACCGAAATATTATCGCAATACAGGACCAAGGTACCAAAAAAAAAAAGAAAAAAAAAAAGGAATAATAAGAATAATACAAAGAGTTGGCCTCGAGCCGTATTGGCGACGATGATTACAGTCCCGTCCCAATGTCGTCCGAAGACTTCATGCGTGCTTAAGCACGAAATATAGATATACTACGTTAACGTTAGACGCCACGATGCGCGACGTCTTTAGAAATTTACAACAAAATAGACGCGAGAAATCGCATCGGTCGCACCGTTCGATCGTACACAATACTCGTGATAGTGGGGGAAGTAGTGTTACACGGAGAGTTCTAACCCAAGAGCCCTACCCCGACATTTACCGACATTTTTTAGCTCAGACATGAACCACTTAGCCGAGACACAAACCCGGGGGGGGGGGGCTATCTTGAAGAGCCGGAATACACTTAGGCAATCTTGAGGGGGGGGGGGGATATCTCTAACAACCGGAGTGCGCCTAATATATTTTGCGGGTCAAGAGGGGGGGGGGGGGGAGAGGCGGCTTCTTTGAGGGTGGCATTGGAATGCCGCTATCTCTAACAGGTAAATAGCAGACTGGAGCGTTAGATTTTTCAACCGCCCACGACGCTACCCTCCGCAGGGCTACCCTTGTAAATTTAAGAGAGGGGATATGCTTGTCGAGACACGTTAATCTCAGTGCACTTTACGTAATCTTTACAAAGGCATTGGAATGCTACTTAACTGGCGCGTCTGTCTGTCGCCTCCTCATTTCCTGTCATAAATCACTGCTGGTCACGTGCTAGGTGTCCGACTGCAGCCTGGAAAAGGCCGAATCGTGAGGTCATAAAAGCCCACCGCGACGCTACCCCCTGCAGTGCTACCCTTGTTAGCGCAAAAGAGGGATATATGCTTGTCGAGACACGTTAATCTCAGTGCATCATTTTCGCCTTACCTTTTTAAAATAGCATCGGAATGCCGTCAATTCTATCGGCAGAGCGCGCTTTGCGTAATCTTACGATGGCATTGGAATGTCACTTAACTGGTGCGTCCGCCTGTTGCGCGCTCATTACCTGTAATAAATCACTGCTGGTCACGTGCTAAGTGTCCGACCGCAGTCTCGAAAAGGTTCAATCATGAGGTCATAAAATCTTAGAGGCGCCTATGATATGGCACGGCTGCTCCTTGATACCTGAAAGAAAAACGATCAAGTGTCCCTTACAGCTATTCTTCAGGCTGCATGTATATAAGCGTTTCCCCATCACTGACTGGTGCGTGAATAGCGCAGGGTGTCGCGCTGGATCCTTTGTCAAACCGCGATGAAATTGGGATGAAAAGCCGATTTTAAATATGGAAAAGCACGTTCGATTCGATACTCGAGCTAAAATTCATGTAATGTATGCATGGGATTATGCGTACAGAACCACTCGCCGAGGCCGGTGGGAAGAAGTAGCACGTGATCGTGAGCGATTTAGATTAAGAATTGAAAAATGCGGTAAACTGATTGAATCTGTATTGATGAAGAAAAAATTTGATGGAAAATGCAATACTGATTAAATATGCGTCATCGACGTGTTTCAACGTGTTTCGAACCCTCGAGCCTTCGAGAGCGGATGATGCTATATTGCATGTCTGAACACGCTTGAGCCTGCACAGTGGTGGATATACGTCCAAAGTGCCGACTATGACGACAGAAATTTTGACAAACCGTCGGAAAATGAGGCTTTGATGTTCATGGAATGTCGCTATGACGTGCTCAGTCGCTTTCCTGCCATCAGCATGGATGGTTATCCTGACGGCGCTCTCGGAGCCAAATATCCGTGGGAATTATCAAGTGATGATCTTAAGAACATAACGAAGCCTGTCCTTTTAAAATATTTTAGTCGATCAATTCACATGCTTTATGATCGTTTACCGGAAAATCTTCGTGCCGACAGTGAAATTATGTCATATCTGCCTTGTATGGAGCATTGGAATGCGCCCCACATCATGACTCATATCGATGGCCCTGCAGCCTCTGTACGGAATTGTGAAATGTGTCGCTCCGAAGTGTGGGTGGAGAAAAATCCTATTGGGTCCTAGTTTTGAGGGTTGGTGGGGGTTGAGAATTCGGAAGGCCTATATAAGCTCAAGATGCACGTCTGAACTGCAGCAGTTTACATGCAAGACAAGCGACGTGAGCTGAAAGAACGATTGCTCCTGCTTTTGAAAAATATTGAGGAAGTGAAAAATCTTATACGTTGGAGAGAGGATCTGGGATTCATCACAAACAGATTAAAAAATACATTAATAAGTTGAAATGGATTTCACAAGTATCAACAAGGTGGGAATAATGGCAGAATTTTTGCCAACAAAAAAATTGGCTGAACTCCCCGTTCAGGCAGATCATCCGATCTCCGACCTGAGAATAGTCGAAACGAAATTCGGGAGGAGGATCGTGGCGGATATCACCAACGAATTCTCCGTATTCCTGCCTGCAAGATTCGTGAAAGCGTTCGACGAGAACAAAGAAATATTCAAAGAGATGATTGACGCTGCGCATACAAATCAACTCTACATGAACTACTTCGGTGGGAAATATAACAGCGTGGAATTCAAACGCATCTGACGCCATCAAGCCATCACTCCATCGCGCCTATCATGGACTCGTGACTCCACGCGAACGATGACGGCAATGAAAAAAGTGTTCGAATCCATAAGTGTACATTGTTGAATAAGTAAAAAAACATTATAGATGACTTGTGGTGGGAAATGTATGAGTGGTATTGAAACCGAATATGTAAAACAATTTTCTATGGTTTATTTTATTAAAAAAAATATACATATATTTTTCGATAAAATGTTTTTATTTATTTCAAAAATCCTGCGTTTACACAATGCCTGATGTACCAGCTCCTTAAATGTTTCACGTTTGCGTTGGCACAATTATATTTTGAGTCATGAGGATGATGAGAACATCCTCTGTTGTTTGATATTTTCGATAATTTCTGCAATGATGGACAATCGAGAGTTTCCATATCGACAATATGTGCCGACGAATCTGTGAATTGCGCTAACCACGTCCTCTTCTCCAATCCCTTCACGTAGATGGTTCGGGCTTGTTTCAAGATAGCTCGAATTGTTGTTCCAGCAGCTTCGTACGGTGTGTCGCCTGAATTCCATCGTATCCCATGAAAATTTCGTTCTAGCCATGAATTCATCGTTTTGTACTTCGCTGGTAGAGAGTTCCACGGCATTGGAGGTTTGAAGAAAAACGTCAGGGGCTCGGTGTTGTCAGAGATTTCAACAATTGCTATTTCTTTGAGCACAAATTCGTTTATGGGTCTCCTGAAGCCTTGAATATCGACGATAAAGTCCATGGTGTTGACTGATGAGAGTCGGTTCATCGTTGAAGGTTTTATACTAATTTTTTTACCCCGCCACTTATTGGATTGTACTCGACAATACGATCGTGTAGAATCAAGCAGTACGCGGATGTATTAGCAGGAATATTATTTCTTGCTTCAAATTCAAGACGAATGTCAACGGGGCCTGACTTGAGAGAATCGTTCTGCTTTGAACAGTCGATGACAACTAAAGGGGCATACTTTAGAAACTCGGATTTTTTTAGCCACGGCTCCGCTTCCCTGTTGTAATAAGTATTCTGGAAGTTTGCATACATCTCGTATAGTAGGGCGTACTGGTTTTGCTCTATGTTTAGATTCAAATTTCCATATGGATAGCATTGCGAATTTAAATATAGTTTAACATCGGCGAGATTACAATGATCAAAGTTACTCGCGTTCTTCTTTTTCTTATTTTTCCGATCAGTCTGGAAAGCTAGAATGACATATCGCGGTTTTTCCAGCTGAGTAAAAGTCTTGACGGTCCATACATGCTTCGAGGTTGCGGGGAGCAGCGGATATTCATACAGTTCCCACGTACGATAGCTCATGGAGATTGGCGCATCTCTACCGATAAACTTTAAAAGTTGTATTTTACGCTGATCGGAGACTGTCACGTATGGTACAAGCCATTCTACTTTTTGCAATACAAGTTTGAACTCCTCGTCGGTCGTCTGTACAATAGCATTATCATCAGTCTTCGATCTCGATAGAATCAGCTCATGCTTGGCGTTTACGACGATTTTTCGATAATCTTCGGCAAAACCAAGCAGCATACTTAGCGGTATACATACGTCAAAGTTACCTGCTGCATCTATGATTTGGACCGTTTCTTCAACATCAAGCCAGCCCGTGTTCTCGAGCATAGATCTCTTACCGGGACTCAGAGATGAATATCCCTTTATTAGACTCGTAAGGCCTACATTTTTATTTCGATCAATTTCAATAGCGTTGAGCTCATATCGTACTTCTTCGAACAAAAAGCAAATAGCATTATTGACGAGGCTTGTGGAGGCAAGCGCTGCACCATCGGCTTTAGTCAGTTTTCCGCATATATGTATAAAACTTTTGCTTGGTAGAAGGCATAGATCCTGATGTTGGATGGAAATACGTATCTCATCGCTGTTGTTAAAGGTTGACGATGCATACGGCTTATGAGCATGAATCTCGCAGTGTATTATAGATTCATCGAAGATGATGGGACTTTGTATATTTACTATTTCCTCCTCCATTTTACACAACAGATGCAGAGGGCACAGAATAAATTATATCTTATGCGCTTTTTCCGCGCACAGTCAGACCCAAATTCTTTAGAAGTAGTACGTTCTGAGGTGTTAGCACTTTGAGCGTCGATCGGCGACTGGTCATGCTCATCCATGACGACTTGATATTATGGCTTCTATTGAAGACTATACCCATGATTTTATATGTAATCGTATGGTTATGACTTCTCCACGAAAATTTACTAAATCACCGTCTTGGTCTACTATCCGAAGCTGGATGTTATCTATTGTCTTGCTCGTGATTGGCAGATAAATGACGTGCGATGGAACTTCAATGATTTTATATCCAGATGGTACGAACGGGAAAAACTCGTGAATCGTATGAGCTTTTCGCTCATTAATATAGGCACCGGCGGTAATGCTACACTCTATACGCAAGGCGTTCACTTTCAGAATGGCTACGGGGAGATCAGATGTATGCCTTTTATTGGCTACAAGAATACGCGGTGTGAAACCCAAGAGAGAGCCGATAGAATCATTAGGCTTAAAATTTATATCGCTATTACACTCGATTTCACTACGTAGAGTATTGTTATTGGGTTTAATCTTAATAGAAATATTCGGCAACTCTGCCTGCACGTACTTCTCAATATCATCTATTTCATAGCTACCCGTCGGTATAGTCAATATCTTGTCTCCCACATAAATTTTATTATTACCATCAGCTATATTAGGAATAGAATTGAAGGTTAGTAATTCAATGAGCCCTAAAGTGTAATTTTTGTGGGGTGAAAGTTCGATGGGGGGAAAATATTGAGCTTCAAGTGTAGATGACGTCCCGGAAATAGTTAGTGTAAAACTATCATCCATGACGGCGGTAAATAGTCAACTGATTCTATATTCATCATTATGCACGTTTATATAGAGAATATTTTTCTTTGCCACTCAATTGCTGGCAGAGAAACTTTAGGCATAAGTGTCCACATTCGACTGTACCATAATCCTTATATCCCTTATAATTATAATTCACGCTACCAACACCAAAATATTTCATCAACTCAACTGGAGGCTGAAGGTTGCCGAAACTATCAAAGTACATGACATTCTCCCCCCTCTTTTTGTATGCAACCCAGTGTGTACCAGGTCCCATATCCTCATCTAAATTGATAATTGCTGATTCGTATTTTGCTGGTCCACTTTTCGGCAATTTATTTCTCATAAAAACTCCGCGAAAGTGTGGAATTTTCATGATTTTTGCATATTTGAGCAGATCAACATCAGTTAAGGCTTGGGGAGGCAGCGTGACTTTCCGTTTTTTGAACCAAGACCCATCCCCCTCTTGTACGGTTTTAGATGCAGACCTTTACCCAAAGCAGCAGCTTCCATCATCTTATTATGTCTCTTACTCTCATCCAATTCCCGCTTAGCAGCTTGGGCCGCATTTACAGCTTTAGCAATAGAAGCAGCGCCACCTGACAGTGCTCCAGCAGCACTAAGACCAGCAAATATCGGCAGGAGGAGTGGTAAAAACCCCCCAATTCTACGAGGCGCTGGTAGAATGCGCAATTTACTTTTAGCTTTCTTGCTACCTTTCCGAGCACCCTTTCGACCTCGGTTTTTCTCATCAACGATTTTATTCTGTCCCATGCCTGATTTTGTTTTTTTCACGCAATGTCCCATGCCTAGTTTAGTTTTAGCCTTCATGATGTTCGCCACACCCCAAGCACTTGCTCTCTCGGCAATACCCGCGTCTTTCGCGTATACTCGTTTCCAAGCCTGCTCGGCCAGTAATTTATCGGCCAAAGTTCTCGCTTCGAGGCTAGTTTCTTTTGAATATGCAATATCGTGCTGCTTGCAGGCTGCATCCAATGGATTAATACCTCGATCACCTCGTGCAAGACGTTTAGATAACTTTGTACCAGGTCCACAATACTGGTACCCGGGTAGATGCAGCTCGACAGGGAGCTTGTCAATCAGACTATTGAGCAAAGCATGACCGATCATATCGGGGATGACCGCTCGACTGGTGAATAATCTCTATAAAACCCTATTTATATTTTTTCCCCCATTAGTTGTGCTTAGGATGGGGACGGATGAACTGCCTGTAATGAATTTCGATGAATTTATGCGGGGAGGTGAACCGCGCGAAAAACGTCATGGCGATTTGTTGCCTAATAGCATTCGCGCAGTATTCTGCGGCCCCTCGAACTGTGGTAAAACGAACGCTTTACTCTCCCTCATAACACATCCTAATGGTCTGAGATTCGAGAACGTCTACCTTTATTCTAAGTCCCTCAATCAACCAAAATATACATTGCTCGCACGATTACTCGAGCCTGTGAGCGGTGTTGAATATTTTCCATTCAATGAGCACGAACAGGTGGTGACACCAAGCGATGCACACCCCAACTCAATATTTATCTTCGATGACGTGGCATGTGAAAAACAGGACAATATTAGAGCCTTTTTCGCCATGGGGCGACACAAAAATGTCGACTGTTTTTATCTTTGCCAGACCTATGCTCGTATTCCTAAACATCTCGTGCGCGACAATACGAATTTTGTGGTTCTATTTAAGCAAGATGAGATGAATCTTAAACATGTGTACAATGATCATGTCAATACTGATATGTCATATACACAGTTTAAAAATATGTGCTCAGAATGCTGGAATGATGACAAGTATGGATTCATCACGATCGACAAGGATAGTCAAATGAATGAGGGTAGATATAGACGAGGGTTCGATTCTTTTCTCAGTCATAAGTAAACGTGCATTGGAGACAGTATCATCTCTGACTCGAGGTTGACAACATGAACAAACTTTTGGAGGAGAAAAAAGACGTATTGCGTCAAATTGTCAAAGCGAGCGATGCAATCCGACGAAAACATCGGATGATAAAAATCGGCAAAGACAATGCTGAACAGGCAATGCAAAATGTCTTCAAGCCAATAGTCGCACCATTGGAACAACTGGTGATGCGGAAAAACGAGATGTTAAAGATGAAACAGGAAGTTAAGGAGGAAGTAAAAGATCGTGTTGAAGAAGAAAGAGAAGAAGAACATATTGAGGATGGCGACCGTGAAGTTAAAGATGATCCAATGTTGGAAGATTTGTCTTTCAAGTCTGCATACGGTGAGGAAGAGGGAAAGCAGGAGGAGGATACAGCTGTGAATGTTGATGAATTAATAAATGAGTATGTAGTATTGCTGCAGACAAATAGAAAATCAGCCTTGGATGTCTCATACGGTGTACGAAATCTCGCTAACAATAAATTAATGATTGGAGATTCTCCAATTTTTTTTGATTCTCAGCATATTCGTGTACGAGATAAAAATTCTCCAAAAACTGTTGGATTAGCGGAACTGTTGTTCAAAAAAGTGCCCCGCGTTGAGGATCTGACATCCAACGATTTGAAAAATTATGAGAACATTGTAATTGCCACGAATGCCCATAAGAAATATTATAAAGCAGATGAAGCAATACGGACGGATAAAAATTTGAAATTCAAGACTTATATCGCGAAAATAGTTGATACGCACACGGGTAAAGGTATGCCAAAGTATAAAGTGGCTAGAAAAGACGCGAGATTCGATTATATTTATTGGGACGATCCCAATGAACTAGTGGACCGCCTACGTTTACTCCTCGCATCTCAAGCAGCCGGAAACTTATCTCACTCGAATGAAATCATATCGATTATCGAAGAATTGCGTGAGGCTCAAATCATTTATTAATACATTCATCATCGCAATTTTTGCGCATTCACAAAATGAGTGTCGACGTGTTTGGACGGCAGCTGGATAATAAAAGTGCGCTGAATCGCGGTCCTCCGGGCATTGGATTCAAGATTACAAAAGACGGACATTACGATTTGGAGAACAAGCGACTCTGCAACGTTGGAATTCCCGAAGAGGACGACGACGCTATCAGCTTAAAGGTGCTGAATGCTAAAGCCCGACACGTAACTAAGAACTTACGTGAGGAAATAAAAGATAAATGCGACACGTTAAATACCGACTTACGGAATAAAATAGAGAGAATTAGTGCGCAAATAACTGAAGATCTCACAACCGAGATAAAAGAAATTCTCAAAACTCCGAATGCTGGTACGAAAAACCTGCGAGTGTCCATGCTTAGCATGTTTTCCCAGATTGACGCTCGATTAAACATCCTTGAGAAAAAATGAGCGAGAAGAAGCGAGCGCTGGTGCAGGAGCTACATAAGCCCGCACGCAAAAACTATCCTCGTCGGCATGTGGATATACGAGGCTTGGATGAGACTTGGCAAGCGGACCTTGTGGACATGTCGGCTTACGCGCGGCAAAACGGCAATCATAAATTTCTCCTAACCGTCATCGATGTCTTCTTCAAGTTTGCCTGGGCCGTGCCAATGAGGAGCAAGAACGCTAAAGATACAACGAGCGCCATGAGATCTATACTTGCAAAGGGACGCATACCAGAGAACCTACATGTTGATCAGGGCAAAGAGTTTTATAATGCCGATTTTCAAACTCTCATGAAAAAGTATAATATTCATATGTACTCGACATACAGTAATTTGAAAGCATCAATTTGCGAGCGTTTTAATCGTACCTTGAAAAATAAAATGTGGATGCAATTTAGTCTTCGTGGAAGCTACAAGTGGACCGATATTCTCAAAAATTTGATTTCCGAATATAACAATAGTGTACATCGCACAATTAAAATGAAGCCGAAAGACGTGAACTCGGAGAATGAGAAGCAGCTATTACAACGCGTTTTCACGACTCGAGAACCCTTGAAAAAAAAGTCGACGAAATTTCGACGCGGTGACAAAGTGAGGATAAGCAAATTTAAAAATATATTTGCCAAGGGTTATACTCCAAACTGGACAACGGAAATATTTACAATACATCAAGTGAAAAATACGAACCCTGTGACGTTCAGTCTGAAGGACTATCAAGATGAACCCATCGCCGGCGGGTTTTATGAGCAGGAGCTACTTAGAGTTGAAAATCCCGATATTTATCTGATTGAACGAGTATTGAAAACGCGTGGGAATGAAATGTTTGTAAAATGGTTGGGTTTCGACAATGCTCACAATAGTTGGATAAGGAAATCTGATGTGTAATAAAAATATTTTAACAATGAACATTATCGATCTTTTCAATCACCACCTTCCATCTCATTTTTCACAGGATCATTTTGTTGGACAGGATATTAATTAAGAAAAAGTCGGTTTCAAAACATTTTTTTTATTTAAAAAAATTATTTTGCTTTTATTTTCTTATTTTTTTTTATTTTTTTTTATTTTTTAAAATTCATTTCAAAGATGGGGGGGGGGCAATTACAAAAAATTATAGAAAATTCAAAAAATAAAAAAATCGTCTCAAACGTTACAAATAATTAAAGTTTACTTCATCATCGCTAGGGAGCCATTCCGCCATTTGCTGTGGGAGGGCCAAGTCCAAATAAGGACAGGATTCATATCCTGAAAAGTGCAAATATTATGAGATTAATACAAAAACCATCGCACGCGCACACGTGTGTGAAGACAAAAATCTGTTTACCTGGCTCATCCGTTTCCGAGTCGGAAAGGTACACCGTTGACGCGTCACTTTGGGGGCTGGGAGATCGCGGTGGTGGTGGTCGAACCTGCTCAACACGTTCTTCAACTTGGATCCACCTGGGGTCGGGGAATCGTGGCGGTGTTGACTGAGCTTCTGGTGATGATGCTAGTGATGGTGAGGGCGAGCGGATTGGTAATGATGCCGTGGATGCTGATCATAATGACGACGATGATGACGATCGATATATTACTCCCGATGGGCCAGCTACTGCCCCATCATCTTGAATAAATTCGTCGTCAGACGAAAATTTAGCCTCTTCCTCCTCCTCCTCCTCACTGTCACTGGCGAGAAGTCTCTGTTTTGCTGAGGGAATATATATATATATATATATATATATATATAGATATATTTTTCGTAATACCGTTAGGTAGTCAGGCGGTCAGGTAGCGAGGTGACAGGCAGGTCGGTGGAAAAATTTCGAAAACAATAAAGATCTTCGCTTACCGTGTTCATTGAGCAGTGGCATGAATCGTTCTTCTTCATGCCAATTCATGCCCCTGATTACTTTTACCGCCGAATCCAAAATATCCGGATGATCCAATAATCCGCGATTGAAAGCTTTTACGAAAACTCTCTGCCCAACCATACTAAATATTCTTCGAACTTTTCGTAAATTTGCCTCGCGGGGCATAATCCGCAATTGATCAAAACGCACTTCAGGCCATATGAGTCGCAAAAACGGAGACTTATTGAAAAGAAAAACGCACAGCATATAAACATCAGCGTAGAGTGGTACCATTTCAGCTAATCCGTTTGACTTGATGAGAAAATGTCAACTGAGCGAACACTCCCCGAAAATTACTTGTCACAGCGGAAGGGTTTGGTGAAAGCGGAGGGTCACTTATTGGAGGAAAATTCTAACGTAGTATACATATCTCACTTCTAGGGAGTGAGGGTAAGATCATAAAAATATAACCGATACTCACCAGTACGGATATATATATTGTGGCGCGGCAACTTCTTTGCGGCCATAATTTAACAATTATCGAGAAAAATCGGGTTATATAGCCAAGTCCGGCTTTTGTTTCCATTTTGGGCGCGACACGAGGTGCGCGAGAAATTTTCGAGAATTTTCTCTGGGAGTCGAGGAGTGGGGATTGGCTCGGGGCAACGTGGGCCCGCGCGCCACGAGGCGAGAGAGCCTCAGTCTTTGTCTAGACCAGCAAACGGACAGAAGGGCCGAAGAATAGCAACTTGGTGCGAAATTTTCTATTCTTAATTATATTCCATTGTTCGGTAGTTTCGGCACAAAAATTGTGCATACCGCTCGATAGACGGCTCAGAGCCCCGAAAGTGTTTTCTACGTGAGTGAAAATATAGTTTCGTGTAGACGAGTTCCCCCCGACTTCGCATGATCGAGATCCCAATCGATTCGTCGGGGAGAAAAAGATAGAAGTCGTCGAGAACGCGTTCCCGTCTCGGGCTCTATAGAGAGGAAAGAAGGAAGGCGTGATCGTGAGAGGAAGCGAGTACGAGTGAGAGGGATTCTCCATAAGGAAATACACGGTAATTACGAGTAAAACATTGCAGTTATTCCTTATTTATTCTCCTTCCTCCTCCGTCGCTTCGTGGGTGTATTGAATTATTTATTTCGACGTGTCGGTAGCCTCGAACAACGAATCCACCTCCCAGTGCCGTATTCTCATAAGCTCTATTCCGCGAGATTTCGGTCGGGACACCCGTGGCTAAGGCAAGAGGCCACATGAAAATTAATTCTTCCTGGCGCCCAATATAGTGATTCGTAAAATAATATCTGGATTGATTGAGTCGGCACACATTTGTCTAAACTGCGCCCCGGTAACAATCCGCGACCGGGGTTATTGACGGTTTATGTTACAAAATGGCGCCCAACGTGGGGCTCGAGGCGTAAATTTCATTTAGAGAATACTTTCTACCTAGTAGAATCATTTCCTTTGTGCCAAACTTTTCAGTTTCGTTCTTGTGTATTAGAGGCCTCAATACTCGGGAGAACATTGAGCTATTGCATACACACCGAGTGTCTTAACATCAGATAGCTCAAGGGCAAAGGCAAATATAAATTCTCGGGAATTATCAAATCGAGTATACGAAGCCGAAAATTTCCGACCATAACCACAGTCCAAAAGCGAGACTAGTGTTCCTTTGTTGAAATATCGAAGTATTAAATTCAACGGGAAACATCTCTCGAGAATCGCGTGTAGCAGTGTTCGTGCCGGTGTATGTGAGAAGACCCGCGCGCGACACCGTTGTCCGAAACGTAAACAAACGACGACACACGTACGATCTCTCGACTACCACGTGAGCCGACGCGGCTGGTCGAATCATACAATACATCCACGAGTGTGCGTCTGTAGAGACGCTCAACTCCTATACACGCTTTCACCCATCCTCTTCCTCTGCATGTAATTGTGTGTACAGGAATCCAGCGGATAGAGATCCACTGCTATTCCCATCGAGTGTACTGCTTACTCGAGGTCTTGGCTTTCGAGAAATATTGAGAAAAAAAATTACGAACCAAAATTTATCTTCACCGAGAATATATCACGCTATATAGTGTGCTGGCGTAGACCTCACGCTACATGATTTCATCGATTCAACGAAAATTAGACCCCCACTTAAAGGAAAATTAATTATTCGAGAAAAATATTTCAATCACATAATTTCGCTTCAATAGTTTATTCAATTGCTCGAGTCTATTATTCAATAAATAATCAACCTATTATTAAACAAAGTATTAAATAAATTATTGTTAATTGTAATCATAATATTAAACGATAAATTATCCTCAACGATTTACAAAAAAAAAAAAAAAAAAATAACGGAAAAAAATTCACAAAATTATATTCCACTTTGAACAGAGATAGTTCAACACAAAAGAGAAAGATTACATTCAATTATAATTTATTATAAAATCCGAGACTCGACAATTTAAATTGAAGAAAAAGGGGGGGAATAAGGAAAAAAAAAAGAGAAAACAAATTCGCTGAAAAACCTCGTAGCGTAAACATCGGAAGGTAAGTCGAAAATACTATTCGACCCGCTTGAGCACGCTTATATTCTCAACGCTATAACAAAACCGAGCATTTTTCTTATATGTCCCCGGAATTTACAACCCGGGGAATAATAAAATAAAATAAAAGTGAGCCCACTCAGACTATACCGCGCGCGGTCTATTCGTCGCTCAGTCGTTGAGCACGGATTCAACAAGAAAAATAATAATCATAGAGCGAACGACGCGCACCGACACCGACGGGCCCGAACTCGTCCTCGTGCAATAAACCGCGTACAGTAGAGTCTCGCTTAAATTCACACGCGAATAAGAAAAATGATCAGTCGAACTCCGCCTCGGAAAGACGAAGAGGGAGACGGCTCGGAAGACAACGCGAAGGGGGGAGAAAAGGTCGATACAGACCCTGAGAATATACTCAACACGTCGATACGCGACCTATTGGACCCCGCGCGCGATCCAGTGCCGTCGCGCACGGACTTTGCCGTCGAAGACAATGCTCATTTAAACGTGCAATTACCTCTCCCGCGGCGTACCGATTTCGCTATGCGTAGCGCGACAAAAGACCAAAAAAAATCCAAGGGGGCGAAAAAAAGGGAATTTCCCGCGCCAACAATACAAACGCGCTCGCGATCGCGCCTCGAACCCGATAGCGCGATCGGTCAAACGAATGACCCGGACGCCGCCCTAGCAAAAACCGCGAGCGCATTGTCGGCAATAAGTCGACAATTAGAACAAAACGACGCGCGATACCACGAGTGGCGTCAACAACAGGAGGAGAACGACGCGAGAAACCGCGAGTGGCGATTGCAAATCGAATCCGAGGCTATCGAGCGCGATAAACGAATGATGGACTTGTTCGCGCGTTTAACAACCGCGCCGTCGGGAAATGAAGAGACTGACGTATCAAGCGCCTCGTCAAGCGCTAGTTCGCGTACTCGGGTCCGTAGAGACCAAGGTCGAGTCCCGCGGGGAGGAATCTCCGGCCGACGATCGCAGTCAAACGTGCCGCGTGACTCACGGGAACACCCCCCGCGTCCTGAACGAACAACCCGAGATCGGGCCGCGAGTACACGCCATAACCTCCCGGAGCCTCATTCGACAGCCCACCGAGGGTCTCGCGAACCTCAGCGCGAACCACGAAACTTCGAAACACCGAGAACGTTTCACGTCACCCCGGGGCTCGCGCATCCGCGAATATTCGAGCCAACGGCCCCAACTCAGAATCAACAATTAAACTCGACGTTCCGGCATATACACAATTATGCGAAGCTCGCGCGAGACTGGAACTTGACGTTCCCATCGGAGGGCCTTACGCCCGAAGATTTTCTTCGCGACATCGAGCGCCGAGCCGACGTCGAGGGCCTCACGGAGGAGCAGCTCCTTCAAATCGTACCGGATTTACTCGCGAAAGACGCACGCGCTTGGTACCGTTTATATTCGCCAAACTGGTACACGTGGTCGGACTTCGTCGAAAGTTTCGAGTCGTTCTATAGTCCTGCTCGAGACGACAGCGAGATCTGGGCCCACATGTCCGAGAAGAAACAACGGGCGAACCAACCAACGCGCGATTTCATCGTGTGGTGTGACCAGCAGTTTAATCTGCTCAGCGCGATACCCACCATCAAGGTCCGGATCGGGTGGATAATTCGGCACCTCCGCCCTGAACTCTTTAAAGAGCTCCGACATCGGTCGTTTACATCCTTCGACCAACTCGCAAAAGCTGCGGCGATCGAGGAGAGAGACCTCGAGCATCTCGCTCCGCGCCGAAGCGAAACCACGAGACCGGCGAGATTTACCAAGAAACCCGACGAGAGGAGGAAATTACGTCGAGTGGAAGACGCGGAGATCACCGTCGACTCGGAAAACGAGATGGCGAGTAAAAATACCGAAACTCACTCACCGACAAATTCCAGCCACTCCGAGGAGGAATTACCGGCCGAGACAAACCTCGAGGCTCTCCGAGACGCAACTTGCTGGCATTGTATGGAGCCCGGACATCGCGCTCTCTACTGCACGAATGCCTGGGTCGAGCGATGCTACCGATGCCGCACAAAGGGCGTCACGAACGTCACCTGCAAGTGCCCTCCAGCGAAGCCTCTGGGGACAAAAAACTAACGAAACCCGGCGATCCCGCAGCGCATCGTCCGGAGAGACAAAAAGCTGCCAAATTACCAACCCCGAAAACAGAGAAAACGAGAAGAGCCAAGCCAAGGCCAACGGTAGACGCGAATTCTTCGACGTCAAGGACACCACAGCATGCACTGTCCACCGCCACGGAGCCGGAAGTCCACTCAACACCAGGGAGCCTGGGGGACCAAGGTCACGGCAACGCGCGCGCCGTCTCACACAGCCGCGCGGAAAAGAAACAAACCCGTCGTTCTGTCTCGAACGTTGAGAAGGAGGGGAGTCCCTTCAGAGAACAAGCGACAACGGCTGGGGAGCCGATAATCGACCTCCCACGAGAGGAGACCTCGATTGAATCACCTACAGGCGGACGCCGACCCCCGACTGGAGGGAAATCTAGTCGAACCAAGGTGAACCCCATAAAGGGCAAATTCACCGACGGGATACGTCCCAACAAAGAGAAAAAGAGTTCAGAGAAATCTTCAAACGCCAAAACGACACAGGAGACCGCGACGAAGAAGAGTTCCGCGAGATCTTCGAGCTCGGACGAGGCAACGAAGAAAAACGAGAAAAAGAGTATAGAGAAATCTTCAAACGCCAAAACGACACAGGAGACCGCGACGAAGAAGAGTTCCGCGAGATCTTCGAGCTCGGACGAGGCAACGAAGAAAAAGAAGAAAAAAAGTAAATCCGCGAAAGCGAAGGGGCGTCGCGACGCAAACAAATCGCCAGCGCGCTCAGAACAAGACAGCGTCGACTCTGGGTCGAGAAAACTCCCCGACTCGAGCTGTAACGCTCCTCCAGAGGAGAACGAAGAGGAAATCGACAGCGACGAGGAAGACGCGATTTACGCGGGTCTTCAAGCGTGTCAGAAGTTTCCTGGACCAAGGATATCGACGACAGGTGGGGTAAAGCCTCCTGCATGTTGCCCTTTGCGAGAAAAAGAACCGAAACACACGAGAGAGATAACCATCGAGGCGTCGCGTTCGACATACACACGCTCCGCGACTCTGTACTCGACCGTCTTCATCGGCGGAAAAGGTTTTATCGCTCTCGTCGATACGGGCGCACATTTCTCCTTCATGCATCGGGACGTGTACGAGGCCATCAAGGAACACGCTGTAGAGTGTGAGAGAGTCTACACTTCCACCGCACCCGTCACCTTGGCCGACAATCAGAAGATTACTCCGCAAATACAAAAGGCGTTCATGATCGACATCGCGAACGTCGGAGGAATCCAATGGTTCTCGGTTATGGAACATCTTATCGATGAGATTATCCTCGGGATGGATTTCTGGCTCAGCTGGGGCGTCCGAGTCTACGACGACAATACGTGGACCGTCGGCTCCTCAACTGTACGAATCCCCTTCCAAATGTATAGAGCACATGCCAACAAGATGCGCTGTCTCAAAGCGTTGGAGACGGAGCAACTACAAGCTCTAATATCTTCGGTAGAGCAGCGACTCAACGCGTATGATATGGGTTGTACAAATCTAATCTCTCACAAAATTATTTTGACAGATTATACGCCCATACGCTTGAAGCCTTACCGAAGACCACCGATAATACGCAACGCATTGGACGCGGAAGTGGACCGTCTGCGCGCCAAAGGCTACGTCGAGGAATGCCAAAGTCCTTGGGCTTTCCCTCCTCTCGGCGTCGCCAAGCCGAACGGGAAAATTCGTTTTTGCGTCAACTACAAAAAACTGAACGAGAGAACGGTCATGTCCGCATGGCCCCTACCGAACATGAGATCGATCCTGGACGCTCTCCACGAGGCAGTCGTCATTTCCACCGTCGACTTGAGTGAGGCATTCCACCAAATTCCGATGGACGAGGACTCGAAACCAATGACCGCTTTCATTCTCGAATCGAAAGGGTTGTTTCAGTACTCGAGGATGCCCTACGGACTCTGTGGAGCGCCAGCGACATTCCAAGAGCTTATGGATAAGCTCAAGGAAATTATCCGACAAAATTTGATCAAGATGGGCCGTGAAGAGCTCATAGGAGCAATATTCGTCTATCTCGACGACTGGATCATCGCCACAAGAACCTTCGATGACCATTTGCTCCTCCTGAACTTGCTATTCGACACCTTGATAGAGGCGAAACTCAAGGTCAACCTCGAGAAGAGTCACTTCGCCGTGCCGGAGGTAAAGTTTCTCGGCTTTATCGTCGACAAGGATGGTCTTCGTCCGGATCCGGAGAAAATCGCCCCGCTGAAAAACATCGAGAGGCCGAGGGATCGACGAGGACTTAGACGATTCAACGGGATGGTAAATTGGTACCACCGACATCTCAAGGACATCGCACGAGTTCAAGGACCCCTAAATCGAATGACGAGCGTCAAAGTTCCGTGGAAATGGGGCGAAGAAGAAGAAAACGCTTTCCAAGTCATCAAGAAAGCATTGGAGAATATTCCTGCTCTCTCCGCACCAGACCCGACTTTGCCATACGTCTTATACACAGACGCGTCCGATACAGGGCTTGGAGCCGTACTGACTCAGCGAGGCCCAGAAAAAGAGCACTTGATCTACTGTCTCAGCCGAGCGCTCAAGGGCGCCGAGACGAAATACACGACAACGGAAAAGGAGTGTTTGGCGATCGTGTGGGCAGTGGACAAACTACGCTGCTACCTCGAGGGAACGCCGTTTCGAGTCGTCACAGACCACAACTGTCTGAGATATCTCGTCTCGATGGAAAACCCGACCACTCGACTCGCCAGGTGGGCACTGAAACTCTTGTCACACAAGATAACGATCGAATATCGCAAAGGATCGGAGAACGAAGCGCCGGACTATCTTTCCAGACAGTTCGAGAACGAGACCGAAGAAGCTTCGTGGCAAGAGATTTTACAGTCTATATCGGCCCCGGAGAGACTGCGTTTTATGCAGTCGAATTCCTGGATTGACAGAAAGATCGAGGTAGTAAAAAGACACCCCGAAGTCTGTCCGGAATTCAAGGTCGACGCCGAAGGACGACTGTACTACTGTCGACCACACCCTTTAAAGAGTATCCTGGAGGATAAAACGGCCTGGAAAATGGTCGTCCGGGAAGAAGACATCCTCTCGATACTCGAGAAACATCATTGCCCGATCAACGCTGGACACTGGGGCACTGAAAAGACCTACCATCGTATTCGAGAGAAGTATTACTGGCCCGGAATGTACCGAGACGTGAGCGAGTTCGTCGCTCAGTGCGAGGTTTGCCTGAGAAACAAGGCGGACAATTCGAAGAAGCGAGGATACCTTGGACAACGGGAATTCCAGCATCCTTGGCAGTGCATCTCAGTCGACATCGTAGGACCGATGCCAAGGTCGAAGAGAGGGAAGACTGTACTCCTCGTCATCGTGGATTGTTATTCGCGGTGGCTCGAGTGCACACCCTTGGCCGCGGCGAACGGGAAGTCCATCGCAGAGGCGTTGCGCCAGTATTTCTACCGTTGGGGCACTCCGGAGCAGGTCATAACAGACAACGGGACCGAATTTGTTAACAAATTCCTCGACGAGTTGCGGGAGGAGCACGGGTACGAGCACGTACTCACGCCAGCATACCACCCGCAAGCTAATCCGGTCGAGAGGGCTAATAGAAATATCAAGCCAATGCTCTCGAGTTTTCTAAAGAACTCCAATCACGACACGTGGGACGAGTTGGTCGCTCCACTGTGTCAGGCATACAACACCGCGACGCACTCCTCGCTAGGAGTCAGCCCGTTCTACTTCGTCAACGGGTGGGACCCTCGAAGACCGGGGGACACGTATTCACCGGAGAAGACCGCCGGAAGCCAAAAATGGCTCGAACGAGTGCGACGGATGGACGAACTTCGACACCGGGTCGAACTTGAGATGAAGCGCGCGAGAGATAAGCAGCAAAAACAGTATAATAAACACGTCGACACCGATGTGCCCGCGCTGAAACCCGGTGATATCGTCTATTATCCGAATAGAAAACTCTCGAATAAATTAAACAAATACAGTTCGAAACTTGCCCCGAAGTATCTCGGCCCTGCTTGCATCCAGCATGTGCATTCGCCCTTGGTTGTCACGCTTGCCGACAATCAAGGCAAAACCATTGGGAAATACCATATTTCAGATCTCAAAATCCCTCGCAGGACCCTGAGAGGTCGAAAAACGAAAAACAAAATTTCTAATATGTGTCAAATTACAGAAATGCCTCGAAAGACCGGAGCCGGACGTCGGGATCGTCTCCGGGCTTACAGCCCATACGATTTTCGCTCTCCAGTGAGGACCCGAAGACCAGGAAAGGTCCTGCCTATAGAGGCCCCGTCTCGGACGATCGAGACGCCACCGTCGCCGTAACAGACGGGGCCAACCACAGATGGACGCACACGCGACGAAGCGCTGGGAAGAACCACTTTCCCGGAGGAGATACTGAGACCCCGGTGCGAGATCTTCAATCCGGGAACCGGGTATTTTTGTTTTGCGTTTATTATCCGCGGTCGCAGCAACGAAAGGTAAAGTTTTCGCGGCGATTATTCCGATTATTATCGAGTTCGCCCTCGGAAAATTTTTCTTTTTCTTTTACTTTTATGTTTTGAAAGGAGAACCGAGCCATAAAGTGCCGAAAAAAAAAAAAGAAAGGAAGAAAAAAAAAAAAAAGAAAACAGAGACAATACTAGTATATTTTTGTACTCTAGTGCTAAGTTAACCATCAAGAACGCACTGTACTATGGGGGACCGTAGAATGAATGTCGAGAGTGAACAACGTGGTGACATGTACCGCGGGAGTGTGTATGAATGAACGATCACGCCAGGGAAAGTAAACAAGACCGTACTCGTCTCTAGCGGGGAGGAATGTGGCGCGGCAACTTCTTTGCGGCCATAATTTAACAATTATCGAGAAAAATCGGGTTATATAGCCAAGTCCGGCTTTTGTTTCCATTTTGGGCGCGACACGAGGTGCGCGAGAAATTTTCGAGAATTTTCTCTGGGAGTCGAGGAGTGGGGATTGGCTCGGGGCAACGTGGGCCCGCGCGCCACGAGGCGAGAGAGCCTCAGTCTTTGTCTAGACCAGCAAACGGACAGAAGGGCCGAAGAATAGCAACTTGGTGCGAAATTTTCTATTCTTAATTATATTCCATTGTTCGGTAGTTTCGGCACAAAAATTGTGCATACCGCTCGATAGACGGCTCAGAGCCCCGAAAGTGTTTTCTACGTGAGTGAAAATATAGTTTCGTGTAGACGAGTTCCCCCCGACTTCGCATGATCGAGATCCCAATCGATTCGTCGGGGAGAAAAAGATAGAAGTCGTCGAGAACGCGTTCCCGTCTCGGGCTCTATAGAGAGGAAAGAAGGAAGGCGTGATCGTGAGAGGAAGCGAGTACGAGTGAGAGGGATTCTCCATAAGGAAATACACGGTAATTACGAGTAAAACATTGCAGTTATTCCTTATTTATTCTCCTTCCTCCTCCGTCGCTTCGTGGGTGTATTGAATTATTTATTTCGACGTGTCGGTAGCCTCGAACAACGAATCCACCTCCCAGTGCCGTATTCTCATAAGCTCTATTCCGCCAGATTTCGGTCGGGACACCCGTGGCTAAGGCAAGAGGCCACATGAAAATTAATTCTTCCTGGCGCCCAATATAGTGATTCGTAAAATAATATCTGGATTGATTGAGTCGGCACACATTTGTCTAAACTGCGCCCCGGTAACAAGCCGCGACCGGGGTTATTGACGGTTTATGTTACAATATATATCTCTCTATAATATAAAGATATGTCGCCGCTGCCGCCGCCGCCGCCGCCGCCGCCGCCGCCACCGCCGCCGCCGCGGCCGCCGCCGCCGCTGTTTCAGGATTTGAGCTTATACCGGGTGTCCAATTTGAAAAGAATGACTAACCCAAACCCCAAACCCAAACCTAAGTGAGGGCGCGTAGCGCCCTACGCACCCCTAGTATATACAGGGTGTATACTAACGTACTGATCATATTATGAGATTCAGGTAGAGCGTCGAAAACGGAGCAGAAAAGTCCTTTTCGAAAATTTTGTAAAATCAAATTATGTGGAGATATTAGCGATTTAAAGTCGACCAAGGTAGACCAACGTCGACCAATCAGCGCTCGATCGAAGAGAAATTTGAAAGGGTAGAGACAGCTGAGGGGACGACGTCGGTAGTAGCGAGGTTCGTGAAACAAAACACTCGTAAACCCACACCGTTGAACACTACACGGACGCGCGAGAGCGAAACAAATAAACGCTAGGCGTGCGGCAATGTTCTTGCTTGTCGCGATGGCCTGGCTTATGAGAATAAAAACAAATGACGAGAATCAGCAGGAAAATAATTTTTTCGCAATGATGAGTAAAAAGTGATAAAAAAATTTAGTAATTATTTATGATGGTGGCTTTTTCAAATGTTGGTTTTTAAAAATGTTTTTTTCGACAAAATCTTTTTATTTTAGGACCAAAAATAATAAAAAGGCGGAGAACTGAAAAAAATTGCATCTTCTCTAGGCAGTCGCCGAAAACATTTTTTCGCGAAATTCTTAAGGGCAAATCTGCCCAGGATAGTCTCGAATTATTAGAAAAAAAAAACTCATTGTAGAGGCGGGTTGTGATTCCGGTTCAGAAAATTTGCATCCGGTTTAGCCAGTCGCAAGGTTACATTTTGTCTTGATATTTTCAAGGAGATATCTGGCCAGGAACGGCTGAAATTGTTTTGAAAAAAACGAATCAGCAAAGTCAATTAGCCAGATCGTCGAAGCCTTCGCTTCAGCACTGACAATAATGATCGGCATGGAGCTGAGAGTAAAAAAAAATTAAAAAATTGTGGCTTGCACTTTTTGCGGCTTTTTCATGTTCCATCCCTAGATTATTGTCGTTGGTGTTAAATAAACACGTTTGTCAAGGAATACAGCAAAAAGATACGGAAAAGCCGCTATTTTAAATAATATTCAAAAATTCATGATAATTTCACAAGTATTGGAAATCATTGTTAGAACGCAGATAAACATTCATTGCTCCAAAAATGTATTTAATTGAAAGAGCTCGCGACGGAAAAATGAAAACTGCAATGATAAAACAAATGAAACGAAAAATTTTTTGGAGTATGAAAACAAACGTTGAAAACTTTTTACCAAATAATGACGGGAAATTTTTTTGACAAAACTTTAATTTATTATGAATTTGTGCATAAAAAAAAGTGTGGAATAATTAACCGTACTTTGCGTATAATAATAATAAAAATTGTTATTAATTAATAAAATGGCATTTTGATATTCTCATTAATATGAAGATGCATCGCCAGGAATCTATTAAGCTAATAACCATGATACCGACAATAAAACTGTCAAATTATAAGGCTATTGGTTGATGAGAGAATCGACCACTCGAGCAATTTCCGTACTGCCAGAGATGTCGATAGATTCCGAGAAAGTTTATTCTTTGTGATTCTCATCATGTACGGGAAAATTGTGACCCACTCCAATTTTTAAGAATAATTATGAATCCACGAGAATGTTCAGATGATTCCACGACAGCAATACGTATGCTGTATGTTTTGACGGATGATTTCGAGCAACCAGAGTCGGAAAAAGTTGGTTATGGTACAGTCGAATAGAAAAATTATTTTCCCATACTTTGGTAAAAAAATTATTTCTCATCGTCTTTGAGTGGAGACTTTCATAGGGAAAGACTGAATAAGAAAACGTATTTGTGAGCATCCGGCTAGCAAGCTGCTACAAGCTGAAAGGTGACACTACGATCAAATAGAATAATTTTTAATCTTACTATGCATTCAAGTCGTGAGGAAAAATAAAAGTTTGAAAAAATCCTATAACCACGAAGACAAGCCATTTCAAATTTTAAATAAAGTTGTCACTTAATTCGTCGACGGTTTTTTTTATTGTGTAAATTTACGCATGAAGAAAATGTCGAGGAACGAAATTTTTTTCGATTCCACAATCGAGACGCATTTCATCTACAGCGTGAACGGTGAACGATCGACTAGTAGTAAAGCTTAAGATTAAGAAAAAATCGTTTCGAAAATCTACAATCCCCCTGCAAGAGATAGGAATCGTGTTGTTTATTGAAAGGTTCAGTTCTGTTAAATGCTTCGATATTATCGATCCTGCTTTTCCTACTTGTGTTTTCTCCAGAAGGAATAACGAGCGCTCATGTAGTTGCATCGCTACAAGTGACGCAAATTACGATCGATTTCCCTACATTTCTCACTATGGAAGATGAAATCGGCATTTCCAAGTGCAAAACTCCGTTCTACTCGATAATTTTGAAATAACGATAGCCGTGTCGTGTTTGATTCAATCCCCTAGCTGTATCAATGAGCATTCGTAGCTGTCCGCACGAAAAAATGACAAGGGAACATCCAACAGCTTTCACTGCGCGAGATGAATTACACCCTTCCCATCGAATCTTTCGAATTTTTACAATATTCGATTGTTGAATCCCCTGCATTGCGCACTGTTGGAGATGAAATCGAAATTTGCAATAGCACGATTCCATTATACTAAGTATTTGTAAATTTACGATGCCCTTGTCATGTTCGATTTCATCTCCCTGCGGATTTCGCGAGCGCTCGTTGTTCACCGAAAGAAAAGAAGACGAGAGAACATTCTACTTATTTCACTGCTCGAGATGAAATCCATCTTCCTGATCGGACAGTTCTATTTTTTTCAATATTCGACGACACGACATTCCATATTTGAGACTGATTTCATCTCTGCCTTTCATGCAGAATAAACGGTAAATGCTTCGAACGGTAAGAGCTTCAGATGAACGAAAAATCGTTTCAAAAATCTACAATCTCCTTGCACGAGATGGGATTCGTGTTTTTTGTTGGATAGTATGGTTTTGTTTTATAGCAAAATATTATCGATTCTGCTATTGCAACTGAATTAATCTCCAGCGATAATTTCGAGAGCTCGTGTACTCGTATCGCAACAAGTGACGCGAATTATGATCGAATCCCCTGCATTGCGCACTGTGGGAGATGAAATCAACATTTCCAATTGCAAGATTCGGTTCTACCAAGTATTTGTACATTTACGATGCCCTTGTCATGTTTGATTTCATCTCCCTGCGGATTTCGCGAGCGCTCGTTGTTCACCGAAAGGAAACAAGGCGAAAGAACATTCTATTTCTTTCACTGCTCGAGATGAAATCCATTTTTCTGATCGGAGAGTTCAATTTTTCTCAATATTCGACGACACGACATTCCATATTCGAGACTGATTTCATCTCTGCCTTTCATGGAGAATGAAAGGTCGGTGGTGCAGCTGCAGATAAACGGAAAATCGTTTCAAAAATCGAAAATCTCCCTGCAGGAGATGGGATTAGTGTTTTTTGTTGGATAGTATGGTTTTGCTTAATAGCAAAATATTATCGATCCTGCTACTGCAACTGAATTAATCTTCAGCGATAATTTCGAGAGCTCGTGTACTTGTATAGCTACAAGTGACAAGAATTTGAATCGAATCCTCTGCATTGCGCACTGTGGGAGATGAAATCAACATTTTCAATTGCACTATTCCGTTCTACCAAATATTTGTAGATTTACGATGCCCTTGTCATGTTTGATTTCATCTCCCTGCGGATTCCGCGAGCGCTCGTTGTTCACCGAAAGGAAACAAGGCGAAGGAACATTCTATTTCTTTCACTGCTCGAGATGAAATCCATCAACCCGATCGGAAAGTTCAATTTTTCTGAATATTCGACGACACGACATTCCATATTCGAGACTGATTTCATCTCTGCCTTTCATGGAGAATGAAAGGTCGGTGGTGCAGCTGCAGATAAACGGAAAATCGTTTCAAAAATCGAAAATCTCCCTGCAGGAGATGGAATTAGTGTTTTTTGTTGGATAGTATGGTTTTGCTTAATAGCAAAATATTATCGATCCTGCTACTGCAACTGAATTAATCTTCAGCGATAATTTCGAGAGCTCGTGTACTTGTATAGCTACAAGTGACGGGAATTTGAATCGAATCCCCTGCATTGCGCACTGTGGGAGATGAAATCAACATTTTCAATTGCAATATTCCGTTCTACCAAATATTTGTAGATTTACGATGCCCTTGTCATGTTTGATTTCATCTCCCTGCGGATTTCGCGAGCGCTCGTTGTTCACCGAAAGGAAAAAAGGCGAAAGAACATTCTATTTCTTTCACTGCTCGAGATGAAATCCATTTTTCTGATCGGACAGTTCAATTTTTCTCAATATTCGACGACACGACATTCCATATTCGAGACTGATTTCATCTCTGCCTTTCATGGAGAATGAAAGGTCGGTGGTGCAGCTGCAGATAAACGGAAAATCGTTTCAAAAATCGAAAATCTCCCTGCAGGAGATAAGATTAGTGTTTTTTGTTGGATAGTATGGTTTTGCTTAATAGCAAAATATTATCGATCCTGCTACTGCAACTGAATTAATCTTCAGCGATAATTTCGAGAGCTCGTGTACTTGTATAGCTACAAGTGACGGGAATTTGAATCGAATCCCCTGCATTGCGCACTGTTAGAGATGAAATCAACATTTTCAATTGCACTATTCCGTTCTACCAAATATTTGTAGATTTACGATGCCCTTGTCATGTTTGATTTCATCTCCCTGCGGATTTCGCGAGCGCTCGTTGTTCACCGAAAGGAAAAAAGGCGAAAGAACATTCTATTTTTTTCACTGCTCGAGATGAAATCCATTTTTCTGATCGGACAGTTGTATTTTTTTCAATATTCGACGACACGACATTCCATATTCGAGACTGATTTCATCTCCGCCTTTCATGCAGAATGAACGGTAAGTGGTGCAGCTTCAGATGAACAAAAAATCGTTTAAAAAATCTAGAATCTCCTTGCACGAGATGGGATTCGTTTTTTTTGTTGAATAGTATGGTTTTGCTTAATAGCAAAATATTATCGATCCTGCTACTGCAACTGAATTAATCTTCAGCGATAATTTCGAGAGCTCCTGTACTTGTATAGCTACAAGTGACGGGAATTTGAATCGAATCCCCTGCATTGCGCACTGTGGGAGATGAAATCAACATTTCCAATTGCAACATTCGGTTCTACCAAATATTTGTACATTTACGATGCCCTTGTCATGTTTGATTTCATCTCCCTGCGGATTTCGCGAGCGCTCGTTGTTCACCGAAAGAAAAGAAGACGAGAGAACATTCTACTTATTTCACTGCTCGAGATGAAATCCATTTTTCTGATCGGAGAGTTCAATTTTTCTCAATATTCGACGACACGACATTCCATATTCGAGACTGATTTCATCTCTGCCTTTCATGGAGAATGAAAGGTCGGTGGTGCAGCTGCAGATAAACGGAAAATCGTTTCAAAAATCGAAAATCTCCCTGCAGGAGATGGGATTAGTGTTTTTTGTTGGATAGTATGGTTTTGCTTAATAGCAAAATATTATCGATCCTGCTACTGCAACTGAATTAATCTTCAGCGATAATTTCGAGAGCTCGTGTACTTGTATAGCTACAAGTGACGGGAATTTGAATCGAATCCCCTGCATTGCGCACTGTGGGAGATGAAATCAACATTTTCAATTGCAATATTCCGTTCTACCAAATATTTGTAGATTTACGATGCCCTTGTCATGTTTGATTTCATCTCCCTGCGGATTTCGCGAGCGCTCGTTGTTCACCGAAAGGAAAAAAGGCGAAAGAACATTCTATTTCTTTCACTGCTCGAGATGAAATCCATTTTTCTGATCGGACAGTTGTATTTTTTTCAATATTCGACAACACGACATTCCATATTCGAGAGTGATTTCATCTCTGCCTTTCATGCAGAATGAACGGTCAGTGGTGCAGCTGCAGATGAATGGAAAATCGTTTTAAAAATCGAAAATCTCCCTGCAGGAGATAGGATTAGTGTTTTTTGTTGGATAGTATGGTTTTGCTTAATAGCAAAATATTATCGATCCTGCTACTGCAACTGAATTAATCTTCAGCGATAATTTCGAGAGCTCGTGTACTCGTATCGCTAGAAGTGATGCGAATTATGATCGAATCCCCTGCATTGCGCACTGTGGGAGATGAAATCAACATTTCCAATTGCAACATTCGGTTCTACCAAATATTTGTACATTTACGATGCCCTTGTCATGTTTGATTTCATCTCCCTGCGGATTTTGCGAGCGCTCGTTGTTCACCGAAAGGATAGAAGACGAGAGAACATTCTACTTATTTCACTGCTCGAGATGAAATCCATCTTCCTGATCGGACAGTTCTATTTTTTTCAATATTCGACGACACTACATTCCATATTTAAGACTGATTTCATCTCTGCCTTTCATGCAGAATAAACGGTAAGTGCTTCGAACAGTAAGAGCTTCAGATGAACGAAAAATCGTTTCAAAAATCTACAATCTCCTTGCACGAGATGGGATTCGTGTTTTTTGTTGGATAGTATGGTTTTGTTTTATAGCAAAATATTATCGATTCTGCTATTGCAACTGACATAATCTCCAGCGATAATTTCGAGAGCTCGTGTACTCGTATCGCAACAAGTGACGCGAATTATGATCGAATCCCCTGCATTGCGCACTGTGGGAGATGAAATCAACATTTCCAATTGCAAGATTCGGTTCTACCAAGTATTTGTACATTTACGATGCCCTTGTCATGTTTGATTTCATCTCCCTGCGGATTTCGCGAGCGCTCGTTGTTCACCGAAAGGAAACAAGGCGAAAGAACATTCTATTTCTTTCACTGCTCGAGATGAAATCCATTTTTCTGATCGGACAGTTGTATTTTTTTCAATATTCGACGACACGACATTCCATATTCGAGACTGATTTCATCTCTGCCTTTCATGCAGAATGAACGGTAAGTGGTGCAGCTTCAGATGAACAAAAAATCGTTTAAAAAATCTAGAATCTCCTTGCACGAGATGGGATTCGTGTTTTTTGTTGGATAGTATGGTTTTGCTTAATAGCAAAATATTATCGATCCTGCTACTGCAACTGAATTAATCTTCAGCGATAATTTCGAGAGCTCCTGTACTTGTATAGCTACAAGTGACGGGAATTTGAATCGAACCCCCTGCATTGCGCACTGTGGGAGATGAAATCAACATTTCCAATTGCAACATTCGGTTCTACCAAAAATTTGTACATTTACGATGCCCTTGTCATGTTTGATTTCATCTCCCTGCGGATTTCGCGAGCGCTCGTTGTTCACCGAAAGGAAAGAAGATGAGAGAACATTTTACTTATTTCACTGCTCGAGATGAAATCCATCTTCCTGATCGGACAGTTCTATTTTTTTCAATATTCGACGACACGACATTCCATATTTGAGACTGATTTCATCTCTGCCTTTCATGCAGAATAAACGGTACGTGCTTCGAACAGTAAGAGCTTCAGATCAACGAAAAATCGTTTCAAAAATCTACAATCTCCTTGCACGTGATAGGATTCGTGTTTTTTGTTGGATAGTATGGTTTTGTTTTATAGCAAAATATTGTCGATCCTGCTATTGCAACTGAATTAATCTCCAGCGATAATTTCAAGAGCTCGTGTACTCGTATCGCAACGAGTGACGCGAATTATGATCGAATCCCCTGCATTGCGCACTGTGGGAGATGAAATCAACATTTCCAATTGCAAGATTCGGTTCTACCGAGTATTTGTACATTTACGATGCCCTTGTCATGTTTGATTTCATCTCCCTGCGGATTTGTCGAGCGCTTGTTGTCCACCGAAAAGAAACAAGGCGAAGGAACATTCTATTTCTTTCACTGCTCGAGATAAAATCCATCAACCCGATCGGAAAGTTCAATTTTTCTGAATATTCGACGACACGACATTCCATATTCGAGACTGATTTCATCTCTGCCTTTCATGGAGAATGAAAGGTCGGTGGTGCAGCTGCAGATAAACGGAAAATCGTTTCAAAAATCGAAAATCTCCCTGCAGGAGATGGGATCAGTGTTTTTTGTTGGATAGTATGGTTTTGCTTAATAGCAAAATATTATCGATCCTGCTACTGCAACTGAATTAATCTTCAGCGATAATTTCGAGAGCTCGTGTACTTGTATAGCTACAAGTGACGGGAATTTGAATCGAATCCCCTGCATTGCGCACTGTGGGAGATGAAATCAACATTTTCAATTGCACTATTCCGTTCTACCAAATATTTGTAGATTTACGATGCCCTTGTCATGTTTGATTTCATCTCCCTGCGGATTTCGCGAGCGCTCGTTGTTCACCGAAAGGAAAAAAGGCGAAAGAACATTCTATTTCTTTCACTGCTCGAGATGAAATCCATTTTTCTGATCGGACAGTTCAATTTTTCTCAATATTCGACGACACGACATTCCATATTTGAGACTGATTTCATCTCTGCTTTTCATGCCGAATGAAAGGTCAGTGGTGCAGCTGCAGATGAACGGAAAAAAGTTTCAAAAATTTAAAATCTCCTTGCACGAGATGGGATTCGTGTTTTTTGTTGGACAGTATGGTTTTGTTTTATTTCGGTGAACAACGAGCGCTCGCGAAAATCTCAAGGAGATGAAATCAAACATTACAAGGGCATCGTAAATCTACAAATATTTGGTAGAACCGAATGTTGCAATTGGAAATGTTGATTTCATCTCCCACAGTGCGCAATGCGGGGGATTCGATTATAATTCGCGTCACTTGTAGCGATACAAGTACACAAGCTCTCGAAATTATCGCTGGAGATTAATTCAGTTGCTGTAGCAGGATCGATAATATTTTGCTATTAAGCGAAACCATACTATCCAACAAAAAACACGAATCCCATCTCGTGCAAGGAGATTCTAGATTTTTTAACCGATTTTTCGTTCATCTGAAGCTGCACCACTTACCGTTCATTCTGCATGAAAGGCAGAGATGAAATCAGTCTCGAATATGGAATGTCGTGTCGTCGAATATTGAGAAAAATAGAACTGTCCAATCAGGAAGATGGATTTCATCTCGAGCAGTGAAATAAGTAGAATGTTCTCTCGTCTTTTTTCCTTTCGGTGAACAACGAGCGCTCGCGAAATCCGCAGGGAGATGAAATCAATCATGACAAGGGCATCGTAAATGTACAAATATTTGGTAGAACCGAATGTTGCAATTGGAAATGTTGATTTCATCTCCCACAGTGCGCAATGCAAGGGATTCGATCATAATTCGCATCACTTGTAGCGATACGAGTACACGAGCTCTCGAAATTATCGCTGGAGATTAAATCAGTTGCAGTAGCAGGATCAGTAATATTTTTCCACTAAGAAAAACCATACTATCCAACAAAAAACACGAATCTCATCTCCTGCAGGGAGATTTTCGATTTTTGAAACGATTTTTCGTTTATCTGCAGCTGCACCACCGACCTTTCATTCTCCATGAAAGGCAGAGATGAAATCAGTCTCGAATATGGAATGTCGTGTCGTCGAATATTCAGAAAAATTGAACTCTCCGATCAGAAAAATGGATTTCATCTCGAGCAGTGAAAGAAATAGAATGTTCTTTCGCCTTTTTTCCTTTCGGTGAACAACGAGCGCTCGCGAAATCCGCAGGGAGATGAAATCAAACATGACAAGGGCATCGTAAATCTACAAATATTTGGTAGAACGGAATAGTGCAATTGAAAATGTTGATTTCATCTCCCACAGTGCGCAATGCAGAGGATTCGATTCAAATTCTTCTCACTTGTAGCTATACAAGTACACGAGCTCTCGAAATTATCGCTGAAGATTAATTCAGTTGCAGTAGCAGGATCGATAATATTTTGCTATTAAGCAAAATTATACTATCCAACAAAAAACACTAATCCCATCTCCTGCAGGGAGATTTTCGATTTTTGAAACGATTTTCCGTTTATTTGCAGCTGCACCACCGACCTTTCATTCTCCATGAAAGGCAGAGATGAAATCAGTCTCGAATATGGAATGTCGTGTCGTCGAATATTAAGAAAAATTGAACTCTCCGATCAGAAAAATGGATTTCATCTCGAGCAGTGAAAGAAATAGAATGTTATTTCGCCTTGTTTCCTTTCGGTGAACAACGAGCCCTCGCGAAATCCGCAGGGAGATGAAATCAAACATGACAAGGGCATCGTAAATGTACAAATACTTGGTAGAACCGAATCTTGCAATTGGAAGTGTTGATTCCATCTCCCACAGTGCGGAATGCAGGGGATTCGATCATAATTCGCGTCACTTGTTGCGATACGAGTACACGAGCTCTCGAAATTATCGCTGGAGAATAATTCAGTTGCAATAGCAGAATCGATAATATTTTGCTATAAAACAAAACCATACTATCCAACAAAAAACACGAATCCCATCTCGTGCAAGGAGATTGTAGATTTTTGAAACGATTTTTCGTTCATCTGAAGCTCTTACTGTTCGAAGCACTTACCGTTTATTCTGCATGAAAGGCAGAGATAAAATCAGTCTCAAATATGGAATGTCGTGTCGTCGAATATTGAGAAAAATTGAACTGTCCGATCAGAAAAATGGATTTCATCTCGAGCAGTGAAAGAAATAGAATGTTCTTTCGCCTATTTTCCTTTCGGTGAACAACGAGCGCTCGCGAAATCCGCAGGGAGATGAAATCAAACATGACAAGGGCATCGTAAATCTACAAATATTTGGTAGAACGGAATAGTGCAATTGAAAATGTTGATTTCATTTCCCACAGTGCGCAATGCAGGGGATTCGATTCAAATTCCCGTCACTTGTAGCTATACAAGTACACGAGCTCTCGAAATTATCGCTGAAGATTAATTCAGTTGCAGTAGCAGGATCGATAATATTTTGCTATTAAGCAAAACCATACTATCCAACAAAAAAAACTAATCCCATCTCCTGCAGGGAGATTTTCGATTTTTGAAACGATTTTCCGTTTATCTGCAGCTGCACCACCGACCTTTCATTCTCCATGAAAGGCAGAGATGAAATCAGTCTCGAATATGGAATGTCGTGTCGTCGAATATTCAGAAAAATTGAACTTTCCGATCGGGTTGATGGATTTCATCTCGAGCAGTGAAAGAAATAGAATGTTCCTTCGATTTGTTTCCTTTCGGTGGACAACAAGCGCTCGACAAATCCGCAGGGAGATGAAATCAAACATGACAAGGGCATCGCAAATGTAAAAATACTCGGTAGAACCGAATCTTGCAATTGGAAATGTTGATTTCATCTCCCACAGTGCGCAATGCAGGGGATTCGATCATAATTCGCGTCACTCGTTGCGATACGAGTACACGAGCTCTCGAAATTATCGCTGAAGATTAATTCAGTTGCAGTAGCAGGATCGATAATATTTTGCTATTAAGCAAAACCATACTATCCAACAAAAAACACGAATCCCATCTCGTGCAAGGAGATTCTAGATTTTTTAAACGATTTTTTGTTCATCTGAAGCTGCACCACTTACCGTTCATTCTGCATGAAAGGCAGAGATGAAATCAGTCTCGAATATGGAATGTCGTGTCGTCGAATATTGAAAAAAATAGAACTGTCCGATCAGGAAGATGGATTTCATCTCGAGCAGTGAAATAAGTAAAATGTTCTCTCGTCTTCTTTCCTTTCGGTGAACAACGAGCGCTCGCGAAATCCGCAGGGAGATGAAATCAAACATGACAAGGGCATCGTAAATGTACAAATATTTGGTAGAACCGAATGTTGCAATTGGAAATGTTGATTTCATCTCCCACAGTGCGCAATGCAGGGGATTCGATCATAATTCGCATCACTTGTAGCGATACGAGTACACGAGCTCTCGAAATTATCGCTGAAGATTAATTCAGTTGCAGTAGCAGGATCGATAATATTTTGCTATTAAGCAAAACCATACTATCCAACAAAAAACACTAATCCTATCTCCTGCAGGGAGATTTTCGATTTTTAAAACGATTTTCCGTTCATCTGCAGCTGCACTACTGACCTTTCATTCGGCATGAAAGGCAGAGATGAAATCAGTCTCGAATATGGAATGTCGTGTTGTCGAATATTGAAAAAAATACAACTGTCCGATCAGAAAAATGGATTTCATCTCGAGCAGTGAAAGAAATAGAATGTTCTTTCGCCTTTTTTCCTTTCGGTGAACAACGAGCGCTCGCGAAATCCGCAGGGAGATGAAATCAAACATGACAAGGGCATCGTAAATCTACAAATATTTGGTAGAACGGAATAGTGCGATTGAAAATGTTGATTTCATCTCCCACAGTGCGCAATGCAGGGGATTCGATTCAAATTCCCGTCACTTGTAGCTATACAAGTACACGAGCTCTCGAAATTATCGCTGTAGATTAATTCAGTTGCAGTAGCAGGATCGATAATATTTTGCTATTAAGCAAAATTATACTATCCAACAAAAAACACTAATCCCATCTCCTGCAGGGAGATTTTCGATTTTTAAAACGATTTTCCGTTTATCTGCAGCTGCACCACCGACCTTTCATTCTCCATGAAAGGCAGAGATGAAATCAGTCTCGAATATGGAATGTCGTGTCGTCGAATATTGAGAAAAATTGAACTCTTCGATCAGAAAAATGGATTTCATCTCGAGCAGTGAAAGAAATAGAATGTTCTTTCGCCTTGTTTCCTTTCGGTGAACAACGAGCCCTCGCGAAATCCGCAGGGAGATGAAATCAAACATGACAAGGGCATCGTAAATGTACAAATATTTGGTAGAACCGAATGTTGCAATTGGAAGTGTTGATTCCATCTCCCACAGTGCGGAATGCAGGGGATTCGATCATAATTCGCGTCACTTGTTGCGATACGAGTACACGAGCTCTCGAAATTATCGCTGGAGATTAATTCAGTTGCAATAGCAGAATCGATAATATTTTGCTATAAAACAAAACCATACTATCCAACAAAAAACACGAATCCCATCTCGTGCAAGGAGATTGTAGATTTTTGAAACGATTTTTCGTTTATCTGAAGCTCTTACTGTTCGAAGCACTTACCGTTTATTCTGCATGAAAGGCAGAGATGAAATCAGTCTCAAATATGGAATGTCGTGTCGTCGAATATTGAGAAAAATTGAACTGGCCGATCAGAAAAATGGATTTCATCTCGAGCAGTGGAAGAAATAGAATGTTCTTTCGCCTATTTTCCTTTCGGTGAACAACGAGCGCTCGCGAAATCCGCAAGGAGATGAAATCAAACATGACAAGGGCATCGTAAATCTACAAATATTTGGTAGAACGGAATAGTGCAATTGAAAATGTTGATTTCATCTCCCACAGTGCGCAATGCAGGGGATTCGATTCAAATTCCCGTCACTTGTAGCTATACAAGTACACGAGCTCTCGAAATTATCGCTGAAGATTAATTCAGTTGCAGTAGCAGGATCGATAATATTTTGCTATTAAGCAAAACCATACTATCCAACAAAAAAAACTAATCCCATCTCCTGCAGGGAGATTTTCGATTTTTGAAACGATTTTCCGTTTATCTGCAGCTGCACCACCGACCTTTCATTCTCCATGAAAGGCAGAGATGAAATCAGTCTCGAATATGGAATGTCGTGTCGTCGAATATTCAGAAAAATTGAACTTTCCGATCGGGTTAATGGATTTCATCTCGAGCAGTGAAAGAAATAGAATGTTCCTTCGATTTGTTTCCTTTCGGTGGACAACAAGCGCTCGACAAATCCGCAGGGAGATGAAATCAAACATGACAAGGGCATCGCAAATGTAAAAATACTCGGTAGAACCGAATCTTGCAATTGGAAATGTTGATTTCATCTCCCACAGTGCGCAATGCAGGGGATTCGATCATAATTCGCGTCACTCGTTGCGATACGAGTACACGAGCTCTTGAAATTATCGCTGGAGATTAATTCAGTTGCAATAGCAGGATCGACAATATTTTGCTATAAAACAAAACCATACTATCCAACAAAAAACACGAATCCTATCTCGTGCAAGGAGATTGTAGATTTTTGAAACGATTTTTCGTTGATCTGAAGCTCTTACTGTTCGAAGCACTTACCGTTTATTCTGCATGAAAGGCAGAGATGAAATCAGTCTCAAATATGGAATGTCGTGTCGTCGAATATTGAAAAAAATAGAACTGTCCGATCAGGAAGATGGATTTCATCTCGAGCAGTGAAATAAGTAAAATGTTCTCTCGTCTTCTTTCCTTTCGGTGAACAACGAGCGCTCGCGAAATCCGCAGGGAGATGAAATCAAACATGACAAGGGCATCATAAATGTACAAATATTTGGTAGAACCGAATGTTGCAATTGGAAATGTTGATTTCATCTCCCACAGTGCGCAATGCAGGGGGTTCGATTCAAATTCCCGTCACTTGTAGCTATACAAGTACAGGAGCTCTCGAAATTATCGCTGAAGATTAATTCAGTTGCAGTAGCAGGATCGATAATATTTTGCTATTAAGCAAAACCATACTATCCAACAAAAAACACGAATCCCATCTCGTGCAAGGAGATTCTAGATTTTTTAAACGATTTTTTGTTCATCTGAAGCTGCACCACTTACCGTTCATTCTGCATGAAAGGCAGAGATGAAATCAGTCTCGAATATGGAATGTCGTGTCGTCGAATATTGAAAAAAATAGAACTGTCCGATCAGGAAGATGGATTTCATCTCGAGCAGTGAAATAAGTAGAATGTTCTCTCGTCTTCTATCCTTTCGGTGAACAACGAGCGCTCGCGAAATCCGCAGGGAGATGAAATCAAACATGACAAGGGCATCGTAAATGTACAAATATTTGGTAGAACCGAATGTTGCAATTGGAAATGTTGATTTCATCTCCCACAGTGCGCAATGCAGGGGATTCGATCATAATTCGCATCACTTGTAGCGATACGAGTACACGAGCTCTCGAAATTATCGCTGAAGATTAATTCAGTTGCAGTAGCAGGATCGATAATATTTTGCTATTAAGCAAAACCATACTATCCAACAAAAAACACTAATCCTATCTCCTGCAGGGAGATTTTCGATTTTTAAAACGATTTTCCGTTCATCTGCAGCTGCACTACTGACCTTTCATTCGGCATGAAAGGCAGAGATGAAATCAGTCTCGAATATGGAATGTCGTGTTGTCGAATATTGAAAAAAATACAACTGTCCGATCAGAAAAATGGATTTCATCTCGAGCAGTGAAAGAAATAGAATGTTCTTTCGCCTTTTTTCCTTTCGGTGAACAACGAGCGCTCGCGAAATCCGCAGGGAGATGAAATCAAACATGACAAGGGCATCGTAAATCTACAAATATTTGGTAGAACGGAATAGTGCGATTGAAAATGTTGATTTCATCTCCCACAGTGCGCAATGCAGGGGATTCGATTCAAATTCCCGTCACTTGTAGCTATACAAGTACACGAGCTCTCGAAATTATCGCTGTAGATTAATTCAGTTGCAGTAGCAGGATCGATAATATTTTGCTATTAAGCAAAATTATACTATCCAACAAAAAACACTAATCCCATCTCCTGCAGGGAGATTTTCGATTTTTAAAACGATTTTCCGTTTATCTGCAGCTGCACCACCGACCTTTCATTCTCCATGAAAGGCAGAGATGAAATCAGTCTCGAATATGGAATGTCGTGTCGTCGAATATTGAGAAAAATTGAACTCTTCGATCAGAAAAATGGATTTCATCTCGAGCAGTGAAAGAAATAGAATGTTCTTTCGCCTTGTTTCCTTTCGGTGAACAACGAGCCCTCGCGAAATCCGCAGGGAGATGAAATCAAACATGACAAGGGCATCGTAAATGTACAAATATTTGGTAGAACCGAATGTTGCAATTGGAAGTGTTGATTCCATCTCCCACAGTGCGGAATGCAGGGGATTCGATCATAATTCGCGTCACTTGTTGCGATACGAGTACACGAGCTCTCGAAATTATCGCTGGAGATTAATTCAGTTGCAATAGCAGAATCGATAATATTTTGCTATAAAACAAAACCATACTATCCAACAAAAAACACGAATCCCATCTCGTGCAAGGAGATTGTAGATTTTTGAAACGATTTTTCGTTTATCTGAAGCTCTTACTGTTCGAAGCACTTACCGTTTATTCTGCATGAAAGGCAGAGATGAAATCAGTCTCAAATATGGAATGTCGTGTCGTCGAATATTGAGAAAAATTGAACTGGCCGATCAGAAAAATGGATTTCATCTCGAGCAGTGAAAGAAATAGAATGTTCTTTCGCCTTTTTTCCTTTCGGTGAACAACGAGCGCTCGCGAAATCCGCAGGGAGATGAAATCAAACATGACAAGGGCATCGTAAATCTACAAATATTTGGTAGAACGGAATAGTGCGATTGAAAATGTTGATTTCATCTCCCACAGTGCGCAATGCAGGGGATTCGATCATAATTCGCGTCACTCGTTGCGATACGAGTACACGAGCTCTTGAAATTATCGCTGGAGATTAATTCAGTTGCAATAGCAGGATCGACAATATTTTGCTATAAAACAAAACCATACTATCCAACAAAAAACACGAATCCTATCTCGTGCAAGGAGATTGTAGATTTTTGAAACGATTTTTCGTTGATCTGAAGCTCTTACTGTTCGAAGCACTTACCGTTTATTCTGCATGAAAGGCAGAGATGAAATCAGTCTCAAATATGGAATGTCGTGTCGTCGAATATTGAAAAAAATAGAACTGTCCGATCAGGAAGATGGATTTCATCTCGAGCAGTGAAATAAGTAGAATGTTCTCTCGTCTTCTTTCCTTTCGGTAAACATTGAGCGCTCGCGAAATCCGCAGGGAGATGAAATCGAACATGACAAGGGCATCGTAAATTTACAAATACTTAGTATAATGGAATCGTGCTATTGCAAATTTCGATTTCATCTCCAACAGTGCGCAATGCAGGGGATTCAACAATCGAATATTGTAAAAATTCGAAAGATTCGATGGGAAGGGTGTAATTCATCTCGCGCAGTGAAAGCTGTTGGATGTTCCCTTGTCATTTTTTCGTGCGGACAGCTACGAATGCTCATTGATACAGCTAGGGGATTGAATCAAACACGACACGGCTATCGTTATTTCAAAGTTATCGAGTAGAACGGAGTTTTGCACTTGGAAATGCCGATTTCATCTTCCATAGTGAGAAATGTAGGGAAATCGATCGTAACTTGCGTCACTTGTAGCGATGCAACTACATGAGCGCTCGTTATTCCTTCTGGAGAAAACACAAGTAGGAAAAGCAGGATCGATAATATCGAAGCATTTAACAGAACTGAACCTTTCAATAAACAACACGATTCCTATCTCTTGCAGGGGGATTGTAGATTTTCGAAACGATTTTTTCTTAATCTTAAGCTTTACTACTAGTCGATCGTTCACCGTTCACGCTGTAGATGAAATGCGTCTCGATTGTGGAATCGAAAAAAATTTCGTTCCTCGACATTTTCTTCATGCGTAAATTTACACAATAAAAAAAACCGTCGACGAATTAAGTGACAACTTTATTTAAAATTTGAAATGGCTTGTCTTCGTGGTTATAGGATTTTTTCAAACTTTTATTTTTCCTCACGACTTGAATGCATAGTAAGATTAAAAATTATTCTATTTGATCGTAGTGTCACCTTTCAGCTTGTAGCAGCTTGCTAGCCGGATGCTCACAAATACGTTTTCTTATTCAGTCTTTCCCTATGAAAGTCTCCACTCAAAGACGATGAGAAATAATTTTTTTACCAAAGTATGGGAAAATAATTTTTCTATTCGACTGTACCATAACCAACTTTTTCCGACTCTGGTTGCTCGAAATCATCCGTCAAAACATACAGCATACGTATTGCTGTCGTGGAATCATCTGAACATTCTCGTGGATTCATAATTATTCTTAAAAATTGGAGTGGGTCACAATTTTCCCGTACATGATGAGAATCACAAAGAATAAACTTTCTCGGAATCTATCGACATCTCTGGCAGTACGGAAATTGCTCGAGTGGTCGATTCTCTCATCAACCAATAGCCTTATAATTTGACAGTTTTATTGTCGGTATCATGGTTATTAGCTTAATAGATTCCTGGCGATGCATCTTCATATTAATGAGAATATCAAAATGCCATTTTATTAATTAATAACAATTTTTATTATTATTATACGCAAAGTACGGTTAATTATTCCACACTTTTTTTTATGCACAAATTCATAATAAATTAAAGTTTTGTCAAAAAAATTTCCCGTCATTATTTGGTAAAAAGTTTTCAACGTTTGTTTTCATACTCCAAAAAATTTTTCGTTTCATTTGTTTTATCATTGCAGTTTTCATTTTTCCGTCGCGAGCTCTTTCAATTAAATACATTTTTGGAGCAATGAATGTTTATCTGCGTTCTAACAATGATTTCCAATACTTGTGAAATTATCATGAATTTTTGAATATTATTTAAAATAGCGGCTTTTCCGTATCTTTTTGCTGTATTCCTTGACAAACGTGTTTATTTAACACCAACGACAATAATCTAGGGATGGAACATGAAAAAGCCGCAAAAAGTGCAAGCCACAATTTTTTAATTTTTTTTTACTCTCAGCTCCATGCCGATCATTATTGTCAGTGCTGAAGCGAAGGCTTCGACGATCTGGCTAATTGACTTTGCTGATTCGTTTTTTTCAAAACAATTTCAGCCGTTCCTGGCCAGATATCTCCTTGAAAATATCAAGACAAAATGTAACCTTGCGACTGGCTAAACCGGATGCAAATTTTCTGAACCGGAATCACAACCCGCCTCTACAATGAGTTTTTTTTTTCTAATAATTCGAGACTATCCTGGGCAGATTTGCCCTTAAGAATTTCGCGAAAAAATGTTTTCGGCGACTGCCTAGAGAAGATGCAATTTTTTTCAGTTCTCCGCCTTTTTATTATTTTTGGTCCTAAAATAAAAAGATTTTGTCGAAAAAAACATTTTTAAAAACCAACATTTGAAAAAGCCACCATCATAAATAATTACTAAATTTTTTTATCACTTTTTACTCATCATTGCGAAAAAATTATTTTCCTGCTGATTCTCGTCATTTGTTTTTATTCTCATAAGCCAGGCCATCGCGACAAGCATGAACATTGCCGCACGCCTAGCGTTTATTTGTTTCGCTCTCGCGCGTCCGTGTAGTGTTCAACGGTGTGGGTTTACGAGTGTTTTGTTTCACGAACCTCGCTACTACCGACGTCGTCCCCTCAGCTGTCTCTACCCTTTCAAATTTCTCTTCGATCGAGCGCTGATTGGTCGACGTTGGTCTACCTTGGTCGACTTTAAATCGCTAATATCTCCACATAATTTGATTTTACAAAATTTTCGAAAAGGACTTTTCTGCTCCGTTTTCGACGCTCTACCTGAATCTCATAATATGATCAGTACGTTAGTATACACCCTGTATATATATACTCTGGAAACTCTCTGACATACCGTTTTTCTCTTTTTCTCTTCTGGATGCGTACTGTACTCTCTCTCCCTTATACCGCTCCAAAATATTTTCGAGCAGATTAGGAAATTTAATTTTCATAGTCAATTTTTTCCTCCAGCTTATCAATTTTATTAGCTTATATACATTATTCACAGTTTTATACCGTTCATAATTTACCACGCCTATCGCATTCTTAATTTTACTCTCCATTTTTTAGCTACAAACATTCTTTCGCTTCACGCTCATAACCCCAAGGTAGAGTATCAGTCGTATGAGCGGAGAGAACTCTTTTATCATCATTCCAGCTTAAAGCGACTTTTCTTTGTCTTACAGTTTGCACTACATGCTTCTTCGATTGAATTAAATTTTGTGTTTCAACAAGATTCTCATGCCGGAAAAGACAATGTTTATAATCGTCGAATCTGATTCTTTTTAACGTAGACCCTCGAACACCTTTAGCACGCTTTTTTTCTACATCATCATTTCGAACCTTGTAAGCGTATAGTTTGGCGCGCAGGCCCACGAATTCTTCCATGATCTGACCATTATTCTCATCCTTCATTAACCCTAACACCTTTTTATTCGCTAAAGGCATCCCATAAGGATTGTCAAGAGGATAATCGGAGGTATCAAATTTGTTTATGTCGAGCTTCATGACATCATATATATTAGGCACTGTAATATTATATATAAGACTATCAGTGTCGGTGTACATTAATTGAGCTTTTTGCCCAAACTGTTTTTTCATATACTCATAATGGAAATCATAAATATAAATTTTTGATAGGTCAAGGATTGAAAACCCCGCATACAACGGCTTATTAAATTTCACCTTTGCTCTGTTGAGCTCGATGATGACCATATCATCATCGAATACGGTGCAGCTGTGGAACGTAGCCCTAGCGATCAGAGCTCGAGCTCCGTACCGACCACCCCACTGAGTAACAAGCTTTACTTCCCGATGTTTTCTCACATTCTCCATTGTTTTCCCGAAAACCGCATTATTGAGCAGTTTATATAAGTTTTTATGGAACGCATTAGTAGCTTTTTGTCTCAATCCAGTATTTAAATCAATGTATGGCTTCATCCACGATTTCTGTTGAAATTTTAAAACTCTATGAATTTTCTTTAATTTTAAGCCCAAGTTGAGACACTGCTGCAAGTTTCGATAATGAATGATATATTTTTCTTTTGTCAATAGCGTTGTCATAAGTTTTATATTTTTGGAGGTGGGTGGTCTGTAATGCTGAGGACAAAGTGGTAAGTCTTTATGAGATTCGTGCAGCTCCTTGGGATATTCTAAATCAACCTCGAATATGTACCCTGTATGAGAATCGGGAGGGATATTGTCAATATCCGATTTATCAAAGTTTTCCACCCACTCGAATCCAGCATATGGCAATGCCTGAACCATAGCTGCACCATAAAGATTGTTTACGTCGAAATACATTAAGTATGATTCAACTTTTGAGGGGTCAAAATCCTCCCCCATGTATCGATTATTTGCTTTTGCATAGCGATTTGAGCATTGAGCAAGTCCTCCTCTGATACCTTTCTCGATGAACAACAGCATATCAACGTTGGTGATGAGTTCGAGTTCAATGCCGGTTAACTTAAGCATTGCATCGAAAGCGAGTCCAGGAGCTGTATAATAGTGCAACGGATCTAAATTATATGTTGATAGACAGCTGCGTCGGAAATTTTCGAAAATGTCAGCTAAAAGGAGAACATCTATTTTGAGATATAAATCTGAATATTCTCCTAACGTTGATATTTTAAAAGTTTTCCAAACATTCATGGCGTGAGCGTATGAATCTTCGGAAATTTCCTCATTATTTAACCTAGAATAAAACTGCTCTTTGGATGGTAGCTCGGTCTCGTCAAGTTTCATCCAACAATCGGTATAATCATATGGGAAAACCCCCTTTTTAGTCATAAGACTGAATTCCGTTGCACTATTACAATGCTTGCGAGTGATTTGTTTTTCATCGCTTTCTAAGTAAGATGCTAATTTTTCAATGCTACACGCCATAAATCTATATGAATCTAATAACCTGAACTCTACAAAAGTGCCTCGGACTTTTTTTGTGAATGAAATATATTTCTCCTTATTAATTGGCAGAAGATAAACCGCACCTTCAAATGCTACAACTAATGCTCTAATCAAAAAATGAGCGTCATATCCCGATAAATTATGAAAAATGACCGGCACCGCGTGAGAGTTTTTATAATTCAAATTACACCCGGTGTGTGCGGGCCCGCGATACTTCCCTGTAAAATGACAATGATCTCGAACTCTCAACTCGTTATTTTCGAAAGGCTTCTCGCAAATATGACAGATGGTTACAGAATTAAATGCGCTTTGCTGCTCATCGCTGAGATGCTCCATTGGTATGATGTTCGTCAACCGGGCATTCACCAAGCTCGCGATATTCTTCAATTCCTCCATGAACCATCCAATACAATCCAAACCTCGATGAGATTTTAATTCCGAAATGGTATCATCGTACGAGCAGTGGAAGTAGTAGGCGATGGAGTGAGGCACATGCTTTTAGTAGCCCATAGTATTTACCTCCTCCGTAGGTGCAATCGGCTCCAGGAGACATTCGAGATCAGCATATATCGCGAATGGAACATTCTCTTTATGCTTATAGTTTCTAAACCTCATGAATTTCGCATCACCCTCGGGAAAATACACTCTGCACTGGTTCGTGCAGTCGAGGATATGCTTTTGCAGCACGATTTCGCTTTGAAAGTGACAGAGACACCTGTCACACAGCCATGTTTTACCATTGTGGCTAGAAATCTGCGAGCCTACTAAGCGCGAAATGTTTTTTATCCATGTAAAGTGATGGATAGGACTCGCAAGATCATCTTCATCACAATCATGCCTGTCACTCTCGAGCATGAGAAGGTGAATTGTTGATTTAGGAGATACTTGCTTACTAATATATATCGGCACTATTATACTGTTCTTCCTCTGATTATCAATACCATAAATGTTAATTTTGAGGTTATTCATTTTTTCGAAGGCTGGCACTTTTTTTACAGTCATTGGAAAATCCAAACCTTTGTACTGTAACACTTCGCTGAAATGTCTATAAGAACTTGCTCGATTGCATTTTAGAACTGGCGGAGAAAGTGCAGCAGTCACTGCCCATAAAAAGCAAAATTCGTCATTGCTCTCTATATTGACAACGGCGCGCTTTCGTTGAATATCTTTCGGAACACTGACGTATGTACCTCCCCGGAGTGGTACGTATTTATTAAAATTCACAGTTAGGTTGGATACTTCGTGCAGTGACCAACCAGACTCTTTCCCATGGAACTCCTCAATTTTTTTCAACAACTGATCCTTTACATGTTCCTGGAACCACATGTCGATGTTCGTAGAGGGAAGAATTGCCTCATTCCGCGTGTTGAAAAATTTGTCCTCCAACGCAGTTTCACCTATTTTTTTAAGTTGAAACTTGCACGCTAATATTACGTTAAGCTTCAAATTGCCATAACGCCGGGATGCAGCTTCCAATTTGGCGAGGATCAAAGGCTTAGAATCATCGAGAAAAGCATCGAGATCTTTGTGTTGAAGGTTGATGACTACGCCCGTTTGGATTCTTTTTTTGAACGCCGTCTCCATATCCCTCCATTGCACTTTATCAGCTGCTCCAGAACCAGCTCCTCTTTTCTTCAATTTTTCTATCACGGATAATACTGACGCAATTGTCGCTTGAATGCGCATTTTCTCATGCACTGAGGGACGTTCGCGCCGAGAAATTTTCGTCAATAGTTTCACGTTTTTATCCCCCTCCCTAATCCACCTTAGTGCTACAGCTGGTGATGATCTTTTTTGTGAAATTAAATAAGCGTTTTCCATAATGGAAATGAGCTTCTTACACTTGTGAGTATCCATATTAGGAGAAAAAATAACCCGAGAAGAAAGAAAGACTGCACAAATGCTAATGGAGGGTTAAATGATTTGAGCCAGCAATATATACTCCCACTCCCCCCCAACATTCTATGGATCATCAGCATCAGCAGGTATATCAGTTGCACGAGTACATCTTCGTTCGGGTCGCCATAGATTAAACAGAGGGTTCCAGGGGTAGCGTTGCGTGGCCACAAGATTTGACGCAACAGTCTAACTGCTAGACGACATTCCAATGCCATCGTAAGATTACGCAAAGCGCGCTCTGCCGATAGAATTGACGGCATTCCGATGCTATTTTAAAAAGGTAAGGCGAAAATGATGCACTGAGATTAACGTGTCTCGACAAGCATATATCCCTCTTTTGCGCTAACAAGGGTAGCACTGCAGGGGGTAGCGTCGCGGTGGGCTTTTATGACCTCACGATTCGGCCTTTTCCAGGCTGCAGTCGGACACCTAGCACGTGACCAGCAGTGATTTATGACAGGAAATGAGGAGGCGACAGACAGACGCGCCAGTTAAGTAGCATTCCAATGCCTTTGTAAAGATTACGTAAAGTGCACTGAGATTAACGTGTCTCGACAAGCATATCCCCTCTCTTAAATTTACAAGGGTAGCCCTGCGGAGGGTAGCGTCGTGGGCGGTTGAAAAATCTAACGCTCCAGTCTGCTATTTACCTGTTAGAGATAGCGGCATTCCAATGCCACCCTCAAAGAAGCCGCCTCTCTCCCCCCCCCTCCCCCTCTTGACCCGCAAAATATATTAGGCGCACTCTGGTTGTTAGAGATATCCCCCCCCCCCCCTCAAGATTGCCCAAGTGTATTCCGGCTCTTCAAGATAACCCCCCCCCCCCCCCGGGTTTGTGTCTCGGCTAAGTGGTTCATGTCTGAGCTAAAAAATGTCGGTAAATGTCGGGGTAGGGATCTTGGGTTAGAACTCTCCGTGTAACACTACTGGGGGAATCTTGAGCTCGATTGACGAGAGAGTCGCAAAAAAAAACAAGATTCTCTTCGATCGTTATAAGCGCGTTCGGCGATGAACAGGAAAATTCGCAATACAATTTGTGACTTAGCTGACGCCTTGTGGCTCGATGAAATGATGAAAGAGGAGAATGGCCGCCTTCGCGCGTGGAATCGTCGTCCTCCGGAGACTGATATATTCGTTGCGTACCGACGATGATCTCGTTAGTTCTTCGCCTCCGCGAAGGTGATCGCGAGGAACAGACGATCGCGTCCCGCAGGACTGAACGATGGCGGCTTATTCCCCAAGTCAGAATTTCGATTCCGTTAAACGACCATTTCGTCGCCCGTGCTCGCTTCAGCGAGTGTTATGATGAGTTTTGCGTTGCTCACGCTTGATTCTCGGAATTGACCCGCAGGTATATGACAATTGGCCCCTCGGGTGCACAAAAGGCCCAGTTCCACCCAGGAGCTGGAATAAATTGGGATTATGACGCCGCGAACACCCGAGACAATTCGTTCGATCATGAAACGTACTTATAATACCGTACCTGCGATAATTCCGCGCACACACACACACTTCACCGGACAATATACGAATACATACGACCACGAGGATCGAAGACAACAAAGGGGCACAAAATATACGAAGCGTGGTGCGACGAACGACGATTCCGGGCGGACTGGGGCGAGAAACGATGCGTACGCGCGGTAATCGATGAATTTTTGGGGGAACACCACGTGACCGAAGGACACGGGTGAACCCACGAAGTGATCGATATTGGTCGCTGTTATATGTCGGACTCGAAAGATGGCACGAGTTCTGACGGGACTCGCTAATCGTTACAATACCTACCCCAAGAACGCGCCTCCAGCTTACCGCAAGAAGTGTCAAGTAGCCTAGAGGGCAGAGCTATACGCCGAAAGTTCGCTGAGACACATAAATGCATTGGGCTGGCTCTCTTTAGTATTCTCTCCTCGGTGCTAAGATCCTATCCACGGTCTTACATACAGGTCTTGCGACTCTGGCCGCTTTCCTATGGGAAAAGTGACTCGAACAGTGATGACGTTCGTAGTTTATGGCATTGCCACACGTCACTACTATCGCGCGGGGTTGATCGACATAACCTCAACATTTCTCATTTCTTTGACCTATATAATAACCTGTGCGACGTGCCTCAAGTATTTACAAAAAAAATTTTTATCAGACTGTGTGCAAAAAATATTGTCCAATTTTGCTAAATATTAACAAAAATGGGGAGGTCGTGTATCGTCCCAAAATATTAATCGGGATGCAAAAGCGTGAAATTGAAAAAAAATCAATTTTCAAAGTGCCGACTGACGTGGGATTATTGGAAAAATGGGAACGCGCGATTCCCGGTATCGCGAAGTTAAAACCGTCGCATTGTGTTTGTGAAAAGCATTTCGAAATTTGTGACCATGAAAAAAAAAATCGAAATTAACGAATCATTAAATAAAGCTTTATATTGGTCATAATTTATGAGTCCTATTTTTTCCCTACCCCTTATACACCTTAATAAATATATTTTTTAAAAAGAAAAAAAATAATCCTTATCCAGTAATATTTCGCGACTTTGAGTGAATACATTTTTTTACACGATTGATAAGAGACGTTCGGATGTCCCTGTCACATTATTCGTCTTTATTGGTTAGTACGTATACTGTTTTGTTTTTTATTTGCAGATAAAAAACACCATTTCTCGTATTTATTTAAGATTTTTTAAAATATAAAAAATTGCGAAAAAAAACAACGCTGAGTGGAATCGAACTCAAAATGCTCGCTTGGCAGGCCGGCGTTAACCAACTCGTCCAAACATTTCTTAGGGCAATAATGTCATGAATTTATTGATGCTTATTGTGCCCGCTTGAACACCAAAAACAGGTTTATGGTGTACTAATCCGAATCACAATGTATATTTCCTAAAATATTGTATTTTTGGAAATAATTTTCTTTATCTTCAGCATTGATGGCTTTTTATTTCAGATCCATCAATATAATAATTTTGGCTAATTAAGGTTAGATTACAGTGCGTCTGCGCCATTACAGGAAAAATCTCTCTCGATCTCTGTCGCACAAACGACCCTATCCGATCACAGCGACTCTGGCGGCCGGGCCGTGAATTGCTATATAACAGCCTCAATAAGCGAGTCAACCCCCACTACCAGAGTCGCAAGACCTGTATGTAAGACCGTGATCCTATCAGAGACGAATTGTAAGATGACCAACGCTCTCAAAGATCCGGTCCACGAAATTAAAAACGTTCAAAACGCCATCTGCATAAACTACGTACCCGCGTAGAGCAATGTGAATAGAGTAGTAGCACAACATTATCTGAAATGTGCATGCCAGTCGGTGCACAGAATATCGACAGAGATGTCGATTTTCAAATGTGATATCATTTCTCGACCCTTTGTCTCTGCTCGAGGCGAACGAGCGAAATGTAAACAAAGGGTACAGAAGGAGAGTGTGACTATATGTATAATCGAGTTTTTATTGTCCAACTTTGTATAAGTTTTTAACAGTGTCTTATTCTATCACACAGTACATTTTTCATATTCGCCACTAGCCTATTCTCCTCTCTCAAGGAGAGTGTGACTATAAAAGTGTAGGCGCCGATCGTCTAAAGCGTCTATTTAGATATATATATATATATATATATATATATATATATATATATATATATATATAGGAAGCGCACTTTCAGGTCTTTTTTTGATGGGATCGCATCATTTGAGAACATTTCGATACTTTGAGGACCGGTCTCAAAGAAATCAGCGCCATAAAGAATACATTAGGGACTTTTTTTGATTTCGTAGGAACGCATACTTTTGGGGCCGTACTGTTGTCATCAGTTAGTTGTAAGAGGGCGCCACTAGTACCCTGTTATCTACAAGCATACTGTTTATATTGGCTTGGCAGAATTCTAAATTCGATACGATGTGTCATTTTCAAATACAAAATGTATAAATTATCCATTTTTACAAAATTGACGTTATGACTACATCATTTTTTCTCTCAAAAGACGGTAAATCAACAAAATCCAACTACACGGATATTGAAATTTAAAACTCGCAAGAACTCCAATAGAAAAAAGAATAGGCACAGTTTGAAAATTTCATATGTATAACATTACACTAAGACAATAATTTTGCGTCGTTAATTATTATCACATGATTTAGGTGAATTTTAAATCCTATTGTTCGGTATAATTATAAATTTACATAAAATTCTCTTTTAATAACTTGGTTTCAATAACTCTTTAACAACTCTTTAACTAAACGTGGCCGCGTCTCTACTCATTGATATAGTGTCCGCAATATATGCGCTGCACTTGTACTTGGGCAAACAATCATAATATATTCCGCATAATTCAAGGACTTTATATACAAGTAGATTGTATATATTGAGGACTTAAGTACCTTACCATATATTGAAAGACCTCGAAAAATGCGCTGTATTGACTCGAATAATATAAAATTGTTCAAGAGCATGAATCGCATTATTTGAGGCCTTCGAATATATGGCAAGTGAGATGAGTCCCCAATATATATGTAATCTACTCATATATAGTGTCCTCAAAAATGCACTGCACTTGTGCTTGGGTAAGCAATTATAATATACAGTCGAATTTGGTTATAAGCAATCTGGTTATAAGCAATTTCCCCTCCGATTTTTTTTCGAGTCCGCTCAGCGCGGTCCCCCACCATAAGCCAATTGCTTATAACCAGCAGCATTGCGCATTTTACCGACGCACTCACACACATTAAAAACGCTACATTGATGCGCTGTAGTGGGGGAGCCAGATTTTACGACTCTTCGGCGTTTTTTTTTTTTTCCCCTACAGCCCCGAAGGATTGCTTATAACCAAATTCGACTGTATTGCGCATAATTCAAGAACTTTACATACAAGTAGATTGTATATGTTGAGGACTCATGTACCTTACCATACATTGAAAGACCTCGAAAAATGCGCTGTATGGACCGAATAATATAAAATTGTTCAAGAGCATGAATCGCATTATTTGAGGCCTTCAAATATAATGGCAAGTGAGATGAGTCCCCAATATATGCAATCTACTCATATACACTACCGTTCATAAGTATGGAAACACTCGCCCCAGATCCGAGCCACACAAGAAGTTGTATCGCTCTTTGAAAAATGATGATATCTCAATTTCCCAAACGGCGTTCTAAAGAGGACATATTTAGCTTCATTTACCTTTTTTGGAAAAATTTTTGCGATTTTTTTTGAGCCCGGTACGCACTTTAAAAGATGGTCATTTTTTGGCTTTTTTTGGAGGGTCGAAATTTTCCCGCATATTTTGTAAAAAAAAATTTTCAACTTTTTTTCCATGAAAAACTTGAAGCGGGGAGTACAACCTTCAATCTCATTTTTTGGAAAAATTTTTACGATTTTTTTTCGCAAAGATATTCAACTTTTTGCAAAAAACGACCATATTTATAAGGGGTAGTCTCACTCTGAAACTACTGGGTTTTCGTAAAATTACTGAGAGGGTTAAAAGTTGCATACAATCATTTTGGATGTATCACATTTTTTTCAGAATTAAAAAAACAAATTCGAAAAAAAATTTTTTTTTCAAAAATTAATGTCGGAATTGTGTAGGTTGGGTGCATGCAGTTTAAATAAATCTTAGTTATTCACTCTCTTTGTCGTCTTTTATTATGTCACACCAAACGTCTATTCTCGCCTAGGCGCGTCCTCAGACTGACCCGGCTTAGGCCCCATACAGAAGTATGAGAGTAGGGGAAGACCCTTTAACGCGTATATAGAATATACATATAGTGGTGTAAAGCCCTTAGTCGCTATATTTCTCACACTCCCTCCCGACTTTGGCTTTACTGCCAAAAACCACTGATCCCTTCTCTTTAAGTTTTACATTTTTTTTTTTTTTTTTTTTTTTTTTTTTTTTTATAAAGGTAATATCTTTTGTAAACAGCAAATACAAACTAAATCTATTTTATATATATATATCTATTGAGATTACACACGTATCTTAACCTAGTAATTTCTTTACGTTGTATATATTCGAGCTTCTCGTTTGGTTTAATTTCGCGTTTCCTTAATTAATTTCCTGTGAACATAAGGAACACAATAATATAGCAGAATTTGGTTATTTATACAGGTTTTACGTTTAGAATTTTATCTACTAAGTATTTGTGCATATCGAACGACAATGGTTTAGTAAATATATCTGCCACCTGATCTTTCGATGGAATCCACTCAATCGTTACAAAATTTCTACCAACGCATTCTTTTACGTAGTGTTCTCTCACTTCTCTCATATGTCTGAGTCTATTTCCTCCGCTCGTTTTGGCACTCGCCGCTGCCGCTTTGTTATCGCACCACAATTTTACTGGGCAGAATGATTTTTCTAAAATCAATTTTATCGAGTTGTCCATAGCCATCAACTCGTAACATGCCTCACTCATCGCTACATATTCTGCCTGACATGTTGATAGAGCCACATATGGTTGCTTATGTGTTCTCCAAGTTATCGCATCTCCAAAAAGTTTGACTACATATCCACACGTCGTGTGTGAGTCTTTGCAGTCTGCAAAGCTTGCGTCAGAGTAAGCTTCTAGGTCGTTTGATTCCCCAGTGTATCTCAGACCCAGAGTTTTTGTTCCCTTTAAGTATCTAAACACTCTTTTCACCATACCCCAGTCATGTTCAGTGGGATTGATTTGGTGTCTACTCAGCACATTTACGGCATATGAAATATCCGGTCGGATTGCCCCGGCCAGGTATAACAAGCTGCCAATAGCTTCCCTATATGGAACATTCTGTCTCGTCTCCGTTTCTTTCAGTACTTGACCGTCTGACTTCTCTTCTCTGTCGCGTCTCTCTCTGTTTATTGCTTGGGTCGTGATCATGGGTGTTTTCTGAGGGTTTGCCTCATCGAAATTGAATCTTTTTAAAATTTTATCAATATATTTTTCTTGATTGAGTATGATCTCTTGGTTTTCTCGGTCTCTTTTTATAGAAATACCAAGAAATTCTGTTGGATTCCCTAACTCACTCATTTCAAATTCCGTTTTTAGTTTCTTTGTCACTTCTCTCAGCTTATTTTCATCATTACTCGCTATTAGAATATCGTCTACGTATAACAGCAAAATAAGGAACTTTTCACTTTCTCTCCACATGAATAGGCATGGCTCTGTCTCGTCATTTTTCAGCCCTACACTCAATGCTACCTCAGTAAATCTGTTATTCCATTTCTTAGGACTGATTCTTAAACCGTATAAAGCTCGTTGTAACTTACAAACCTTATTTCCCTTTTCCTTTGCGGTGACGTTTACCCCCTCTGGGATTTCCATATATATTTCTTCATCTATTAACCCGTTCAAAAATGCAGTTTTCACGTCTAATTGGCACATCTCCAAGTTGTATTTGTTTACAATAGCAAAAACTGATCTTATTAATGGCAATCTGGATACAGGTGCATAAGTTTCTGCCAAGTCGTATTTATTTGTATCTTTAAAGCCTCTAATAACTAATCTTGCTTTATATTTTAATTTATTTTCACTTTCAACCTTTCGTTTGAAAACCCATTTTGAATCTATAATATTTGCTCTTCGGCCATCTTTCATCCTGATGGGACGATCTACTAATGACCATACCTCATTCTTATACATAGAATTTAATTCCTCATTTACTGCTTTTAACCAATCTTTATGCTCACTCGATTGCATCGCATCTTTGTATGATACTGGATCTTGATTTATCTGTGCCATCATTGCATGTCCGATTTTATCTTCCAGGTCACTTATTTCCCTTTTATTGTCATCAAATAATACTAATTTTGCCTTTTCATGTGAAACTTGTAATAACTGGATTTTACCATCGTCATCCCTTATTATTTCAGTGAAGCTAGTGTCATTCACCCTATTTGTTTTCTTTTCGTCAACAGTGGTAACTAAAGCTTTCTTTTTAGGTCGCCCTCTCTTTCCTTTAATTTCTCCCTCCTGTTTTGAAATTTCTTCTACTTTTTCCTCCTCTTTATCGCTTTCTATTAGCCACTTCTCTTTATTAATCTCATCGTACTCGACTGGCCAATCTGTTATACTATTCTTTTCATACTTGTCTCCATATACCAATTTCTCATTAAAGCGCGCATCTCTGCTTTCGTAAAATTTACCTTCTTCTGGTTTTAAGAATTGGTATCCAGTAGGCGTGTAGCCCACCAGAATTACGCGTCTCCCCTCAAACCTGAATTTCGGACCTGTTTTTCTCTGAACTTTGATATACGCGACGCAACCAAAACGCTTTAGCTGATTCATGTCATAATTATGATTTGGAGCAAACCTTTGCATTGGAGTTATCATGTCATTTGACTTGTGCGGTGTTCTATTGTATGCGTACACAGCCGCACTTAGGGCGAGATCCCACATATTTTCAGGTAGTTTCGCATCGTACATGTACGCTCTCACCTTTTTCTGAATCGTCTGATTGAACCTTTCCGCTACACCGTTATGTTCAGGTGTATCTGGGCTCGCAAGCTGCTGTTCTGCTCCTAATCTTTTTAATACCTCGATGGTGTACCCTCCGGTATATTCTGTACCTTGGTCTGTACGTAAATAGCATACTTTCGCGTCTCTACCTAACAAGTTTCGAGCGCTTCTTACAAACGCCTCAAAACAGGTTCCTGTATCATTTTTAGCTTTTATAGAATATGCCATCGCTAGCCTCGAGTAGTCATCCACAAATACAGCAATATATTTATATCCCTTTGGAAAAGATACCGGTCTAATGGGCCCCATAATATCTGAATGTATAATTTGTAGAGGTTCGGTTGCTCGTCTCCGTACTGAATTGAATGGAATTTTATTAAACTTTGAAATTTTGCACACCTCACACTCTAGAATTGACTCATCAAATCTTACATTTGACCATTCTTTGCAATTTGAAAATTTATTTTGAAGTGCCTTGAGGTATGCAAGAGATGCATGCCCGAGTCTGACATGCCAGAGCATGGCCTTGTTGCTGTTTTCAAAAAGTTTATATTTTCTATCAAAAGGTGATTCATTCTCTGATAATTCAATTATGGGCAATTCATCTATATCGTGAAGCTTCCTGTCCCAGATCGACGTATCAAAGTTCGAATTCTCATAAATTGCTTTCTTTTCCTCAGATTTCTCATCTCTATTTTTGGTCCTATTCTCATCTCCTTTTGTTATTAAATTTTCCTGATTTACCCTAGTTATCGTATCATCCTCATCTCCCTTTGATAACACGTTATCCTCGTCTCGATTTATTATTTCTTTATTCTCATCAATTTTCGGTTTCTTTATTTCAATTTCACCTTCAGCGATTTCATTAGTTTTAATTCCGTCTTCCTTTTGTTTGTTAGAGTTAGATTCAGTCTTTTTATTTTCATACGTTTCCCTTGCTGTCACACTCCTTGTTTGATATCATTGTCGCTTTCCCCCTCAGTTAAGTTAGCTATAATTTTTCTGCTCGTATTGTTATAGTTCAGTTTGTCTCTGTTATCGTGTTTGTTTATTTCAAATTCAATCATCCAATATGGCTTGTTGTAGACCCCAGTGATAAACGATTCATTAGAGACCGGATCGAAAACATCAATTCTTTCACTGTCTAGGTAGATACTGAGTCCCATTTCGGCAAATTTTCTCAGTGAAAGAAGGTTGTCGGACAATGCCCTAGCATATATAACTTTTTCAATTTCGACCGCCCTACCGTCATTTAAACGAATCTCGACTGTACCTGCTCCCTCCGTTTTTAAGTCTGCCGACGGATTTTTATTAGCGCATCTAATTTTACCGTAGTCTGTTTCGTCAAATGATTTGAAAATTATTTTCGATTTGGTTAAATGTTCTGTAGCCCCTGAATCTGCTAAGAATTTCGTAAATATTCTACCTTGATTAGGATCACTTTCATTATTGCTACAAGAATTATTTTGTTCTGACGTTGTTAATGCTTTAGTTAAACTTATCTTGCCTTTCTCATTTTTCTTCTCGTTGGTGTTTACTTGCTTGTAACCGCCTCTTCCTCGATTGCTTTTGAACCTCTTCCCCTCTCCGAGTTTCTCGTCTGAGTTCTTCCTTTTGTTTCCGCATCTCTCACTATGATGGTAGCTCTTGCCACCCCTCGTGTTATTTTTGAAATTGTGGTATTTGTACGCTCCTCGGGTGAAACCACGACTTCCCCCTCTGCCTCTGCCAGGTGTTGATTGTTTGACCCGTCTTATGGGACACTCAGCTGCTTTATGCTGAGTTATTTGGCCGCACTCATAGCATTTTTTCATTCCAGTTCCCTTGAACCTGCAGCTGATAGCTTTGTGTCCGATGTCATCGCACTCATAACACCTCTCTTTTGATTGCCCTTGAGTATGCAAAATGGCTCTGGTTTCTGCCATTCCCGACTGAGTCTTATTGGCTTCGGCTTGTAGCAGGAACAGCTTTAGCTCTTCGTACGTAAGACCTCTGCCCGTCGTATTTCGGGTCATAAATTCAACTGACTGTACTTCGGGGACGGTGGTCATAATAGCATTGAAAAACGCATCTCTTTTTTTCTATCTCTGACAACGGCGTGACCTCTGACAAATTATCATAATTTCTGACAATCTCCTCGAATTTGTCACAAAATTCTGAAGCTTTCCCTTTATTCGAATAGTGTTTCAGATTGTATAATTGTTTTCGCAAGGTAGTGGAATTTACATTACTCTCGCATCTCTTGATTTCTCTGATTTTCTTGAGAATTTCTACTGGATCTTGTAGCTGCATTACTTTGGAGTGATATTTTTGGTCCAAGTGATTTATCAAAATGTCTCTGACTTTATACCTTTGTTTTTCAATGATAGCTGCATCTAAATGTTTATCTATTGTATTTTCTGGATCAATTATATGAAGTAATTCGCGTGATCTTAACTCGGACGTGAAGTAGTCATGGAAATGTTCAAACTTTGTATTTATTGTCAATTGATAATCGCGTTTAGTGCCTGGATTTTTGTCAATCATTGCATATTTAAGAGTTTCTTTAACTTGGTTTGCCAGGTTGTCAGAGTCTTCCTTTTCTTGCGTTTTCTCATCTCTCAATTTCCTTATTTCTTCTTTTATGAGTCTTGTTATTTCATTGCTTAGCTCAACCCCCGTCTCCCTAGGCTCAGTTTCGTTTTCTTCCTCCTGCATGAGGCTTTCATCTCCCTGTTCCTCCATCTCACTATAATATTGGACCAGTTTTGCATACTCTGCTCTCATCTCGTCCCACTGTCTTTTGTTTTCCTTGTCTCGCTCCTCCATCATTTTCGTCTGTAAAACGAACGCTTCTCTTTGTCTCTCGAATTCTTTATTTATTTCTTTTCGCAACTTTTCCATGTTGGCAACGGCATTCTGCGCTTCGGTCAGTGCTCCTGCATACTGTTTCGAGCAGGATGCCTTAGCCACCAACATAATTTCCTCGAGCTTTGTTGCATCGAGAGTTTTCGAGGTTACATTTTTCGGCTCACCCATCTCTTTTTCGATCCTCTCCTTTTGAGTGAACCTACTCAATTCAATACTAATCGGATGGACCGATTTAATAGAGGGTAAGATTTTGTCCACTGAAGCCTGGTCTATTGGTTTTAATACTTTTTCCCTCATCTCATTCTCTCGTCTCTTCTCATCTCTACTCATCTCATTGCTCTTTCTGTCCGCATCTCTCTTCTCCGCATCTCTTTTCTCCGCATCTCTTCTCTCCGCATCTCTTTCCTCCGCATCTCGTTTATACGCATCGCTTTCCTCGGCTTCTTCAAGCACTTTTTGTAATTTTTCTGCCTCTCCCAGGGCCAGGTCTTCAATGTGGCTCTGACGGCGTTTCGCTCCTGGTATAACCATCCATGGGCCCTCTCCTGAATGTTGTTGAAACCATTCAGTCAACGCATCCCACTCTGCCTCATCCATTGTGCTTTTATCTGTTAAGTAATCAATTTATTAGCACAAATGGATTTTAGTATACTGGAGCTGTGCTTCGAGTCTGGTTGACCGAACACAAGTATGGCCAGACTGAACGAGTAACTGTATATGCCGCCCGAACACAAGACTACACATACAGCCACCCCAGTGACTCAAGCAGTGGATACGTGCACGGCACTTACCACCCCTCGAGTCACTCGCCTATGTCTTGGATTTTTCTTTTTATTTCATTTTCTTTGTTTCTCTAGTTCCCTCTTCCAAGACAAGTTTATTATAAATTTATCATATCGGATGGATTTTGTTTTTATTTATATATATATATATATTTTCCAGATTATATTGTAAATATATAGTCAATTTCAGTTTGAATTTGACTTATGTTGTGTGCACACATTTTAAATAAATTTTATCCGTATCTATTACACACCTGCTTGGTACGGTTCATTTCGCTTCTCTACATGGAATAGTACTGTATCTTCACTGATGTTCAGTGTGACTTCTTCACCAGCATGGTTATCGTCAAGACGAAAAATTTGTCGGTATCTTTTGACAAAATTCGCCAATATCATCTCATCTCGAATTTCTGCAGAAATATTTTAATCATAGAGAATTGTCTCCTCTCATAATTCTATAGTTAAACGCATCTCTGTTCTTTTTGTCTCTTCTCATAATACTATAGTTAAACGCATCTCTGTTATTTTCTTTTTCATGCGCATGATGCATCGATCTCAAAATTTCCTTTCACAAAGAAAATATATCTACGTTCCGGGGCGCGCGTGCTCAACGCCTGCCTTGCATGCACATAGGATTGTATCCTTGCATTTCCACCGCATCGCGACTCTTTGTTTCTTTCTCTCTTTCATAGCATGTGTCTATGTACATGCACACGCTCAGCGTCACATCTCTGTTTCTTTCTTGCCGAGTGTTTACGTCCTATGTATACACACTCCGGCGTCACATCTCTCTTCTTTCTCTTACCATATACGTGCGGGCCACCCCCTATGACATGCATAAGCCTGCGTCGTAGAAAATTCACTGCCCTTTGTTCCAAAGGGTTTTCTCAGCAAATTTCGACGCGTCTTAAGGACTTACAGAAAATTATTTTTAATTATTATTAGTATTATTATTATTATTTTTCTTTTTCTTTTCAATATTTCTATAAAATTCATGCGCTTATGTCCTTTCATTCAATTCGCGTGAACAATGAATTTAATCACATGCAATCATATACCCGAGTTTCTTTCTTTCTTACTTCCACTTCAATTTCGAACATATTATTCTCGTCTCAATAATTCGCATCTCAAAGGCCTGTCTACGCATCTCAATATTGTTCTTATTTTTACTTACGTTGATCCTGTTCAGGACAACTCCTTTCACCTCTTCCTTTGTTGTCCGTCATTTTATTGATCCGCTTCTATTGTTCCTTATTGTCTCTGCACCAACACTTTTCTCACTTAATTGTCACTTAATAGTTCGCGCAGTGGAAGCGTGCTGGGCCCATAACCTGTCGGAACTGTGTAGGTTGGGTGCATGCAGTTTAAATAAATCTTAGTTATTCACTCTCTTTGTCGTCTTTTATTATGTCACACCAAACGTCTATTCTCGCCTAGGCGCGTCCTCAGACTGACCCGGCTTAGGCCCCATACAGAAGTATGAGAGTAGGGGAAGACCCTTTAACGCGTATATAGAATATACATATAGTGGTGTAAAGCCCTTAGTCGCTATATTTCTCACAATTAAAAACATTTTTTTTTTGAAAATTTTTTCTTATATCAACGAAATATTTTTTTTATCGTGAAAAATCGGGTCTCTTACCTCATCGACACGGCTTTTTCATCGAAAAAGCCACATTGGGCCAGTTTGGAGCAGGGCTGTAATCGCAGCGAAAGGTGGCTTTTTCGATGAAAAAGCCGTGTCGATGAGGTAAGAGACCCGATTTTTCACGATAAAAAAAAATAGTTCGTTGATTTAAGAAAAAATTTTCAAAAAAAAATGTTTTTAATTTTTGAAAAAAAATTTTTTTTTCGAATTTGTTTTTTTAATTCTGAAAAAAATGTGATGCATCCAAAATGATTGTATGCAACTTTTTACGCTCTTAGTAATTTTACGAAAACCCAGTAGTTTCAGAGTGAGACTACCCCTTATAAATATGATCGTTTTTTGCAAAAAGTTGAATATCTTTGCAAAAAAAAATCGTAAAAATTTTTCCAAAAAATGAGATTGAAGGTTGTTTTCCCCGCTTCAAGTTTTTCACGGGAAAAAAAGTTAAAAATTTTTTTTTACAAAATATGCGGGAAAATTTCCACCCTCCAAAAAAAGTCAAAAAATGACCATCTTTCAAAGTGCGTACCGGGCTCAAAAAAAATCGCAAAAATTTTTCCAAAAAAGGTGAATGAAGCTAAATATGTCCTTTTGAGAACGCCGCTTGGGAAATTGAGATGTCTTCATTTTTAAAAGAGCGATACAACTTCTTGTGTGGCTTGGATCTGGGGCGAGTGTTTCCATACTTATGAACGGTAGTGTATAATGTCCGCAAAAAATGCACTGCACTTGTGCTTTGGCAAGCAATTATAATATGTTTCGCATAATTCAAGAACTTTACATACGAGTAGATTGTATAGATTGAGGACTCGTGCACCTTACCATTATATTGAAAGACATCGAAAAATGCGCTGTATATAGACTCGAATAATATAAAATTGTTCAAGAACATGCATCGCATTATTTGAGGCTTTCGAATATATGGCAAGTGAGATGGGTCCCCAATATATGCAATCTACTCATATATATATAGTGTCCTCAAAATTCGCCGCACTTGTACTTGGACAAACAATTACAATGTATTCTGTATATAGAGGACTTTATATATAAGTAGATTGTATATATTGAGGGCTCATATGTTACTTACCATGTATTGAAAGACCTCGAATACTACACATTTCTCCAATGGCATGCAACGCATTATGTGAGGCCTTTTAATATTTGGCAAGTCAAATGAGTTCTTAGCATATACAATCTGATTATCTTTCTATAATATAAAGATATATCGCCACTTTCGCGGCCGCCGCCGCTGTTTCAGGAATTGAGCTCATAGATCTAGGAAAAAATAGCCGTGGAAAAATAGCTCTGGTAAAAATAGCCGGTAAAAAATAGCCGACGGAAAAAATAGCCTTGGAAAAAATAGACTCGGAAAAAATAGCCGACGGAAAAAATAGTGGACGGAAAAAAAAGCCAATGGAAAAAATAGCCCATGGAAACAATGGCCCTTGAAACGAAAAGCGTATATATCACGTCGTGGACTATCGGTAGTTTAAATGAATAGCATAAAACATAAAAATCTACGTTTTGGACATCTCCTGGACATCCAATGCACACGCGCACGCACCGCCCTTCCCCCCACACACACACACACAAACACATACACGCGCGCGCGTACACATACACACACACCCACACATGTATATGCGCGCACGCACGCACACACACACAAACACACACACACACGCACACACACACACACACACACACCAGGCACGCGCGCGCACACACACACGCTATTTTTTACCGGCTATTATTTCCGGGGCTATTTTTTCCACAGCTATTTTTTCAGAATCCCTATGAACCCCTAATATATTATATAAAGTCCTTCATGATTAATAGATGCGCGCGATAAATGTTACGGAAAGTACAGTTTTCGATATCTTGAAAACAATGGTATAGAGGTAATGGATAATTACCCTTTGATAATTTTTTTAGTAATATTGACAAAGTTTGCGTAAATAAAGAGTAAAAGTATACAATAATAAAAAAATATGGTAGCTACATTCGAATCGGCAACCCAAGGAATATTAGGCCGAGGGGTTTACACAAAGGCTATCATTTGACTTTGTTGGACATATTTATATCTTGCCTCTATATACGAAAATGTGTGAAAAGAAAAACGTAGGTTACATGTTTATTGCTGGTTTCGACCAAACGAGAAAAGCGAGGTTGCCATTTCATCGCGTGGTTGTCATTTAACTACGTGATCGATATTTACACAACTTTTCTTTAGTCAAAACGGCTCTTGATATTTTGTGGCTCATTCGCTTATATATATACATATATATGTATATCAAGGTCACATTTAAGGACTAAGAGTTTGCGGATCGTATGGCAAATACACGACAAGTTCACTCGGACTTGGCCGTTGGAACGAAAGAGATGGAGCGAAAGAGAGATCGCACGAGTAGCCCGCTGTATTATGCCCGTAAGAGTGGGAGAGACGGAACGTATGCTCTGCCATTGGCTCTGCTCGCGGCAGAATAGTATGCGTGGGCATCGGTGAGCCGTCTGTGTATCGCTCAATCATACAGGGTCCGCGAGGCTCTCGTTCAACCGGGGGAGCGAATTATAGTGGGGGGGCTCGGGCCACGAAACCTATAGCAACTTGTCAATCATTTTTCGGTTTGTTCGTGCCAGTTCGCGTCTTAGAAGGGATCATAAATATAAAGGAGAAAGGGCGAAAATATTGGACGACTTGTCGGGAATCTTTTTTTTTATCGAGAAGCCGAGGAAAATAGAAGCGGAAAACGATGTTTTCCCTACTTCGTTTTGACAACGGGGAGTTTCATACGACCCTGTCGAAAAAAGTTCGTGTCGTGCAAGCCAACGAGTGCTTGATAAAAATCAAAGGAGCTACATATGCAGCATTATTAATAGCTACGAACGGTAAGTAATACATTTATTCAAACAATTTGCACAATAATCCAGAGGGCAGAGAATGGGGCGCGCTCAACATATAGACAAATGAAAAAGTGGGAGAACAAAGGCTCGGAATGGCAAAAAAAACCATTGTGTAGGGATGTAACGTAACGCGCTAATTCTTCTTACGCGCGGTCACTACTTTGTATCTCTCATCTATACTCTATACATACAGATATGCAAATCCAATAGCAAGGCTGGAAGAGATATAGCGTTTATTCCCTAATTAACCGTACAATTTTGTCTCATTAATATTCGATATTTTTACTGTATTTTTTTTTTCGAATATATTGAATTTGCATATCTATCTGTATAGAGTATAGATGAAAGGTACACAGTAGAGGTCGCACACGGAAAGTATTGCCTGGTTACGTTGCGTCCTCTGACTTTTTTTCCACGCCGTCTGCTTTCTAGATCTTTCGTTCTTATCTATTGTGTATACTGTGTATTTTAATATGGAAGTAACGTAATGCCGCAATTCTTCTTACGCACGGTCACTACTTTGTATCTCTCACCTATACTCTATACATACAGATATGCAAATCCAATAGCAAGGCTGGAAGAGATATAGCGTTTATTCCCTAATGAACCGTACAATTTTGTCTTATTAATATTCGATGTTTTTACTGTATTTTTTTTTTCTAATATATTGAATTTGCATAACTATCTGTATAGAGTATAGAAGAAAGGTACACAGTTGAGGTCGCACGCGGAAAGTATTGCCGGGTTACGTTGCGTCCTCTGACTTTTTTTCCACGCAGTCTGCTTTCTAGATCTTTCGTTCGTATCTATTGTGTATACTGTGTATTGTAATATGGAAGTAACGTAATGCCGCAATTCTTCTTACGCACGGTCACGACTTTGTATCTCTCACCTATACGCTATACATACAGATATGCAAATCCAATAGCAAGGCTGGGAGAGATATAGCGTTTTTTTTCCTCATTAACCGTGCAACTTTGTTTTATAAATATTCGATATTTCTACTGTATATTTTTTTTTCTGATATTTTGAATTTGCATATCTATATGTGCAGAGTATAGAAGAAATGTACACAGTAGAGATCGCACGCGGAAAGTATTGCCGGGTTACGTTGCGTCCCTGGACTTTTTTTTCCACGCAGTCTTCTTTCTAGATTTTTTTTTCTTATCTATTGTGTATATTGTGAATATTGAGGACTCATCTCACAGTATATTAGAAGACCTCAAATAATGCTCTGTACTTGTACTTTAGCATACAATAATAATATATTGCGCATAATTAAAGGACTTTCGATAAGTACATTGCATACATTGGGGACTCATCTCACTTGTCATATATTCGAAGGCCTCAAATAATGCGATGCATGCTCTTGAAAATTTTTATATTATTTGAGTCCATACAGCGCATTTTTCGAGGTCTTTTAATGCATGGTAAAGTACACGAGTCCTCAATATATGAAATCTACTTGTATATAAAGCCCTTGAACTATGCGCAATATATTTTAATCGCTTGCCAAGGCACAAGTGCAGTGCATTTTTTGTGAGTAGATATACATATAGATATGAAAATCCCATAGCAAGTCTGGAAGAGATATAGCATTTTTTTCCTCATTAACCATGCGATTTTGTCTCATTAATATTCGATATTTTTACTGTATTATTTTTTTTTCTGATATATCGAATTTGCATATCTATATGTATAGAGTATAGATATGCAAATTCGAAATACCAGAAAAAAAAATAATACCGTAAAAATATCGAATTTTAATAAGACAAAATTGCACGGTTAATGAGAAAAAAACACTAAATCTCTTCCAGACTTGCTATGGGATTTTCATATCTATATGTATATCTACTCATATATAGTGACCTCAAAAAATGCACTGCACTTGTGCCTTGGCAATACTACCGAGTTACGTTGCGTCCTTTGACATTTTTTCCACGCAGTCTCCTTCGTAGGTCTTTTTTTCTTTCTTATCTATATGTAGCGTACACCCCACGTTCATTTGCCATGTATGAGAAGTCCTCAAACAATACGCTCCATGCGTTTGACTTTTTTTTTACTGTATAGTTTTTTTTACTGTATTGCGTATATTTTGTGCTTAGTTTAGGACCTTCGTATGTATTGCGGGTAATTATTTTTTTCTGCGTGCAATTTTAGATTCAGAGGAAGAACTAAAAAAGAAGAAGAGGCAAGAAGAAGAAGAAGAAGAAGAAGAAGAAGAAGAAGAAGAAGAATCTACCGCTTGTCACGCGTCGACCGCACCGAGCTCGGTATCTGGTAAGAAAACACTATCAATATACTTGTTCAGTTAAAGACAGTAGGAGTAGTTACATAGATCACTTGAAAAGTTGATACTCTTTGGTGATGACATTCTTTGGCATTGAATATGTAACAGACATAAAAAAAAATTTGTTTCCACAAAGTTATCGAGTAATTGAGCAGTATATTAGAGTTTGTATGCACGAAATGTACACCTGTATATGATTAAACTCTTTGCTTATAAACGTGAACTTGAGTTTTCAATTACTCGAAAGTTATAAAAGAAAAATCTCAAAAAATTGGTATTTTCATATTCAATACTGAAGTATTTACGATTTATAGATATGCGTATTGTGTATATTAAGGACTCATCTCACTCACAGTATATTAGAAAAGCTCAAATAATGCTCTGTACTTGTACTTTGGCATACAATAATTATATTTTGCGCATACTTGAGGGACTTTAGATAAGTAGATTACATATTTTGGGGACTCATCTCACTTGCTATATATTCGAAGGCCTCAAATAATGCGATGCAGGCTCTTGAACAATTTTATATTATTCAAGCCCATACAGCGCATTTTTCGAGGTTTTTCAATATATGGTAAGGTACATGAGTCCTCAATATATACAACCTACTTGTATATAATGCCCTTCTATTAAGCGCAATATATTCTAATCGCTTGCCAAGATACAAGTGCAATGCATTTTTTGAGGTCACTATATATGAGTAGATATACATATAGATATGAAAATCCCATAGCCAGTCTGGAAAAGATATAGCGGTTTTTTTTTCTCATTAACTGTGCAATTTTGTCGTATTAATATTCGATATTTCTACTGCATTATTTTTTTTCTGATATATCGAATTCACATATCTATATGTCTAGAGTATAGATATGCAAATTCGAAATATCAGAAATAAAACAGTAAAAATATCGAATATTAATAAGACAAAATATTGGCAATACTGCCGCGTTCCGTTGCGTCCTTCGACATTTTTTTTCCACGCAGTCTTCGTATCATACTCAATGAATCGCGTCGATACTCCGAGGGTGCACGTTCACCCCGGAGGAGAGATGTATTACTACGCGAATACTCGACAAGACTAACACGCTTTAGAAAATTCTTTACAATTAAAACTTCGTATTTTGTCTGAGCCCGAGAGGGTGAGAGGCAATGCCAGGTATCTCCATGCGTGAGCCGGTAGGGATAGGAAAAACCCAACGTTGTCAACGTCACAGCCGAGAGGCCCCTTTCTTGCTACCATCCCACCCATGGTGATTTTCTTTAAGGATTAAATGTGCACTCTTTATGGTGCTAAAGCACCCAAGGGTCAAACCTGGCCTGGGATTGCCTCTCCTCATGGCATGGAAAATTCCATGAGTCAGACCGACGGTTATTTTATAATTATTACACGTATATACTTATATACTACTTATATATAGCTTAATTGTATATATGCAGGCCTGAACATATGTAACACACATAAAAAAAAAATTTGTTTCCACATAGTTATCGTGTAATTGAGCAGTATATTAGAGTTTGTATGCACGAAATGTACACCTGTATATGATTAAGCTCTTTGCTTATAAACGTGAACTTTAGTTTTCAATTACTCGAAAGCTATAAAAGAAAAATCTCAAAAAATTGGTATTTTCATATTCAATACTGAAGTATTTACGATTCATATATATGCGTATTGTGTATATTGAGGACTCACCTCACTCACAGTATATTAGAAGAGCTCAAATAATGCTCTGTACTTGTACTTTGGCATACAATAATAATATTTTGCGCATACTTAAGGGACTTTAGATAAGTAGATTGCATATTTTGGGGACTCATCTCACTTGCTATATATTCGAAGGCCTCAAATAATGCGATGCAGGCTCTTGAACAATTTTATATTATTCAAGCCCATACAGCGCATTTTTCGAGGTTTTTCAATATATGGTAAGGTACATGAGTCCTCAATATATACAACCTACTTGTATATAATGCCCTTCTATTAAGCGCAATATATTCTAATCGCTTGCCAAGATACAAGTGCAATGCATTTTTTGAGGTCACTATATATGAGTAGATATACATATAGATATGAAAATCCCATAGCCAGTCTGGAAAAGATATAGCGGTTTTTTTTTCTCATTAACTGTGCAATTTTGTCGTATTAATATTCGATATTTCTACTGCATTATTTTTTTTCTGATATATCGAATTCACATATCTATATGTCTAGAGTATAGATATGCAAATTCGAAATATCAGAAAAAAAACAGTAAAAATATCGAATATTAATAAGACAAAATATTGGCAATACTGCCGCGTTCCGTTGCGTCCTTCGACATTTTTTTTCCACGCAGTCTTCTTTCTAGACAGTTTTTTCTTATCTATATGTAGCGTGCACCCCACGTTAATTTGCCATATATGAAAAGTCCTCAAACAATACGCTCCATGCATTTGACTTTTTTTTTTTACAGTACAGTGTATTGCGTATATTTTGTGCTTAGTTTATAACCTTCGTATTTATTGCGGGTAATTTTTTTTTTATGCGTGCAATTTTAGATTCAGAGGAAGAAATACAAAAAAAGAAGAGGCAAGAAGAAAAAGAAGAATCTACCGCTTGTCACGCGTCGACCGCACCGAGCTCGGTATCTGGTAAGAAAACACTATTTATATACTTTTTCAGTTAACGATAGTAGTAGTATTTACATAGATCACTTAAAAAGTTGATGCTCTTTGGTGATGAATTCTTTGGCGTTGAATATGTAACACACATAAATAGTATATTGTGCACCTAGGGCGTAAAGTGGGCTTTTTTAGACCGAGTGTGGAATTTGCAGTACAAGTCGAAGGCGAGCTAGCACGAGTCGAAGGTGAGCTAGCACGAGTCGAGGGTGAGCTCGCACGAGCCGAAGGCGAGTGCAGGAGCGAGCCGAAGACGAGTGCGTCTGCGAGCCGAAGACGAGTGCGTGTGCGAGCCGAAGACGAGTACTGCAAACACACGAGGTAAAAAAGTCCACTGAGCCCTTGGTGCACACCATATTTTTTGTAATGCATGTATAGATTTCTGTGTGGATTTTTTCTGGGGTTCTATGGGTTTTTTGTGGGGTTCTCTGGGATTTTTTATGGGGTTTTATAAGGTTTTATAGATTTTTTCAACAGGGAAATACAATATCATATATTGTATATGTACGCACACGGTCGTTTTTACGAATTTCAGAAAGCGGGCTATAATGAAAATAAGCGGGCTATAATGAAAAAAGCGGGCTATAATGAAAATAAGCGGGCTATAATGAAAATAAGCGGGCTATAATGAATCCATTATAGCCCGCTTATTTTCATTATAGCCCGCTTATTTTCATTATAGCCCGCTTTTTTCATTATAGCCCGCTTATTTTCATTATAGCCCGCTTTTTTCATTATAGCCCGCTTATTTTCATTATAGCCCGCTTATTCAAAAACCGGGCAATAATGAATTCATTATTGCCCGCTTTTTCGAGCCGGTCAAAAAAGGGTCACTTTACGCCCGCTTAATAGGTACAAAAAACGCAGAAATCGTGCATGCGTTACAAAAAAAAAATTTGTTCCCACATGGTTATCAAGTAATTGAGCAGTATATTTGAGTTTGTATGCACGAAATGTACACCTGTATATGAGTAAATTCTTTGCCTATAAACGTGAACTTTAGTGTTCAATTACTCGAGAACTATGAAAGAAAAATCTCAAAAAATTGGTATTTTCATATTCAATACTGAAGAATTTACGATTCATATATATGCGCATTGTGTACATTGAGGACTTATCTCACTCACAGTATATTAGAAGACCTCAAATAATACTCTGTACTTGTACTTTGGCATACAACAATAATATTTTGCGCATAATTAAGGGACTTTAGATAAGTAGATTGCATATTTTGGGGACCCATCTCACTTGCCATATATTCAAAGGCCTCAAATAATGTGATGCATGCTTTTGAACAATTTTATATCATTCGAGTCCATACAGCGCATTTTTCGAGGTCTTTTAATACATGGTAAGGTACACGAGTCGTCAATATATGAAATCTACTTGTATATAAAGTCCTTGAATTATGCGCAATATATTCTAATCACTTGCCAAGGCACAAGGGAAGTGCATTTTTTGAGGTCACTATATATGAGTAGATATACATATAGATATGAAAATTCCATAGCAAGTCTGGAAGAGATATAGCAATTTTTTTCTCATTAACCGTGCAATTTTGTCTTATTAATATTCGATATTTTTACTATATTATTTTTTTGCTGATATTTTGAATTTGCATACCTATATATAGAGTATAGAAGATAGAGTGTGGAGAATAGAAGAAAGATACACAGTAGTGATCGCACGCGGAAAGTATTGCCGGGTTACATTGCGTCCCTCGACTTTTTTTCCCACGCAGTCTTCTATCTAGATCTTTTCTTCTTATCTGTTGTGTATATTATGTATAATGAGGACTTATCTCACTTACAGTTTATTAGATGACCTCAAATAATTGTCTGTACTAGTACTTTCTCATACAATAATAATATTTCGCGCATAATTAAGGTATTTTAGATAAGTAGACTGCATATATTGGGGACTCATCTCACTTGCTATACATTCAAAGGCCTCAAATAATGCGATGCATGCTCTTGAAAAATTTTATATTATTCAAGACCATACAGCGCATTTTTTGAGGACTTTCAATATATGGTAAGTTACATGAGTTCTCAATGTATACAATCTACTTGTATATAAAGTCCTTGAATTATGCGCAATATATTATAACTGCTTGCCCAAATACAAGTGCAGTGCATTTTTTGAGATCACTATATATGAGTAGATTGTATATATTGGGGACTCATCTCACGTGCCATATATTCGAAGGCCTTAAATAATGCGATGCATGCTCTTCAACAATTTTATATTATTCGAGTCCACAGAGCGCATTTTTCGAGGTCTTTCAATACATGGTAAGGTACACGAGTTCTCAATATATGAAATCTACTTGTATAATATAAAGTCCTCGAATTCTGCGCAACATATTATAATTGCTTGCCCTAGCACAAGTGCTGCACATCATTTGATGACTCCTTATATATGACGAGTGAGATATGTTCTTAATATATATAATCCGCTCGTATAATTGTATTTCGAAGAGAACATTATTTGAGATCTTCCAATATATGCCAAGTGAAATGAGTCCTCGATACATACAATTTTCTTATATATAAAGTCCTCTAAGTATACACAATATATTATAATATCTTGTCCACGTAAAAGAGCGCATTTATTGAGGTCTTCTAATATATGGCAAGCGAAATCAGTCATTAATATATTCCATCTACGTATATGGTTGTATTTTACACTCCGCATTGTAGAACGAATTTATATATAGGTTGATTGTACATATTGAGGACTTAGTCAACGGTATTAGGTAACCTCCAATTACCTACGTGTACTTTGCCAAGCACGTATTATGTTTCGCGTAATTCGATGCCTTTATTATATATAAGTATTAATGTCTGTTGTTCATACTTTATGACATTTGTAGAGCCATTTGCATTCAATCAAAGCAGTTACAATTGTGTCTTTACTTTCAGATTCTCAAAGTGCACTATCGGAGCAATGTACCACGCTGGAAAATCCAAATTTCGACAATACGGACGAAACATTGGAAATTCTCAGCAGCACTCAGTTAAATGCTGTTCTAGCAGATAATGGAGGTTTGACAGCATCGTTTCGAGCTCTCCTCGACGATTCGATCTACTCATCTGCAATTCTGAAAAATATTCACGTGTTGAACGAAGAGCATTGCGTGTCTGGTGAGTTAGCTTTATTAATGAATCCTGAAAAAAAAGTAAATAAAATTATCTCATTAGTGTTATGGGGGAGGTACGTTCGAGTATTAAAAAAATTAACAATTTTGTCAATTTTTTTTCATAGAGAGAATTTTCCTTCCTCCTCGATCTTGGTGACATATTTAAGGATATTTTGAGGATGAAAGTGTTTTTTTTCTGTTTTAATAAAAAAAATACACTTCCATCTTCAAAGTACCCTCAAATTTCTCCAAGTCAAGGGGAAGGAGAAATCTCGATAAAAAAAAATACACAAAGTCGTGAATTTTTCTGACTTCTAAAGGTACCTCTCCCTCAAAAACATATATATTATTTTTAACACAATCATTTGTTTTAGACTTAGTATACCAATCGAAATCAATAGTGTTATATAATGTATTGATTTCAGATTCACGAGATGAGCAAACGCTGGACATTCACAATAGTAATGCTCCTCCAGAAATGACTCGTATCGTGACACACGTTCCGCTTGTTCCCTCCCGGGCTCACACTGCTCGCTTATCCGATAAGGCAGCCGATGATGGATCCAAATGTCAGCACCCAGTCGTAGTAGAAGACTATATACTCGATGGGACGATTTTGATAAAAGTGCACACTACGGACAATAGCGCATCTGCTGAGAAAAACGAACCTTCGAATGAGACGGCTAATTCGAATGAATCGCGCGATGAAACCGACAACTCGAATGTAGATTCGACATATCAGCCAAGCTCGAGCAACAACACCAGTAGAAACGATTCGTTGAACTCAGTAGAGAGTCTCAACTTGCCAGTACCAAACAGTACTCGTCCTTTGGATGAGCGACAGTTGGATGTGCCTGCATCAAAGGGGTGGAGTGGAAAAAGGGAACCAAAAAAATATTTTTGCCCATACTGCAAGAAATTGCAAACTAAATTTGCCCGACATTTGGTGACAATGCACAAACGTGAAGACGCGGTCAGGCAGTTCGTCAACATAAAAAAAAAAGACCCGCAACGGAAAAAATTCATCGAACGAATTCGAAATTACGGCAATTTTTTGCACAACACCGATCCGAATCTCAATACTGGAATATTGATCACTTGTAGGCGTCCTCAGGCGAAATTTGAGTGTACCCCTAAGGATTTCATCGCTTGCAGCCATTGTAAAGGACTTTTTTCCAAAAGAACGTTGAGAATTCATCACATCAAATGTAATCCGCAACACGTAAAAGGTACTCGTGGACAAACAATCGCTGGAAAACGCCTGATGGGATTTTGTCATTCGGAAGCAAATCAAACGATGCAGAAAGACATTATTCCAAGTCTCAACAACGATGATGTAGGGGCAATAATAAAGTACGATGAGTTGATTATCTTCTTCGGCAATAAACAATGCGACAAGTACACACGTCGGTATGAGTACGACATGATCCGAAATCGATTGAGACTTCTCGGCCGCTTCTTGCTCGCTGTAAAAAAAATTAACTCCGAGATCACTGACTTGGCCAGTGTATTTCACCCGAAGTTCTACAGAGCTACGGTCGAAGCGATTCGCGTTTGCGCCAATTACGATCACGACGAGAAAATGTTCAGAACTCCTTTCAATGCCTTGTCTCTCGGAGCTCTTCTGAAGAAATGTTCTGTCGTAAACAAAGCTCGTTGCGTTGAACAGGAACTAAACGAGGCAAGGCGGCAAATGGAAAGGTACTTCGAAATATTCGACGATGATTTTCCCGTAACGATCAACAAAAAGTGCCACGAAGACCAGGCAACAGCGCGTCGTCTAAAAAACGTAGTTCTGCCGACAAAAGAAGACATCAAAAAATTATACATTCATGTCAAAACAGTTTGCGAAAAGGCCATGGAAGCACTGAAAGTAAAATTCAATCGAGATGCCTGGGTACGACTGGGCCAAGCTACCCTCATCTTTCTACAGATGTTTAACAGACGTCGGGCGGGAGAGATTGAGAGGCTTCTCGTAAAAAATTACGAA
>OY751314.1:17509849-17614115 GCA_963564615.1 Rhorus exstirpatorius | reverse complement strand
GTGGAAGAGTTAAGCAAGTTAAACGGTCCAACGGGGAAGGAAACCATTCCTTTTTTTTTATTTTATTTTTATTTTATTTTTATTTTATGTTAAAACTCTGTTTTTCATTTTCTATTTTTTTTTTATTATTCAAAACTCTGTCATACCGAGAACTTGTGGTGCAACGAGGAAACAGAACTAGTGCAGTGTCATCCTTTCGCTTGTTTCAGCCTCACCACGTGGAAGAGTTAAACTAGTCGAATGGTCGAACGAGGAAGAAAACCATTCCTTTTTTTTATTTCTCTTTTCTTTTATATGAAAACTCTGTGTCTCATTTTCTACTTTTTTTTTAATATTCGGAATTCTGTAAAAAAAAAAAGAATTCGCGGTGCAATGAGGAAAAAAAACTGGTCCAGCGTCATTGATAATTAAAATATTAAAAATTGTTTTTCAAAAATCCTTCTTCATTTATTCTTATTTTATGGCATTATTGGAAACTATGTAAAAAGATAAATAAAAATAATTTGTATGAACTGATTATTTCCATTATACTCAATCGTGTATACTTTATTCCTCATCCCCCATATGAAGTCCTAAAATAATGCGCTGTATAAAATACGACCGCATAAGTAGATTGTATATATTAAGGACCCATTTTACTTTCACTTGCCATGCATTCAAAGACCTTAATTAATACGCTGCCCTCGTACGTGGGCAATTATAATATATTGCGCATAATTCAAGGACTTTATATACAAGAAGATTTCATACATTGAGAACTCGTGTACCTTACCATGTATTTAAAGACCTCGAAAAATGCGCTGTATGGACTCGAATAATATGAAATTATTCAAGAACTTGCATCGCATTATTTGAGGCCTTCGAATATATGGCAAGTGAGATGGGTCCCCAATATCCCGTGTGGAAATTTCTTCCGGGATCTGTAAAGGGCCTGATTAATTTTCCCTGATTATAACCGGGGCCCGGTTTGGATTCCTGTCAGGGGCCGTTACAGGATTGTCCCGCAATTTAAATCGGGCCCCTTAATGGATATAAATTCGGGGCCCTTATAGGATTCCCTGATTGCGCCCGGATTATTCAATCTCATCCTTGCACGGGTCAAATTGACATAATATAGTTTATTATCTATGAATTAGCAATTAGGAATGATCAATGAATGAATTTAACACTGTTACTCCATTATTTATGAAAATCCTGTAAATTAAAAAAAAAAAAAAAAAACGTCCTTGATCGGGATTCGAACCCGCTATCCTTCAATCCGCGGATTCAGCACTCTCGATCCTCAAATAATAATTTTAAAAAAAAATTAACGCCCGAAGATTATTTTTTTTTTACGATTGTTTCCGGCTCCGTAGTCCGGACGTTATTCCGTCGAAATTAATTTTAATTGTACCTGAGATTTTAACTGAGACCTACCTAACGACCTACCTAACGACCGACATTCTACCACTACGCCAATGATTTATTACGAGTTTCTTGTATGTAAATGACATTAAGCCTACGAGTTTTAATGAAAAAACGTTGTCTTACCGGATTGAATAGAACAGCGTGATATTCAGTAAAAAGGTGATATATATAGTGATAAAATTTATTCAATTGTTAATTAACAAATTATTTTCAAATTTAACTGGGTCTTCATCAGACAGCAAATGTGGGCCCAGTTTGGTGCAGTCACGATTTCCATAATAAAATTAATTATAATAATATCGTTAATTATAATTATTTATAATTACATTTTTAATATATATATATATATATATACTTTTTTATGTAACATTATATACTTCCTTATATATATTATAAATGAATATAAATATTATTATTAAAATATTTAAAAAATATTATTATTATATTATTATTATATATTTTTATTTTTTATTTTTTATTATTTTTATAATTATATTTATATATATTTGTAATATGTAATATGTAATTATATAATATTACATAAAAAAATAATAAATATATAACATATAGAATAAAAATGTAATTATAATTAATTATAATTAATTATATTATAATAATTTATTTTATTATCGAAATCGTAACTGCACCAAGCTGGGCACACATTAGTTGCCTAATTTATGACCCAGTTCAATTTGTTGTAAAAATTAGCCAGTATGCCTTGTTAACGCCTGACCGGGGCCCTTCATTGCTGCATCCATCAAGCCCCTGTTATTTCTTACCATGAAAACAAATGAGTGCCTTTCTAGGACCCTTCAGGGCAGTAACAGGGAAATCCCTGTTAGGGATTCCACGCCCAATCCTCTTTAGGACCCTTAGGGCAGTAACAGGGAAATCCTTGTTAGGGATTTCCACATCAAATCCTTTAAGGGGCCCGTACATTCTCCGGGCTTCCCTGACTATTTTCCACACGGGATATGCAATCTACTCATATATATTGTGTCCTCAAAATTCGCCGCACTTGTACTTGAACAAACAATTAGGAGTATGAATGAAATTTTTTTTTTTAATCATTGGGGCGCATAATGTAAAGTAAAAATAATGAGGACGTATTTTTTATTTTTCGTTAAAAATGACAGATGCACCTGTTATAGGCAATTCAATTTCACGGATTTTGATATATATAGATATAGCGTAACATGTGTGACGTCATAATGTTACATTTTTCAATTTGTTATATTAACGGCAATTTTGATTCAAATAAAAAAATAAAAAATACGTACATAATGTATTTTCCTAAACTACCAGATTTTGAAATAAAAAAAATTTCATTTGTACTCCCAATCAACTCTTAAAAAGTTGGTGAGTGAATTTTGAGCGAAATATCGAAATTTTCGAGTTTCATTGTCCCCATTTTATTCGTCCTGTGATTGGTCGATTGGCGGACAAGGATTGACACAACTGTCAGTTTGACAGTTGTGAAAGTAATTAGTAATTAGAGCGCTGCAGCGCTGTCAGAAAACCGTTCGCGCGCGTGAGCGCGTGTGGCGGACTCTAGTTATAATATATTGCGCATAATTCAAGGACTTTTTATGCAAGCAGATTGTATAAATTGAGGACTCATGTACCTTGCCATATATTGAAAGACCTCGGAAAATGCGCTGTATGGACTTGAATAATATTAAATTGTTCAAAAGCATGCATCGCATTATTTAAGGCCTCCGAATATATGGCAAGTGAAATGAGTCCCCAATATATGAAATCTATCAGATATAGTGTCCTCAAAAAATGCACTGCACTTGTATTTGGGCAAGCAATTATAATTTATTGCGCATAATTCAAGGACTTTATACACAAGTAGATTGTATATATTGAGGACTCATGTACCTTACCATATATTGAAAGACCTCGGAAAATGCGCTGTATGGACTCGAATAATATAAAATTGTTCAAGAGCATGCATCGCATTATTTGAGGCCTTCGAATAGAGTTCCCAGTATATGCAATCTACTCATATATAGGGTTTTCAAATAATGCTTTGTATGAAATACAATTATACAACTTGTCATATATTAGAAGGCCTTAACTAATGCGTTGCACTTGTATGTAGGCAAACAATTATAATATATTGCGCATAATTCGAGGACTTCATCTGTCAGTAAATTGAAAAATTATCGAGGACTTGACGTATTGAAAGAGCTTAAATAATGCGTCGTATGGGCTTGTATAATATAAAATTGTCCAAGACCATGTAACGTATTATTCAAGGCCTTCTAATCTATGGCAAGAAAGATGAGTCTCAAATATATGCAATCTACTTGTATAAAGTCCTTATATTATGCACAAAATGTTATTATTGTATGCTAAAGTACAAGCATTGTTTGAGTTCTTCCAATATATTGTGAGTGAGATGAGTACTCAATATATAGAATGCACATATATATCAGTCTTATATATAAAGTTATATTTAAGCAATCTCTAAACTATGCTTTATAAATTTCGTGTTACATGCAACATATTTTTTGAAGCTTATGAATATCGAATTGAAACAGGTTTTTAATATATACCAACTCACATATATACGAAGACTTTAAATGATGCATCAAGAGACGCGATAGTGTCTCGACGTCAACTTATTAAAAGAGAGTTTTAGATCTCTGATGTAATTCTCTTTGTTTTTATCTATGTTTTTTTTTTCATACACGAGACGCTTTCATAATTACATAATTCGAACGACTCTTTCACACTGTATTGCATGCAGCAATTATATATTATATAGATTATAACATTTTTTATGTGTGAAGTCTTCAAATTGTGCATCGTACAGTAATTATTGTATATTGGGCATTATTTGAGTGTATAGACTCTTTTTTGTATAAAATAACAAGGGTTTTGAATGAATTGCGCATAGTTTGGAGATTTTTCCTCTGGATATATGTAGGGCATACATTGAGAACAAAAATATATCGTAAGGTTTATTTTGAGAACAGCTCTTAAGATATGCTTTATTTATTACACTGTTTCAAAGTATGCGATTGATACTAAATGCATCATTACTCAATAAATATTGCCTTAAAAACAAAAATTCGTATTGCACTAAAGAAAAGGGGTTATGATAAGTTTTTTCTGATAAAAAAAAAACCGGGTCTCAAACTATGCTTCATATATATATATATATATATATATATATATATATATATATATATATATATATATAGGGGTGCGTAGGGTGCTACGCGCCTTCACTTAGGTTTTGGTTTGGGTTTTGAGTTTGGGTTTTGGGTTTTGGGTTTGGGTTTGTCATCCTTTTCAAATTGGACACCCGGTATAAGCTCAAATCCTGAAACGGTGGCGGCGGCGGCAGCGGCGACATATCTTTATATTATAGAGAGATATATCCAAATATTGGATATACAGGGTGTCCAATAGGAAGGTGTGAAAACTAATAAATTGGTATTTTGCAATAAATAAAGGAACCAGATCAGTGGAATTTTTTTTTAATAGAAGAGAGTTGTCATTTTTATTTTATGTCAATTTATTACAAAAAAACGATGTTTCCATAGAAAAAATTATATATTTAAGCAAATACTAAAAAAAATGTCAAAATCAATGATAAATATTTTTAAAATGTGAGCCATTTGAATCACCACTAATCGCTTTTTAAAACTATTAAAAACGTGTTTTATAGTTTCATTTGAAATGCCATCGACAGTCTTCCTTATTCCTTTGACCAAATCATCTACAGTTTTTGGGTTGTTTTCATAACAGTGATCTTTAATATAACCCCACAAAAAATAATCACAAGGATTGAGATCGGCTGAATAAGGGGGCCATTCCATCCCTGTTCGTGTAAATCGAGGATATCCAAGGCCGATAACTCGATCACCATAAACTTTATTAATAGTTTCGAAAACTTCTTGTGTTCGATGAGGTGCTGCTCCGTCTTGCATAAAGTAATAATTCTTAACGAGATGTTTTTTCTTTGCATAGGGAAAGTATTGTGTCTCCAACATCTCTTTATAGCTCTGTCCGGTAACAGTAGATTCAAAGAAATGCAGGTAGATCCCTTTTATTGAGACAGCTGCCCATACGGATACTTTTACAGGATGAAGAGACGTTGCCACTACGACTTTCGGATTTTCTGAACCCCAAAAGCGATAATTTTGTTTATTAACATAGCCATTTATCCAAAAATGGGCTTCATCGGAGAAAATTATTTGTTTTTCGTTCAATTCTCCATTTTCCAACATTTGACACAATGAGTTGCAGAACTCTTTTCTTGTTTTCATGGCATGTTCAGACAATAATTGATGCGTTGTTATTTTGTAAGGATGCATTTTCAAAAAATGACGTAGAATATTGTGCAACGACGATTTGCTTATTTTTAAAGCTTGAGCGGCTTTACGGATTGAAGACTGAGGATTTTGTTCAAAATAGTCTTTAACTGCTTTAATCGTTTCCTCTGTAGTTACCGAGGTGGAAGGGCCTGACAAATCTTTTCTACGGTCCTGTAATGTTCCGTACTCTTTAAAATTATCGATTACTCTGCAAACGGAAAAAAAAAATAGTTACAATCTAAAAAATTTTGAAACATGAGATCTTTAGATCTGATTGTTCATAAACCTTGATATAAAAAATATTCAATTCTTACCTTCTAAGAGTAATTTCGCTTCTGACTTTTTTACTTCCATACTTCGTACGAAAGCCTCTGAACGCTTCACTATAAATTTTCCCTCTTGAATAATAACATTCAATGAGAAAAACTTTTTCTTCGATAGTTAGCTCACTCATTTTTAAGAAGACTGTCCGCTTTCTACCACAGCTAGAATATAACCGACAGGTCTCAGGTACAAATTTCTGAAACGCAGGGTTCCTTACAATGTTAGAGAGGGAGGGGAGATTCGATTAGTTTTCACACATTCCTATTGGACACCCTGTATATATCTAATAGCATATTGCCTCGTGTGCGTTCGTGCTCAAGTCTGGACGAGGCTTGACGGGGAGTCATTGACGAGACCTGGGCACGAGAAAGGTCTTCCGAGTATTGCCGTGCATTTTACATATTCTAAGCGCTATGAATGTATACTGAAATAAATTAGTCTTTTTGGTTTATATACATACACTGGGCCATCCGATGTTTCTCCCTTTATCAAATATCCCTCCTACACTTATGAGTTAATATCATCGGATAATACGTTGTGAAAAAATTCCGATATGTATGAATGAATTAATTTATTCATATTTTTTACAGATTTTATCGATTAACAATGAATAATTTCTAAACAATGTAAAAAATTGAATATATTCTAACCGGACGATATTTTCAATGATTTTTTATTTACAAATGGGAATATGGAGGATTTGAATAAGTAAGAAAGTTATTGTCATTCAAGTAAAAGATTTTTATTATTTCCAACGTGATGTCGAAAAAACGATGCGTTTGTCTTTAAATTTCGGAAAAAAATTTTAAAAAAATTATTCCATTACTCTTGTGTGTTTCGTTTTTTCTAAATATTTTTTTTTACAAAATTTAAAGGCAGACGCATGGTTTTTTAAGCATAACGTTGGACATAATAAATATCTATTATATAAATGACAATGAGTTTTCTTCTTATTATAATCCTCCATATTCCCATTTGTATGTAACAAATTATCGGAAATATCCACTAGCTAGAATATATTCAATACTTAGCATCGTTTAGAATTTATTCACTGTTCATCAGTAAATTCTATAAAAATACGAATAAATCAATTCATTCATACACATCGGAATTTTTTTTACGACTTATTATTCGATGACATAAACTCATAATCAATACAGAAATGAAAAAAAAAACATTATATTAAACAATTTTTTATAAAAAAATTTTAATTACATAACAAATGGTATGAATAGCGGTAGATTTTTTTACACGATCTTATAGCGTGGAAAAAATCGGTTCGATAGCTATTTCAAGATTGTGATAAAATTTTTATAAACATTTATTCTTATTGCGAAAGTCGATTTTGAAGTGAACAAAATTTTTGGGATTTTTTAATGGTGAAGTTTAGGAAAGGAAAGAATAACAGATAAAATCGCAACGAATCAAAGTTAGAAAATATTGATTTATTTCAATTTTTAATAAAAATTTAACAAAAATATACACTCTTCACAGTAATTCAATCAGCACAAAAACAATTTAAAAAAATAATTTTTTATTGTTAAAAACGGTCCGAAACTTAATTTTGTTTGCTTGCAAATAACGGCTTTCCAGTAGCATATATGAGATTACTAAAGTTTTAACGTCCTGTGACAATTAGGGAAAAATACACCCCCGAACTACGAATAGTCGAAAATTAGGGAAAAAATTAGCAACATATGGCCGCCAAAAATTGAAATGGCGAGAAAAAAATTTTTCGAAGCATTAAATCTCTTCTTCGGATTGTTCTATTAGATACAAAAAATTCACCGATTTTTTCATACCAATTAACATAGGCAGACTGAATTTAACAACTAAAGTGGGTTTTTGAAATTTTCGTACAAATCGAGCAGTTTTTCCTTTTTCTTTGGGCCGCTCTCACGGCTAAATTAAAATAGCTAGAAAAAAATGCTACCAACGACTTCTTTATAGAAAATTTTGTGCTCTACAAGATTGATTTAAGTACAGTTTTGCGCTAATCGTTGCCATTTTATCAGCGTAAGACGCGAAAGTGTCAAAGACGCGGAAAATCTTGGTTTTTTAACGGTTTTTAATTTTTGTTTGCGAATACGTGTGGTGCTACAATCCTAACAACTCAGATCCTCATTATGTACATCGTCCCGAATATTTTTCATTTTTTTTTTTCATTTGGTTATTAATTACTGGAATTTAAATACAGAATTTTACTGGCCTAATATTCTTACTCATCAGTGAATATTCTGTTATGAAAATGTTGCTAGTGAGTCGGTGCGAACAGAAGTGAGTTCGAGGATAAGTCCGATTTCTGTGATAATACGCGAGACTCCACAACCATCATGGTAACTACTTATGGCGGTCGATAACTGCCGTGACAGTTCGATAGTTGCTGAAACTGTTTTATTCTATTGCAGACTGCGGTACCAAAATTACTGAGATGGCGCTACCTCGGTACGCACTTTAGCTGGCACACCAAGTCCCATAAGGCGAGCAGTCTTTATATATCTTCAGTCAACGGCGAAACGCTACAGCCCAACACGCTATGGCAGCGTATTGCATCATACATCACGTTTGAAAATCGATATCTCTGACGATATTCTGTGTACCGACTAGCACGCATGTTTTGGATAATGCCGTGCTACTACTGTATTCACATTGCTCCACGCGGGTACGTAGTTCACGCAGATGGCGTTCGGAATGTTTTTAATTTCGTCGACCAGATTTTTAGGAGCGTTGGTCATCTCCCAATTCATCTCTGATCCTATCAGCAACGAGTCGCTACCTCTCCAGTGCTGGTGACCGGGAAGGGGGAAAAAGAGATAGAAAAAAAACCACATTTTTTCCTTATTATTAAAGTTTCTACAGTAACTTACATTTAAAAAAACAATAACGATAAAACAATGTAAACAAATAAAAAAAAATTATATTCTCAATTAAAAAAAAAATCTTGAAAAAATAGCGATTCAAAACAAAAAAATGTTCAAGATAATCAATAAACGACAAATTTCTTGCTTCAAAATTGAGTGCGATACGATGTTTTTCTTCCATTTCATTTTGTATTTAATTACTATTCAGTACGTAGTGCATCAGTTACGAATTTATTGTAATTAACTGAAAAATATTACAATTATTTCGAGTAATTATAAGTGGAAAAGAATAATGTAATGAAAATAGTAAATAATCACCTGAGTAATTTTTGCTGCCCAATCTGCTCTAAGACTGGCATTTATATTATCACTGTAGCGTAAGCATACGCTCATCTATATATATTTTGCTTGGACAACCGTTACCTGGTGCCAAACATTAATCGGCAGCCAATGTAATCGAAGCTTGAATTTGGTATTGTAGTAAGTCTGGCCCGGTATTGGTTCAGCGACAAGCAATCTGTACTTTTTACATTAAAATGGCACTGTAGAACAGACCATTCTCGCGTGGGCTTGGCAGAGTACTTGCAGTATGATTATTAGTACTGACTCAGTCACGAGCCGGTACGTGTCTATATCTGGGTCAGTATTGAAACAATCTGGACCGCCTGAACATCGCTATGCTTGGCATTAGCATTAGCAGGTCATTGACAACCAATAATGGCGTTCAGTGTCGGGCCATGACTCTAGTTGATCCGTCTCAGTGCATACAACAATTACGGCCGAATATTGGTGGCCAGTACTGGTAGTTGGTAATGCACTACTATTGTCTGCGAGTACTGGTAACCAGTACTGTAACCAATACTGGACCAACACTGCTGCCAAACGTAGGACCAGTATGATTATTTCGGAATTGGCCCAGTAATATTTCTGTACTGGCAGTGTACCGGCCTCTGACCGTCAGCCAGTACTGACACTTGGTACTTTTCAGAAATTGGCGGCCAGTACTGGTCATGAGTACTGTGCCAACGTTAAATGCTAGTACTGGTAACCAATTCAGGACCAACACTGCTGCCAAAAGTAGGACCAGTATGATCATTCGGAGTTGGCCCAGTATTATTTCTGCACTGACAGTATACTGGCTCTTGACTGACAGCCAGTATCGGCAGTCCCGGCACAAGTACTAAGCCAAGACTGGGACATTCTGCCATACGCACATGGGATCTAGTTCCGAATTATTTGATACTAATTTAATTTTTACAAAAAAAAAAAGAAATTCCCCATTGTTTAAAATTTTACGGACGGGTTCCCCAAATAATTTCGAGTTGATTGAGCAAAAAAAAATTTTTTTATTTTATCGTGCCTGCTAACTATACGCCTAATAAATTTATATTATTATCAAAGAAACTATTGTTTCCTAAACTATAATAATGTATTCATAAACTTTCCCAAACAATTACAAAACGATTACATTGTGTGATGGGCGAACGGGTTAAATGAATTGAGAATGAAGTTAGACTTGAAACATTTTAGACTGATCGTTTATTGGCAAGTTGGTATATTCGGGAGTGCACGTCCGAACTGATTGACTGTTAATGATGAACTGCAGTGCTAATGAGGTGAAGGAAGGAGAGGACTTAATGAGAGTGGAGGGGATGTCGTCAAGACAGAGGAACAAGGCCCGTGGGACCAAGGGCAAACTGGAGCTAAGGTGCTGACGGTTGTGAGATTGACCGGAAAGGAGTATTAGGTTTAGCTGATATGTAAGGTTTAAGCGTGCGAGTGGACTGGTAGCGAGAGTGAAGTTGATGAGCTGGCGTGGGAAAGGAAAAGAGTTTTTTAGGCTATAGGACGGGGCCGTTACAATTGATAAAAAATAAAAATAAATACATTTGCCTGCTAAGTTACGGAGCCGTTTACGAGCAGGGCCATCTAGCCGTGGTGCGCTCCCCTTGGGGGGTAACGCACCCTGTTCACTACTATACCGACCACGTTTCAGTTCGCCATCAGTAAAGAGGGAAAAATTGTTTTTTTTTTGTCAATTTACCCCGAAAACTGTCTAATGAGCTTTTATCCGATGACGGTATATGTTTTTTCGAAATGGAAAAAAATTCAACATTTCTTTTTTCAATCGCTTAAATCCGATTAGGAGTTACAAATTTATGATTGTTACAAAATTGAGAATTCATTAATCATTATCTCGAGAACCAACGATAGTGGGGGTATGAAACTTTGGTGAAATGTCATGGATAAATGGTCCTTCGAAATGCCCATACGCAATAATTTTTTCGAGACAAAAAAAATGTGGTGGCCGAGTTGACATGGAGCGCGACATATTCCCAAATGTAATGAACAGATCGAGAATACCGACCAATATATCGATTGAGGCAGTTCTAAATATTCTTGTTTGAAGCTAAAACTTTGAGGGAATTTTTTTATATCTAAATTATTGTTTTCCATCGATGGAGCGCAAAAAAATTTTTTTCTAAATTCCAGACACCCTAGTATACATACATACAAATCTGTGTGATTGGACAATGAAACATTTAAGTATGGTTTCAATTATAAATTTAATATATTTTCTTTCACTTAGTACGATAATAGACGTTTTACGCCCGCATTGCGTGCGTAATATCCCTTTTTCACACGTCGTAAAATAAAATTTTGTACAATATTCGACGAAAAAACTTTTTCTGATTTCGTTTGATTGGATCACTCGCCTTCGGCTCGTGCTGCAAACTCACACTCTCAGAAACAGTTTTTCCGTATTCGCATCATAATATATGTACTATAAATCACACTAAAAACTGTTTACAATAGATAATATATACAGGTCTGAATTATTTAAAAATTACATGATTTAATATTATTTCAATTTTCATCATTATATAACAAAATTGGAAACAAAATAAAGAATCCAATGCATTTATATAATAAAGATATAATTTATATGAAATAAAGAATCCCTTGTCTAACTCATTTTCATTTATTTTCCTTTGTTAGAGCTCAATGAGTGCGGCGTCGAATGATATACTTCAGAATCTACTGTCGGATAAGAATACCAACGTTTATCCTCCTGCATCGCAAGGATTTGCGAGCAGTTTATTGTATTATTCAACGACAGCATGCGAGTATGTTAGAAGTACTTTCCTGAAAGCCGTACCGCATCCTCAAACAGTCCGAAAGTGGTTTCGAAATGGGAGGCTTCAATAACAACCCAAGTTGTAAATTCAGATTCACCTACAAGAAATTGTGTTTGCATGTCAACTGCATGATTCCTCAAGAGAAAAATTGTTCATTACAAGGTGCTACATACTTGCTGCAAGTAAGTTTAATACAGGACAAAGATGACGATACATAATTTGAAGATGAAATTTCCTTCGATAATGATTACGAGGCTTCTAATGGCTGGAGTTGGAATGAGTATTGCAGCGAAGTAGTTACTCATATCGCTGGTGCAATCGTTAAAGCTTTGAAAAGAAAAAATTAAATGCGCACTATGTCTACAAGCCCTAGAATCGGACAATGCAACTTCATTGTTTTTAAAAAGGAAAAATAGAGGTGGCTTTTACTTAATCCCAGCAATGACGTTGTAATAATTTGTAAGATTGCTGAAAGGGTGATGAGGAGTACGAATAACATTTTTACTCTGAAGAATGTACTACCAAAACTTGTTGATCCTAAGTGATTACTTCCAAATAGTTTATTTTCTGAACTTGATATGTATCCCGAAGAGTCATTACTTGTAAAGAATTATAGAAATGAGTTGGTGGAGAAAATTTTAAACAAATATTATAAAATAAGGTTACATCATAAAAGTCGCCCGCTACAGGAGTCAGTTCAACGACTAAGAAGTTTTCACAATCGACTCGTGATCTTTGCTAACCAATGATTTTCCTGTAATAATGTTCCTCTAAATAAACTACGTTCGTTCAAAATAAATATATTATTTTAGCCCATGGTTGTTTTATTACGCATTATTGACTCCGAAATTCCATGACTTTTCCAGGTTTTCCACGCAGGTTTTGTAAATATTCCAGAGAGATTAGCCCTGTTTAAAATAAAAACACGAATCCGTTAAAAACCCTTAGAAAATAGCATTTGATCTTATCGGATTCGAATGGAATCCTATACGTTCTATCTGCCAGAGATAGATTTTTAAACGGTTCTTTATCTGTTTCGATAAGTAAGCCATCCGCACGACAATGATTTTTATGGGAATCTATCCGAAGTCTGACTGTCTAACTTCACGTACCTGTCGATACGTATACGTATACATAGAACATTTTTATCCGCATTTTTTACGCAACTCAAATTACCTGTTTCTGGCTGCGATTTCTGATGGTACAGCTATCCGTTTCAATACGTATCTTCCGACTGTATCAGATTCTATCCGCGATTGCGTATCACTTTCTAACGGTTCCTATTTGCATGCCGAAAGCATTTGTAGAGTGTTTTGGACGCCTATCCGTTTCAATACGTACCTTCCGATGATATCAGATTCTATCCGAGATTGCGTGGCACTTTCTAACGGTTCCTATACGCATGCCGAACGCATACGTAGACTGCATTGGACTCCTATCCGTTTCAATACGTATCTTTCGACTGTATCAGATTCTATGCGCGATTGCGTGTCACTTTTCCTATCCGCATGCCGAACGCATCCGTAAACTCTATTGGACGCCTGTTTATTTCAATACGTATCTTCCGACTGTATCAGATTCTATCCGCGATTACGTGTTCACTCTCTAATGGTTCCTATCGGCATGCCGTGACTGTGATATATCTGTAATATCGGATACGCAGATACAATATACAGATACCATATGCACATACAATATGAAACCTCTTTTGAAACCTACGGTACCTATATAGTAAGTTAAGGATTCAATAAAGTATACGACATGGAAGGTTGAGAATTATTGTATTTTCATTGACTGCTAACATATAAACATGGATACAGATAGTGTATGTACATGTTACATGCACTATAAAACTTATCCATACTTATAATAATAAGGTCGAGTTTTACTTGCACACCCCCTCTGGGGGGTTCTTACAAGGGTGGTTATTTCGTACTTCCCACCATCTACCGCCTGCTCCAACCATTATTATCACCACCTATTCCTCCTCGCGATCATACGTCTGCAGCCGCATCGCTCCTTTACCATTTTACCCTGTATCGCATTCGCCGGGGACGAAGGAAAACTGCAGAAAACCTTCCGCCGATACAGGTCGGAGTTTCCGTAGTTCCCCCCTAGTGGCCGCGCGAGTAAACTCAAGCGCGGTCTCCAGAGGAGCCCTAAGCGAGCTCTTCCTTTACTGTGATTCAGTTGGTAAGTCAGTGCGTGGCTAAGCGACCTCCTTCCGAGTGATAAGGACCGGTGCAGAAGGACCTCCAGAGCCACACCCCGACCACCCACCCATCACAGTATGGTATTTTTGGGCATTTGTTTTGGTGGGATCCGAACCACCAGGATTGCAGATTAAACACATAGAATAAATTCCATTGGTGTCGGCCGTGGGGCTCGAACCCGGGTCCGCTGCGTGCGAACCCAGAGCCTCACCCACTAAGCCACTGCTCTCCCTTTTATCCATACTTATAATACCTATACTTATAATACTTATACTTATACGCTTATACTTATACTTATAATGTACGCAGCACTGTGTGCACAGGGTGATACAGATTCCTTGGCAAATATTCAATGGATTAAAAATACATATTGAAATCTGGGTCGATATCTGAGTCCATTTTCATTTATAAACGATCGTATTCTTTCAAATTAAATTTCTGTCAAATTCTGATGGAAATTTCGTCAAGCAATATTACATTTTTACATCAAATTTGAATAGAACAAAAAATATCTCTTGAAGTTGCACAACTGGTTTCAACTTACGAATTGAAATTTTTTCTTGGTTTTATTCTTATTCATTCATTAATTTGATCGTATCAACATATTAGTCCACGGTATGAGGAATTTGGTAACTATATGTACGGAGCGAGGTCCCCCAGAAAGAACTAAAGTACGGATTGTAGAAGAATTGGGGATAGGGTTTGGGTAGCTCAGTGGTCAGAGCACTCAACCGGCAATCGAGAGGACCTGGGTTCGAATCCCAGTCTAGTCACCCGAAGCCTAAATTTTTCTGCGATCCTACATTTGGGTGCTCGTCCGGGATCGAGTGAGCCATAAGTGATTCTGATTGGTGTGGTTAACAAGCGAAAGACTAAATAGTGACTCTGTGTTGTGTGCGAGATTTTACAGTGAAGTGCGAACTATTAGTTTATCCATGGCCGAAGGGGAGCAGGTCGTTAAAGCTGTAGGAACGGTAGAGCTGAATGATGATCAGCTTGTTCAAATGAAGGTGGTTGAGCTCAAGGCGGAGCTCGGTTGGCGGCAACTTTGATAACCTGTTGTTACAACAGGCCGAAAACCCGAGCTATTGGCACGTATGAGAGAGGCACTGTTGCTGGAACGAGAACGCGCAGCGGAAGGCAGTGAAGAAGACTCAAACGACGACGACAATGATGACGATGATGAAACGAAGGTGAAAGTGATGCTGATGGCGACGCTATCGCTAACGACGATGAGGACGACGACGAAGATGATGAAGATTCTCAAAGGCCGCCTATGATTCGCCGACGTGCGACGCAGCGGGTGTTGCTAACTTTAGAGATGTAGAAGTCTCGCTAGAGAAGTTCAGCGGTGACGGGCATTAAAGCGTGCAGAAATGGCTAGAAGATTTCGAGGAAATGGCTGCGTTATGTGACTGGAATGACGTTTAAAAAGTTGCGTACGCGAAAAGACTCCTGGAAGGGTCGGCCAAACTATTTTTAAGCTACGAAAGGTGTGCCAAAACCTGGACAAGGCTCAAAAGAGCCTTGGAAGGCGAGTTCGAGGAGATAGTAGATAGCCTTCAGGTCCATTGGGAGTTAGGCAAACGAAGAAAAAAAAGTGACAAATCGTACCAGGAGTATGTCTACAAAATGCTGCAAATCCCCGCCCAGGCTGATATTGAAGTGCGCACGGTGATTCAATACATCATAGAAGGTATTCCCGACGATGCCGCGAATAAAGAGATTCTGTATGGCGCTAAAAGCGTGAAACAGATGAAGGAAAGACTTTCCCAATAAGAGTGTATGAAACGGAAAATTTTGAAGGCAAATGCGAAACGGACTGAATGGCGAGATGATAAGTTAAGATGAGGTGATGACAAAGACAGGAAGAAAACAAACGATACAACATCAGCAACAACTAGAGGTAAGCGCTATTTTAATGGTGGCGTGGCCGATCACGTGAGTGCGAAGTGCCCATCGAAAGGAAAGGGTACCAAGTGATAGGCGAGTACAAGCTGGAAAGGACGAAAGACGTAGGAGTTTAGACGAAGATAGTACTGACGAACGACACGCCGATTGCATGCCGACCGAAAAAACTATCGCTATGCAAGAAAAGAGAGATAAACGACATCATGAAAGTATGGTTAGAAGAGGGCATAATACGACCCTGAAACTCCGAGTATGCCAGTCCCACAGTGCTGGTCAAAAAGTAAAATGGGGCAACGTAGAATGGGGTTTGCGTAGATTTTAGAAGAATAAATAAGCTACTGTTAAGGCTGCATTTTATCTTACCCTTGATCGACGATTAACTCGACGCGTGGCAGGGGGCAACCCTGTTTACGACGTTAGATCTGAAGAATGGTTTTTTTTTTTCATGTGTCGGTAGAGGAGGAAAGCTAAAAGTATATGTCGTTTGTAACACCTACGGGGCATTATGCGTTTTTAAAGACACAATTCGGGTTGTGTATATCTCCCACGGTTTTCCAGAAATTTATAAGCACGGTGTTTAAGGAGCTAATAACACGAAAGATCATGATCACCTATATGGGTGATCTGATTGTTCTGGCTCAGGGTCTTGAAGAGGCAGTATAAAATCTGAAATTCATTTTTGGAGTCGTGCAAGAGCACAGGCTTATGATCAATTGGGAGAAATGCAGGTTTCTGCAGAGGGAAGTCGAATATCTGGGGCATATAGTATCACGGAATATCGTACGAGCTTCGGAGGCCAAGGTGCAAGCAGTAAAGAACTTTCCAAGGCTGACGAACGTTAAAGGGGTGCAAAGTTTTCTGGGTCTGACGGGGTTTATACCAGAATACAAATTTATACCAGGATACTCAACCCTAGCGCACCCGCTGACGGACTTGTTGAAGAAGGATGCGAAATTCCGATTCAAGCCGCGGGAAATAGAAGCCTTCGAGAAATTAAAAAACGCAAGCCGGTTCTCAAGCTGTATCGGGTGGGGGCGAAAACAGCTGCACACAGATGCGTCAGGTATCGGGTATGGCATGGTACTCATGCAGCGAGATGACGAGGACGGAAAATTTCACCCGGTGCATTATGCTAGTGGTAAGACGACCTTAGCGGAGGAAAAATATACCAGCTACGAGCTATAAGTCCTCGCAATCATAAAAGCGTTGAGGAAATTTAGGGTTTACTTGTTAGGCATCCCTTTCAAGATAATTACCGATTGCCAGGCCTTCACACTGATAATGAAGAAGAAAGATTTGTGTGTGCGTGTGGCTAGGTAGGCTCTATTGTTGGAAGAGTTTACCTACGAAGTATTTCACCAACCAGGTCGGAGTATAAAGCATGTAGATGCTTCATACTCCGACCGGAACCTGCTACCCCGTACGCTGCTGATCTGTGAGCGTGAGGATGACTTGATTACGCGGTTGAGAAATGCGCAACAGAAAGATGACGATTTGAATAAGATCATAGACGCCTCAACGCGTAATCAAGCCATCGGGTATGTAGTGGAAATGACCTGTTGTATAAAGAAGTGGATAATGATGTGCCATGAGTAGTACCGAAGGTGTTACAAGGGCAGGCAGTGCGGTAGGTCTATGAGCGAGGTCACTTCGGTGTAAAAAAAACGGAAGCGGTAGTAAAGAAGAACTTCTGGTTCAAGGACATGAGACAGAGTTGAGGCAGCGACCCGTGAAGGTGTGAGCGTGGCGCTGAGACAAATGTAACGAACCATAATAAAGTAATTTTTTTTTTTTAGCTTTTAATCGGAAGCACCCATCAATCAGTCCTCGATCCCATTTCAATTTCTAACATATCAGTAGAGTAGACTAACCAGTCGATTCTACATTATATCAGTAGGGTGGACTAACCAGTCGATTCTACATCTGGGTGCTCGTCCGGGATAGGGGTACTTCCACCTACACAATAAAGACGGAAGACTATGGAGCGACTGGAATGACACTAAGGCGACGTGTTCTTACATGTAAAACGGACATGTGGGGGCACATGTCATTCCAGGATGGCCGAATGTAGAGAGTGAAGTCCCCCAGAAAGAACTAAAGTACGGATTGTAGAGGCTAAAACAATGCCTAAACATTCCCTAAAAATTTGTTATACAATGTTTTGTTTAAACAATTTATTGATATCTATTGGGCATTATTATTATTAAAAATTAATCTTCTTATCGTCTTTATTGTGGTTGAACTTTTTTCGATTTTTATCTTATCATGAAGTATGCAATATTGTCGACGAAAGTCACTTTTGGTTGGGAAGGTAAGTCCAATACATCCTTAAAATTAAACATGATTAACATTCAGCATGTTTGTTTCGATTTTTATTTATGCTGGTTTTAGTACGTGTATTACTTGAAAACATCTTATACCGTAAACACAGTAATGAATATTGAGTAATGTATGTTTTGATTTGCAATTTCCGTTTGTTTATTATATGTTTGTGTACATTTTTTATATATTTTTTTCTTGATCTTTATGTTTTCTTTGCAATAGGAACTGATTCGAGTGTTCTTCAGCTGCTACGGCTTGTTATCTGATGTACTATAAAAATGAAACATTGCAGAAAATCTGACCTTTTCATATTTTCAATACGTTCCTTGTATAAAATTATTATAATATTGCTTACATTCTTTTGACAACATAGTTCCACTCATTTCTCTTGTTAATTTCCTAATTTCGTCTCGGAAACGAATAAAAAGTCCATTCCTGATTTTGAGATTGGACATTTTTGTACCCCACAACACAACAGTACCTCGTACCACCCATTTTTTTTTTTCATTTCAGAGAGCACTTTTTACTCCTTTTGTAATTGGATCACAGTTCTTTAGCACGTCGGAGAGTAACAGAAAAAAAACGAAATAAGTGAACGAAACCGCGCCGCGTTGACGAAAGATGCAGACGTTTAATATTTTAGTAAAAACATTTGCCATGAGATTTTGTTTTTCCCAAAGATTTCGGAATTCTCGAGCTTTATTGAATTACCCGAAGATTTCGGACTACCCGAAAAGTTCAGACTACCCGAAGGTTTCGGACTACCCGAAGATTTCGGATTACCCAAAGATTTCGGACTACCCGAAGATTTCGGACTACCCGAAAATTTCGGGTTTGCCAAAAAACCCGACCCGATGCAAACCCGACCCGATGCAAACCCGACCCGAACCCGAGTTCGGGTACCCGAAATTTCGGGTACCAGCAGACCCCTAATATTTATATATAATTATAGCTTTAGATCCGGTAATTACAACCGAAAGATAATGAACGAATATTATACGTATATGAGATGTAAAAAATTCCACGGAGATATTGTTGAAAAACACACGTCCAATATACGTATGTAATACGTGATTTTGCCAGCAATGCAGTTGATTTCGTTTCTATCGTCAAGTAGATGTTCTTTATACATATAATATATGTATATAATTTGATGTCAAATGCTTATTGTATAATATACGTAAAATATACGTATTTCAAATTCTTTCACTACATCAGTTAAATAGCACCACAATATACACTTAATATACGTATAATATACGTATAACATAAATCTCATGGACGTATACATATCGTATACATATATAATACATACCTATAATATATGTATATTAGACGTTAGTGGTCTATCTAGGTTCGTTTCTATTATCGTCAAATATATGTTCCTTATACATATAATATATGTTGTCACGGCACTCTCTGGTTCGCCGGACGTTATTCCCGGGTGAACCCGGGTTGTTCGCACAAAAAAAGGAACAAAAAAAAAAGAAAAGGGGGGTTTATCTATGTGGAAAAAGAAAATAGGCAAAGTAAAAGAATACTGAAATTTATTGCTGGGGGCCACGCGACTCGCCACGCGACAATTTCGAGCGGGGCGAGGACGCGTGCTCGAAGAAAAAAAAGAAAGAAAAAAAAAAGGAAAAAAAAATACGAACGCAAAAGAAACGAAAACGGGTTTACTGATTTTTGGGCGCCAGTCGATATAGATCGACAAAATTTATATTTTTAAGGACTCGAACGCAAAAAAGAAAAAAAACGGGGGGGGGGGGGGGGGGGGTTACAGTTTCTCAGGGTCGAGGGTGATCCCGGTGCGCGGGCCTCTTAATGATTACCCACGTCGGGTTTTCGGCAATGTTGAAAATTGATCGAGCTCAAAGAAAAATCGGGGGGAATTACAATGAACAAAATAAAGCGCAAATGGGGACGACGGGTATGAAAAATCGCTAAGGTGTAAAAGGGAGGGTCGCGCTGCGCCACCACACGCTCACGGATCGATACAAGAAAAAAGGGTATTTTTGGTCGCAATCAAGAAAAAAATTGTGCAATGGGCAGCAGAATAAAAAGGTAATGGAACGGGCTTACTTTGTTGCTGAGAGGATCTCCACACGTATTCCCTTATCGCTCGCAATGCCACGCGTGGTCCTCGTGGCCAATATGGCGGTCGCTCGTGTCCTCGTTCGCTCTACAAATCTCTTTCGCAATGGCTCGATACAATAGTTAATGTCGCGGTCTCTCCTCTATGCTAGCTCTCGCCGAAGTGACGAGCTCGCTTTCTTCTTCACCGGGACAGCTCGTGGAAAAAGGATTCGGGAAAATTTGGGTAGGATCGGGGTCAAAGGGCCTGCGCAATATTAATGTGGGTCATCGGGGGATCGATAATCGATGGCTTATTGGGCCACCGAAGTCGCCGTCGCTGGCGCACGCGCCTTCGATGATGGATGGCCCGGCAGGTGCTGCCGACGATGTCACGCGACGGTCGACTCGGTGACAAAGATCGTAGGGGTAAGGGGTGGGGGCTCCCTGTGGACACTGGCTCTCTCGATGGCGTAATACTTGACGTTGCTCGCTCTATGCTGATTTTTCCGATGATCCCACTCGCTCGATATACCGACCGGGCCCTCGCAGATGTTCGGCTTTTCTCGGTGGTCTATCCGTGTGAGGGCCTCGGCGCGGCGGTGTGAGTGGGATTCTCGGCGACGACTGGAATCATATGCGGCGTTGTCCTTGTCGTTGAGTCTTCTTCGCCGTCCACAGGGTTCCTCTTAATACTTTTCTTAGGGATTTGTGGGGCAGCGGGATCCTTGGGGACATTATTGGGTTGGGATGGGACTACGGGGATGGTGAAAGAAGAGCGACGAGGGACGATGGAGTTTCGCTAATTGTTCGAAGCTTGGCAATTCTTATTCTATTTTACATTTCGCGGGTATTGGCAGCGTGTGGTGACGGACTTCGGCGAGGCTTATGCCTCGTCTGTGACGCCGTGTCACAATGTATATAATTTGATGCCAAATGCTTATTGTATAATATACGTAAAATATACGTATATCACGTATACATATCATATACATTGTTACACACGGGTTTATTTATTCCGTGGTAACTTGTTATTATTATTATTTTATTCGCTGAAGTCAAAGGCCCCGGCGAATGGATTCTCTGTCCTATTTAAGCTGGGTAGCACCTCACCTTGTATATAGTTGTAGTTGGTGATGATCAGATGAGCTGTGATGCAATGAAGGAGTACAGGTGGTTTCACACGAATGTATTTATTCAAGAACACAGATCGATCAGTCACTATTACAATGATAGCTTAAGTTGTTACAAAGGTTGAATGTTATACTCTGGGATACACTGACGCGCAATGCAGCTAAGGTAGCACCTCACCTTGTATATAGTTGTAGTTGGTGATGATCAGATGAGCTGTGATGCAATGAAGGAGTACAGGTGGTTTCACACGAATGTATTTATTCAAGAACACAGATCGATCAGTCACTTTTACAATGATAGCTTAAGTTGTTACAAAGGTTGAATGTTATACTCTGGGATACACTGACGCGCAATGCAGCTAAGGTAATTGGCACGAATAATTATATCACGTAGGAAGTGAAGCGCCTCTAAGGTGTTCCTTCACTTAATGAGTTCTTATACACTTGTCTAAAACAAGGGTCTGAGAAGATCACGTCGATCACGCCCGCGAGAACACAAGTACGCGAACGGACTTGCCGCTAAGGAACGGGATCTCTCGACCGATTGCTAAGAGCGTCGTATTAAGACTAATTTGATAATATGTCGAGAGAACCCTCGTTAGCTTTGGGCGTCCGGCTACAAGGGTCTCGTTGGGGTGGATTGAGAAATCATTGATGGATGTAGGTCTCGATGATTTACGAAATCTGGTAATGCAAGGGATCAAATAATCCAGGTCATATGTGATGCAAGGGATCGAATAATCCAGGTCATTTGGTAATGTAGCAAGAGTCAAAAGACGTAAAGGGGAATCTGCTGACGCGCGGTTTGCTCGAGTTTTCAGAGAGTGACTGTTGCAAGAGTCGGTGTACTCTCTGAAATCTGATGACTCTGTTGTGATGCACTGAGGGCGCGGGTAGCGATACCTCGGTTCATCACAGCCCTCCCTTCTCAGATTGAACATGGTCCGGTGGTCCATGCTTTATCCAGACGTAGCTACCTTATGTGTTGATGATGTTACTTCCAGGTGTCATCAATCCGATCGTCCTTGGTGTATTGATTATTTCTTAGTGCGTCCCCGGAGCCTTTGTTTTATTACAGCTCCCTGTATTAGTTGGGGGTTTTTGGGGGGGCCTGCCTCTTTTCTTCTTAGATTCTGGTTTGGGTGGAGTCTCACCGGTTACGTAGGCATGTTTGAGTTTATCCATGTGTGTGAGGCTTAGTTGACCATCCCTCTTATCAACCAAGATGGTGTTTTGGTCAAGTATCTTGGCAATTTTGCAGGGCCCGCTGTAGTAAGGATCGAATTTGTGCAATTTCGGTTCTCGTAGGACATAGATAAGTCGGTTTGGTTCATATTGCACGGCGTTGATGTTCTTGTCATGTCGTTGTTTTACTCGGTGCTTGCTGTCGTTTAGATTGTTGCCTCCAATTTATGCTAGCTTATCGAGTCTGTGCACTACATTGCTCATGTACATAGTCGTCGTTGGCAGGTGTTCTTTGAACGGGAGCGTGTCTGGAGCTTTCATTAATTTTCTGCAAGCCATCTCATATGGTGAAAATTTTGTTGACTCGTATACTGTGGCGTTGTGCGACTGGTTAGCGTAAGGTAAAATTTCGTCCCATTCATTTTCCTTTTTTTATATAATGTTGCAGGTAGTCGGTTATTTCCTGGTGGCTTTTTTCTAATGCTCCGTTGCTTTGTGGGTGGTAGGTCGTGGCCTTGACGTGGTGGATTTTTCTCTTCTTGAGAAAATCTTCCATTCGTTAGCTAACGAAGCATTTTCCGTTATCGCTGAGCAAAACTCGTGGAGTCCCGTGTATTGCGAAATATTCGCGGTCGAGTGTTCGAATTACTGTTTTTGATTTCATGTCCGGTTATTCGAAAGCTCGTGCAAATTTTGTAAGCAAGTCGATGGTGGTTAAGACGAAACGATTACCTCGTTTTGTGAGGGGTAATGGTCCGAGTATATCCACGGCAATTTTTTCCCATGCAGCCACTGGTGTATCCGTTATAACCATTGGTTTTCGTGTTTTTATTCATACCAGTTTTTGTTGTTGACAACTATGGCAGCATCGTACGGCATTTGAACATCGTTCTTCATGCCTTTCCATTGATACCGTTGTCTCAGACGTTCGTAGGTCTTTTTCACACCCTTATACCCTCCAATGTGTTCGCTGTGCCATTTCCGGATAATTTCTTGGCGCTCTACGGTAGGTGGCGTCTCTATTTTGCCTGTGCACAGCGTCAATTTGCAGGCACTCTTAGAAAATGTGTCTTCCAACAGGGTTTTGAATGCATAGGGCGGTATTTCATCGTGGCCGTCACCGAAAACAGCTATTCGGATTTCCTTTATATTTTCAGCCCTCAAGAATTTTTTTTTAGGCTCTCGAGTGAATTTTTCTGATTTTCGACCGTAAGCTTTTTGGTAGTATTCCCTCGTGGCAGCGATGCTAATGACCTTGGTTTTTCCTGTATCGCTGAGTACGATCATTTCCTTCTTTAGCTCTAGTGAGAGCATTTCGGTGTCGATATAGCCAAGATAGCATAATTGCCGACCGATAGGATGGCAGATCACTCCGTCAGCTGACACAAAATGCACGAGAATTCTTTTCTGAGATGTGAGTTGCTCTGGTGGAAGGATAATTTGAATCTTGATGATTGTCGACTCCTCGGAAAAATTTTCTTCAGTTTCATATTCGCTGCTTTGGCTGCTATCTGTATATTCGTTTTCTGACGAATATGATGTGTCTGATGAGTCTGATGATAAATTGGTTTCAGTTTCAACGAGAGAGCTGTGCGTACTTCTTGTAGTTCGGCCAGTTTCTACTGAGAAACGGACGTTACGAGGAGTAGATCCGCATTCAGGTCGTTCGCCTCTCGTTGGCGTTGGCATTGTCGAGATTCTTCTACTGCTTCTGTTTGTCTGATTCTTCAAGAGATTTCCGCTGATAATTGATTTTCTATTAATTTGAGCTACTTCTGCATTTCTTTCAGTTTGATCATGTGTGTTTTCGGTTTCCTTTGCGGGTTCTGGGTTGTCATTGAGCGTTTCTTGCAGGAACTCGATTTGTTCGGATGTAAGTTCCCTTCCGCTAGGTTCCGAGTCTTCGTCGAGATCTTAATTCAGTTCTTCAGGAAGAGCGGTCGTTTGAGGAAATCTATGTGAAAGCCTCCGTAGTTTTCCTTTTGCTTCGTCTATTGTAAGGCCATGCGCACCGCGTTGAATAGCAATCGATGTATCAAAGCGGTAACCTCGTGGATCCAATTGTGTGGAAGTATTCATTTCTTCTTCCTCCAGTTCTTCCTCATCGTTCTCGGTGGTAGTATCGCCTGGAGAAGCGGTGAATGGAGGTTGCGCGTTGTCAGTGACTGCCTCGTCTTCTTCAGATGATTCCCAGGAACTTAGATCATGGTAAGCGGTTTTGGTCGCCGTTCGACCTCTATTGCGTATTCTACTGGCAATCGTACTTTGATTCGACTCTTCTTTTCCGTTTGTTTCGTCAGCCTGGAGTTCCGTCTTATCCTTGGGTGATAACGGAAAACTCTCTGCAGGAGGATTTCTCGTCAAAGCATCTGCGTTGAGATTCGTTTTTCCTTTTTTATAGACTTGGTATTCATATTCTTCCAGTTGCAGCCTCCATCTCAATCATCTCGAGGAAGGATCTTTCACAGAGTGTAGCGAAACTAGTGGTTGATGGTCCATCACAAGAGTGAACTTCCTTCCATACAGATACGATCGGACGTATTTCACAGCGTATAAAATTGCGAGGCACTCTTTTTCTCGTGTTGTATAATTCCTTTCTGCAGAGTTCAGTACTCGGCTAGCATACTGAACTGGTAGGTCTTGGCCCACTTTATCTCCCTGACTCAGCACCGCTCCGATTGCAATGTCGGACGCATCAGTTGTAAGTATAAACGGCTTGCTGAAATCGGGATATTGCAATATGGGTTTCTTGCATAACGCATCGCGGAGATCTTCGAAGCTTCGTTGATGTTGGTCGGTCCATTGAAATTTCACTGTTTTCTTCGTGAGGTCAGAAAGCGGTTTGGCTCTTCCGGAGAAGTTTGGAAGAAACTTCCGGTAATATCCTGTGAGTCCAAGAAATTCTCTTACATTTCTCGGTCTTTTCAGCACCGGGAATTGTTCTACTCCCCATAACTTCTTCGGATCGGGCCTCACTCCGTCCTTACAGAGTATGTGTCCGAGATGATTGACCTCCCTTCTCAAGAATTCGCATTTGTCTACTCGCAGACATAGTCCACTTTCTCGGAGTCGTCTGAAGAGTCTTTCGACTTTTATGCGATGTTCTTGTAAGGATGTTGAGAAGATGACTATATCGTCCAAGTACACAAGCAATTCTGTGCCGATAAGACCCGATAGAACGCTGTCCATAAGGCGTTGGAATGTTTCCGGTGCATTTTTCAATCCGAACGGCATCCTCAGGAACTCGTAGTGTCCTCGGGGAGTCATGAAAGCTGTTTTAGGACTGTCTTTCGGGGCGACCTTAATTTGGTGAAAACCACTAGCAAGGTCAAATACCGAAAAATATTTTGCTCCCCCTAGTCTATCGAGAATTTCGGATATATTCGGTAGTGGATAGCTATCGCCAATGGTCTTCTCATTCAATTGTCGATAATCTATTACCATTCGCCATCGTTTGTTACCTTGTGAGTCCGCTTTGTTAGGCACAATCCATAGTGGTGAATTGTATGGCGAGTCTGAAGGTTTGATAATTTTATTGGATAGCAGTCCATTTACCTGTGTTTCGATTTCCGTTTGATATACCATTGGATAACGATATTGTTTGGTATGTATCGGTCTGTCGTCGATGGTGGGGATCTCATGTTCGACGCGTGTTCATCTTTTTAAATTGTCTCCTTTTGAATAGAATATGTCAGGAAGTTTTTGAACGAGTTTGATCACATGTTGTCGCTCGTAATAATTCAAATGATCGAGTCGCAAGGTTTGCAAAATTTCTCTCACTCTATTCTTTGTTGACTTCGTTGCAGTACATGACTCGCTCGATGTCTCGGCGTCGGAGTCGGGCGCGTGGTGAGAACCAATTTCATATGGCTCGAGTTCTTGTGCTGGCAATTCAATGTCAACTGACTCATGGCTTGTGTTGGTGACTATGGCGTAACAAGTGCCGTCGTGATTTCTTACCACGGTTTCTCCAATGTGTATATGTGGCCCAAGGTCGATGCGCCTTAGATATCCGCCGTAAACATTGGTATTGCGGACCTTGATAGCTGCTTCCGTTCTACTACGCCCTTCAAGATGAATCTTTATCTTTTCATATTCTCCTAGGACCGAGTCGATTTCTTCGCGATTGCAAAAAGGAATTGGTGTGACTGGGTCGCTTGCGGTGACCAATGTCCCATGGTTATATGATATTTCAGCTTTTTCTTGATGTAAATAGGGCGCACCAAGCAATCCGTCGGCTCGTGGCAATGATTCCCCTTCGAATACATGGCATACTGCCTTTGATTTTCTAACGAATAGTCCATGAACCTACATATATATATATATATATATATATATATATATATATTGTCACGGCGTTTTAATTCAGCCGGACGATAACCAGGCGCACCTGGGCTTCGTATGGGGGGAAACTCGGGGAAATATAAGAAATAAAAACGAGGTGAAAATAGAAATTAAAAAAATGACGATTTCCAATTTATTCGATAATGAAAAAAATATAAATGATTTCGTTAGGCGCCAGCCGTCAGTATGACGACAATTATCTGACTCGATACACAAAAAAAAAGAATAATCGCAAACAAATAAATGGGAAAAAAAGAAACGAACAAAAAAAGCTAATCTCATTAATCAGGGAAATGTCAGGGACGTGAATTTACCGGCTCGCAGGCCTCTTAATTTTTACCCGTGTCAGGTTATCGGGCAAATGCGATATTAATCGAACTCAAATATAACACGGAAAAATAATACGCAATTAATAAGAAAAAACTCGATCGCAATAAGGGATCGCGCTACGTCGCCACACGCACGAATTATACAATACAACGGAGAATAAGGCACGCGGCCAATATGGCGAGCACGTGCTTTCGCGAAAAATTGCTCAAATTGAAAAACGATGAAACTCAGAAATTTCAAATTTACACGACGCTAATCAAATATTAAATACGAGATGTGGTAATGGAACGAACTCACTCATATGCAGGGAGACTCGATTGCGTCCTCGCTTGGCACGCTTGAATTCTCAAATCTTCGGTCTCCTCGTGATGGCGTGGATCTCGCTCACTCGCTCTCTCTTTCATACAATACAATATTCTTGGCAAAAATTCTCGTACAATGGCTCGATACAATGCAACTCGATTAGTTGGGGGCTCTCGTCAAAGTGAGCTTCTTCGTCGTCTCTCTGCTCGTGAGAATTTTGGAAAAAAGGGGAATTTGGGGAAAGGGCATGCGCGAAAGGTAATTGGGTCAAGGGGGGATCTAAAATCGATGGATTATTGGGTGATCGGGAGCTGACGTCACGAGCGCATTGCACAGGACGATGGATCGATTATCCAGGCCCCGTGCGGTGCTGCCTTCGACAACCCGTGACGCAACTCCCATTCCTCCGGCTGATGGCTGATCCCGGCCGACGACGGGGCTCCTCTCTTGCCAGTTATTGGCCGTGCCGCGGCACACAGGGACATTTCTTCTTGATATGAATTCTGGTACCACGATCCCTCGCCTCGCACGGGATAAATCGTAACGATGGAGTTCACGGGTGGGGATGAAAACTTTGAACAACTAAAATCCGAGTAAGCGAAACATCGAATTTAAAAATTAACGAACTTTTAAATGTAGAAAGGCCCATCGTACGAAAGTCCTTAAAGTAGTATACAAAAATTGAGAACACAAAATTGTCGAAATAAATTTATATCGACAACAAATTATGAGAATGCGGAAATTTCGAGGGACGAAATATCGAACCTACGCAGACATCTAACACTTCAAAATTTGAGTTCACAAATGTTCAATTTGCGAATATTATGAAAGTTTACAATTTCGACTTTTTTAATGCGAAAGACCAAGCATTCGATTGGTCAAAATAGCGAACGACCGAAAGGTCGAACAGTCAGAATAGCGAAAGCCCACAAAACATCAGAGGCCATATCTTTATTCCTTGTGCTACGAGATACGGCTAACAGATGGAGCTAGTGGTTGCGCCAGCGAGAATAGGGCGAAGTCCCATTGCTAGAGGCATCAATATCGGTATGTGTCCCCATCTGTCACACAAACCAGTCAATCAAACATTATAGTCCAAGCTCCACAAAGGAGGAAAACCGGTCGGTCTTTATGCATGCATTTTTATTTCAACGATAGGGAAAATATTGTTTTTTAAAAATGGAATATTTTTACCCAGATACTGGACCCATTTTAGGAAGAAAATTTTCTCATGCATTTTTTTTCTACGGTGAACGGTTTTTTAGTTATACATATTTGAAAACATGTTTCCATTAATCAGAGCTGGCCTGCAGTTGATGGTTTTTAAAGTTTAATAAGCAGTTTGGGATTAGGAATTGTTTCGCCTTTCTAGATATATAATCGGATTTTCGATTAAAATCATTTGTTCATGCTAAATTGGTTGAAACGACTTATAGTCTATTGCTAGGCTTCTCAACTTATTTCGTTCTCACATAAATCAATTCGTTACCTTTTGGAAACAGTATTTTTTTTGCAATCAGCTGACTAGCAGCGGATGGTTCTTGAATTTCAATCAGTGATTTTAAAAGGGAAATTCCCTCGCCTTTCTAGCTGTGCCATCGGTTTCACGACTGACATAATTTGTTTTACCTGAATTGAGTAAAACGAGTCATGGTCTATTCCCAGGTTTTTGTACTTATGTTACTAGTTAGCTGTTTGCAAAAAAAAATACATATACCGTTTTTCGAAGATTTACGCTTCAAAAATTCATAGTTACAAACCGCTAACCGCACAATAAAAGGTGTGAGGATTTTTTCTTCTCGATGAAATTAGCTACATTCCCAAGGGAAAATATTCCGTCGTTGAAAAACAGTATTTATTTTACTGTTATTTAACCCTTAGAGTGGCACATTTTTCTACTGAATAAATTTCGAAAATCGTAGCCGTTCTACAAGTTTTTGGGGTCGCTGCTTACGATTCTGAAGTCAGATTCACAAAATTCAAAATGGCGGATCCAATACCATGGAAGTCAAATCGAAAAATAGTACCTATATTCCCGAAAGTCTGTACTCGGAGGTTTTCGGGATCACTGATAACGAATCTGGTGTCAGATTTTCAAAATTCAAAATTGCGTATCCAATATGGCGAACATCAAATCGAAGAATGGTACAAATTTTCCCGAAAGTCTGTACTTGGGAGTTTTCGGGGTTGCTGATTACGAATTTGTAATCACATTTTCCAAATTCAAAATGTCGGACGTCAAATTGAAAAGCGGTAGCATTTTTCGATTCGACGTCTGCCACATTGAATCCACTGTTTTGAATTTTGAAAATCTGATGCCAGATACGTAATCGGTGACCCCGAAAACTCCTGTAGTGGTACTATTTTGCGATATGACGTTCACCATATTGGATCCGCCATTTTGAATTTTGAAAATATGATACCAGATTCGTAATCAGCGACCCCAAAAAACCCGAGTCCGAGTCCGAGTGCGAGTGAGATCGAGCGTGGTCGGTATTCTCTTTCTCGCTCTCGGCGACCGCTTGACAATGAGTGAGAAACGAAAACGACTCAACAGGTGAATTGTATTTTGTTTTTTCTGGCCGAGTTATTCACCTATTTTTAAGCCACCGAATCCTGTCGTCATGAACAAAAAACTCGGCTGTTTCTTGACCGATTTAAAATTTCTTTTTTGAAGTGAATATACTTCTTATGCGACAACGGTACAGCTCTTGGTAACGCTAAAAAGTGTCCCTAAACCGTACAAGAGCATGGAGGAATAGATGAAGAGAGAGAGAGAGAGAGGTATAGCTTGTAAGCAAGAGAGCGAGTGCCTCGCCATCCGCAGTTCTATGTAGACCAGTAAATAAAGCCCTGAACCTGAAATAATTTTAAAGTGGCTGTATTTTCTAGGCTAGGTGTTTTAGACCCTCTACAATAACCCCCTAAAGTTAAAAATCCGCAGCCCCCCAGGAAGGGAGAAAAATAATAAAAAACCCCCCAAAAATGAGTTTTCCTCATTCTAACCTCGAAATCGCAACTTCGTTGCGATTTCTCGGCTCTCATGAGGAAAAATAATGTTCGATACTCGTACGAAAAGGCTTTTTGACGAAACGAGAGGATTACAGCACTCGATTTCGGCTCGTGCCGTAATCCTCTCGTTTCGTCAAAAAATCCTTTGCGTACTCGTATCGAAATGTCCTATTTTTGCCCGTAACTAAAAAATTATAGACAATAGAGAAGAATAATTTAAACAAAAGTTGTAGGTTATTTGTTTTCCAATAAAAAAGTCTCGTGATGTTTTTCTCTAAAATCAATAGGTAAGCCAGTAGAATTAATGTAAGATTCTTAATAACTGTAGAAAAAAATTAAGGAGTGGAGAGACGGGCTCGCATCGCCGGTCAGCGGCAAGAGAACCAAGGGGCAAGAGACTCGCTGCCTCTCCTCTCTCCGAAGGGTTATGTACCTCTCGTGCGAGTGTCGTGAGAGCAGGTATTACACCTTTTCCCAACCCTTTGTTGCACACACACACACACACACACACACACACACACACACACACACACACACACACACACACACACACACACACACACACACACACACACACACACACACACACACACGCACGCACATACACACACATCCATTCATCCATCCATATGTACAAGCGCATCTAGTATAGTCAACAGCGTTTCGGCATAAACAAGCGTTAAGGCCGAAGCACACAAAACTCCACAAGCCATAAGCAGACTGGCATAAGCTTTTGCGCATGCGCAATAAATTATGCCAGTCTGTTATGGCTTCTGGAATTTTATGTGCTTCGACCTTTATATTATATGCTATGTATGACATAGGGCCTGAACTGCCGCAAGCTTATGGAAAATAGTGGAGAGGACACGAAACATCGCACAAAGAGAAAACTAAGAAAATAGAGTCGCTTTTTCATTTCATAATGGGGTTGTAACATAAATAGAATATATTTTCTACCTGTTATACCACTGTTATACCGCAATAGCTGATTTCATGTAATATTCAATTGCCAAAAGGGGGATGCTGATAATCAAGTTTAAAAGGTGCCTCATTCGTGTTTATGCCTGGTCGAGTGAGACACCACTTCGCATTTTTTCTCAGTGCCCTCCTCCATCGAGGCTTCTTATTTCATAAAACCATTTTGATTTTTAATGTGGGAGATTAAAAAAAAGTTTTTTCTGACACATCCTAATATATATACAATATACATATATGGTTCCCGCACACGCATGCACAATATGACACAACTAACGCGCCAGTCGTATTGCACTCGCATGTTAATACGGTACATTATTTTGGCAAAATATATTTTCATACTTCATTAGTTTGGCTAATATTACTTCGACGCCATGTTATTTTTGCATGTTTTATTATTGTGTTCTTTTTTTGCAAATAATAAAATTTACGAGTGTTCTTCAGACATGCCACCTATTAGTATTTTTTCGACATGTGTTATTTCGACATTAGTTATTCAGACATGTGTTATTTTGACGTGACACCATATAATACACCTGTGATATATATATATAATAATAATAAAAATAAGATTTAGGAGTTCTGGTATTAATCTGAGAAGCAATAGTTTATCTCACTGACTGCCGCAGTGACACAGCTTGCACAATTTATTGATGAATCGATATAATAGAGAAGAATTCAAATTCAAGCTAGCACTGCAGTGCTAGTGAGGTGCCTTGCGGCATAGGCAGAGCCTTATTAAAAAATCAGTCCTTTGGACCCGATGACCCGAGAAGGAATCTGACCGAGACCTCTTAGTCCCCCACTCTATTTTTTCCTAGGCCTCTACGCAATACAACACACTCGTGGTACATGCACCACGCACCACCAACGGGGTAGTACTTCGAACGTCTTATCGTCGTTCTTTCACCCGACGCCTGTTACTTGACCCTTCATAAACAAGGAAGGGATCGAGAGAACCGTTGGAAACTAATTTCCATTGCGATGCGACATATATACCTATGCCTATGATACCTATAACACCTATCATATATATAAATCTATACACACCTCTGATGATATGATGTCTTTATTTGTGTTATTCCAACATGTGTTATTTTCATTTGTGTTATTTCGACATGTGTTATTTTCATTTGTATTATTCCAAAATGTGTTCTTTTTCATGTTATTTCGACGTGTAATATCACAGACATGTGTTATTTTGGCGTGACACCATTTCCGAACCACAGCCACTTTTTCCGTGACCCTCCCCGAAATTTAGGAAATATTGCTAGTACTAGTTGAAACAACTTTCTGTACATTATTTCCGATTTTTAAATGCAACCATTTCCGAAATACTGGGTTTTTTCGAGTTAACATATCTCGAAAAATATAGGTCGCAGAAAAAAATAATTTGACGTAAAAGTTTTAGTTTCCTATCATCTTTTCAATCTAATTTTTGTCATAATTTGATCGACCTTCTATCCTAGGTTTTCGCTAAAGAATAAAAAATTCTCTAGAATAAACATCACTTGTATTTTGCCTGCCAAATGTACTAAATTTTTAGGCGCATGTACAGATCCAATTAAAAACTCGCCAGAATGGAACCATCAAGAGTTGTGGACTAAACAAAAGAAAATCGTGTTCAATCGTATCAAAGTGACAATTATCGAGCTGATAATGTTTGAACTGGTAACTTGCGACTCATTGTTACCTCAAGAGCTTTGATAGTTCTGGACTCTTTCATAACCCTTGCCGTTCGAATTCTGGCAATTTTGTCACTGAATCTACCCATGTGCTCAAAAATTTAGTTAATGTGGCAGGAACAAAAAGTGGAATAAACCGATATTTTTTAAGGAAAAATCGAGTTTACAAGCCGATAAAAATATGACAAAAATTTTATTATATGGCTTGGTTCTAGCGGCATTTCGAATGAAGTTTTCGAAAACGCGATTTGTTTTATTGTTTCGTTTTTTCATTGAACAAGCTTTGTTTTATAATTTTTTTGGCAATAACGTAGGGGGTTTGGTAACCACAAAATTGGTATATTATTACCAACGCTGTTGACTATTCAATAACGCTCAAACGAAAGTTTCAAATTCAATTCAGATGTACGGGGAAAAAATGTTCGTTCGACCGGCCTATTAGTTTGAGGCACGCAAAAAGTAAAGAACGACCCTAGGAATAACAGTCGCGCTATGTGAGAATAAAAAATTTGAAGCTCTCTTCATTTCGAATATTATCAACAATATATAATACAGTGTTTCAATGGATTGGTTTGTGAACAGTCTTTATAAATGAAATTTGAGGCAATTTCAACCAGGTAAGTGGACGAAAAACATCGAAGCCAATATCTTCGAAAAATGAACGCTCAGAATTAATTCATTAATGAAATTCCCGACGAAGTATTCAGTTTAATCAAATTAAGAAATCATAAGGCAATTTTAGAAAGTCTTCTACAGAAAGCTTCCGTACTTTTCATATCCTTACTTAATGATAACATAATGAATTGAAGGATCCAGAGAAAATGTGACTAAGCGACATTGCATTTTGAGGTAATGTGAAATGGCGGAGATAGATAACGAAAACTGTAATCGCATTTTTTCACTGGTGCTTTAATATTGCAGGAAAAATCACATTCTTACGGACTTGTCGTGGACAGTTTTAGCCTTGCCCGCTCGTCCTTAACCCTCTCATGTCAGCTCAATATATAGGTGGCTTCTCACTTTGTGACGCCCGGCTTATGTATCGGTATTGATGACATGCTGTACTTTCCTTACGGGCCGCGCCAATAACCCACGCGAGATTTTCACGCTTTCCACTCAAATACACTTGTTGTGTTATTCAGCTAAGAGGATATATCTGCACATTTTTTGTGTGTAATAATGCTTTAATTAACCCTCTGGACTCCCAACAGGACGAAATAGTTTTCGGTGTAAAGCGAGCCGAAAGCATGTGTGTGTCAGTGCATCCTGCCAACAAAACTGTGTGTGCCACTAATACACGCACATGGTCGCTCGGAGTGGGGAGATCCTTCGAGTAGCCCAGAGGGTTAACTTATCCTATACTTTCACAAATTATAACATGAACTATCTGTATTATAAACCATACAGTGAATCCATAGATGTCGTAAATTTAGGATTGTTAAGGTGATATGAAATCATACGGATACGAGGGCAATAGCGTTGGTGGTACTTACGTCGAAGCAAGAGAGACATCAAGAAATTGTTTTACATCATGTTAAGTGTCATCAATTAGATGGGATGGTGTAGAATTGCCTATTTCAAGGAGTGTATTAATGAAACACTATAGAAGAAGTGGCAAAAATAACTGTTGAGGCGAATTCATAATTTGTACAGGTAAGTGAAATTTATGATTTCCAAAACTATGCCTACCGTCGATGCGCCCGTGCACCTGCATCACTGTTCGATTATTCTATCAAACGGGATGTTTCAGCCACCTTTAAACACTATTTTACGTTAAAGGCACTTTGAAACATTTCATTGAGATCATTAAATTCTTATCAGTCGTATCCCGTAGTGTAGTACTACTTTTTTTTAGAGTATAGTGACTCTAACGGCATACGACATTCGTCTTCCGTTTTCCAGCTCATTGCAGAATTACTCAAACTTAAGGTGATGGATAGCCCCTCGATCGGTAATAAAACCTGTAATCACTTGAGGATAGAGATTTTGCGAGAAATCTCTACTTTCTTTTTTTCCACATCGATTGCAGTTTTCGTTGCTGACTGAGCCCTTCGTCCTAACTCATCATAGAGGGGCACATTTTTGTTGCTTTTTCTTCAATCCTATATTTATATATATATATATATGTATTAGGGTGGTCCTTATTTGGGTCAACATTTTATTTTGTCGCTCCCAGAGAGGCTTAAAAAAGTAGCCGAAGACCCAGCCTCGTAGATCAATTCCAAGTACGTCCCCAAAGCTGTCAAATTTCACCATTTGATTAACATACGATTTTCGGCACTTTTTAGCATATATTTTTTCTTTCCACAGTATTGCACCGAAAAATTTGAAACTTCGTACATTTTTCACTTATTGTAGTAGGTCTTCAATGCCAGTTTTAAAAAATTTCCAGCGATTCAATTCCACGGTGAATCGGCAAGTTGAGATACCTTATTAATTAAAAGCTTCGACACATTTCATAATAACTCGAAAACTATGTGAGATACGACGATAATGCAAATAACATTTATTGTGAAAAAATTAAATTCGTTACAAAAAAGATTCTATAAGATTTTTTCCTTTTTTCAAAAGTTTTTAAAATATTTGGAAATTGACTGGACTAGAGCCATAGACGGGAAAATCCCGTCCCGCGGTTTTTCCGTCAAAATAATCCATATTACAATGTACCGACCGGCGACAGCACAGCTCAGAACACAATGAAATAGGGGGAGGTCTCGAGAAAGTGGTACCGTACATATGATGCTTTATAGAAAGAATTTTTTCATTAGAAAGAAGAGACTATAGCTAGGTGTGCACGTTTGCAACAGCAACCGTCAATAAACCAATAAGCAAAAACTTCAGCGTTCGTCTCTCTTCCTCGTGTACGCCGAGAGCAGCCGCTTCGCTCACGCTTTTTTTTTATGAACAGCGATCGCCTATCCCCTCTACGGTTTTCAAATTTGACGGGCCCGTCAAAATTTTGGTTTGTCTCACATCAGTCTCATAGTAGCGATTTCCAGTGCCACACGGTTATAACAAGCGTTTTTCGATACATTTTCTTTTTGCATATTGTCAGTTTTCATTTCCATTCTTTATTCGTAGCTTTTTTTTAATTCGTATTTTCTGTATTTTAATATTATTACTTTTTCATTACAATTACTTTTTTATTATTAATTTTCATTACTGTTTTTTAGTCATAGTTTTTTTCGATTCGTTTTTCTATATTCTAATATATTGATTTTTTATTCTTATTTTTATTATTACTGTTAAATAAGTTCTTATTAGTGTTTTTATTTTGTGATTAGTTCTAATTATCTTTTTTCGGATTTTTTTTTGTTTTTTTTATTACTTTTTTTCGTGCTTTATTCCGGTGTTGCATTGTATTAGTGTGCTGTGTTTTTCTCGCGAGTGTCGTGTTGTTGAAGTTTTTTGAACATGCCGCGTAACCGCAGACCGCAAAGACGCCTCCCTTTGATAGAGAAGATCAAGGACGGGAGAGTGTACCAAAAAAGTGGACAATCCCGCGATGGACGAACCATGTAAGTAAAATTTTTTTAAATCAATTTATTGCTAGTCCATCTATATGATGAAGGGAAAGATGTAGGAAATGTGATATTTGAATGAATACCGCGAAAACTTTTCTCTTATCGTACATTCATTGACGCGCTAATAATTGCTGTAAAGGTTTAAAGTTTTTGCAGATTCTTTGATAGACTTGAACAGTTTTAATTTCGTGTCGCATAGTTAAGGGTTTCACGATGTTGGCATTCTATTTGCAGCAGACATATAAAATCGAATCTCTGTTTAAGTTTATGCTGCCGGCTTCTTATACATTTATACGGCGATAATTTTACGTTTCAAATTATATAGTTGCTTTTTTCGCGATATTTTATTTCGCGATATACTACGAACAGAGGTATCGTCGAAAAGTAGCGCGCGAGGGAGAGGTTGTTTCACACCCCCCACCCCCCCCCCCCCCCCCCCCCCCCGTTAACGGAAGGCTAATCAACCTCTCTCTCTCTCTCTCTCTCTCTCTCTCTCTCTCTCTCTCGCTGTCGCACAATGGTCGGTTACGCCTCTTCTTATTCTCGAGTTTATGGCGCCAGAGACACGTGGCAATTTGCCGGCGAGAGAAAGAAGGGTGAAAGGGGTGTCGGTCGGACATAGCCGCTGATGGTCAGTTTATTTATTTTCGACTGGTACCAGCGCGTACAGGAACGAATAGACAAAAGAGGCCCAAACAATGGCTATGTGTCCACCCGAGCTTAGGTTTACCTGAGCTAAGATGAGTGCGAGCGAGAAAACTGTTCGGACTTCTCTCTCGCACTCATTGGTTTTAGAGCCACCTAAGCTGTGGTGAAAACACAGTCAATATTTCAATCAATATTTTCAATACTTGAAACAGAGACGAATAACCGAGCGTTCGAACGTCCGATTCAGATTAATTGTCGTGTGAAAGAAGAAAGGGTGTTGAGACTATTCTGAAGGCGGGGGATTAAAATATGTTTCGAAACTTTGAATGTGCGCCATATTTTCAGTAAAAAAATTGGGTAGCGGAATAAAGTGACTATAAAAATTTGCCACCTCACATACAGCAGAAGTAAGGTGAAGAGGCAGAGAGAACGAGAGGGAGAGAGACAGTCTAGGTAGGGTGTTCGAACGCTCACTTATTACACCTCTGTTTGAAGTATTGTTAGTCCAGTCGGATTCGACATGAAATCGACCAACCCTTATTATTTTCGAATTCAGTAATGCCGATTTTTTCGTCGGTAGATTTGACCTCGAAAAATAAGCCCCTAATTTTGCGAGTTGATTGAATTAACGGAACAATGTTTAAAAAAATGTTAAAAAAAAAACGCAATTTTCATTTTTAGTTTTTTTTTCTGCGCATGTAAGAAAAAAATGTTTCCAAAAGAAGTTGTAGGTTTCATCCTCGTATATAAGAAAAAAAATTTTTTACTTGAAAAATGTCGGTTACTCCAGCCGCAAATTCAAAAATCAATAAAATTTCTTTTTCATTTCAATCTAGTTCCCTTCAATGTAGTTATAGATATGGGGATTCGTAATATGATTTAAACAAAGGTTTCTATAAAAAACGGTCGAAAAAATAGGAAAAAATTTTTTGTTACTTAACAAGTACGATCAATGACTGAAATTATTGAGTTACGAAAACCGTTTTTTGTTATTATTATTTCTGTTTTTGAGACAGGAAATTAAAAAAAATTCTCTTTATCTTTATTAGAACCGGAGATACACTTGTTTTACTTATTAGCGATTTATTGTCAGTGTTAATAGTATTAATAATTGAAAAAAATACTGTATCATGTCCATACATGAAAGATCAACCATGAATTTTTTCATTTAGATTTAAGCTTCACCTTCATCAAAATTAATTATTGAATTGAAGAAAAGTCGAGGAGTCGCGTTCCAGTGGCTCCGCGGCGGCGCGGTGACGTGGTGGGGCGGCGCAGCAACTTGGTGTGAGGTATACGGAAGCCGGCGGGCGGGCGTTATTTGCTAAATGAATATCTGTGGTAAAAATTATCGTAGAAGAATCAGTTTTTTTAACTTCAACTTTTTTAACGCAGCAATCGGGATACACGTTTACTTATTTTAATACAACCATTCTAGTCACATATTTGTAGATATATGTATTAATTATTAATATGTGCTTATGAATGGTTGTATTCAAATATATAAGTGTGTAATGGAATATGAATAAATAGTGATATAAACAGATTTTAGTACATATATCTACAAATATGTGACTAGAATGGTTATACTCAAATAAATCAACGTGTAATTTAGAAAAATCATAAAGGATTGATTGAAATAAAAAACCGACTTCATATTCCAATTGCTGAGTTAAAAAAAACCGAATTAAAAAAAAAACGGATCATTCTACCGTCATTTTTAACGGAGATAGTTATTTAGTAAGTTACACCCGCCCGCCCACTCACGTATACCTCATACCAAGACGCTGCGCCGCCCCACCACGTCGCTGCGCCGTCAGGGAGCCATGGAACGCGACTCCTCGACGTTTATTCAATTTAATAATTAGTTTTGACGAAACTGAAGCTCAAACCTGAATGAAAAAATTTGTGGTTGATCTTTGAGGTACGGCAAAGGTACAGAATTTTTTTAAAGTCTTAATATCATCAACACTGATGATAAATCGCTAATAACAAAACAAGTGTATCTCTGATTGTAATACCGATGAAGACGTTTTTTTTACAATTTCCCGTCTTAAAAACAGAAATAATCATAATAAAAAGCGGTTTTCCTAGGTCAATAATTTCAATCATTAATCTTATTTGTTACGTAATTAAAATTTTATTTCCTACATTTTCAATCGTTTTTGATAGCAATTTTTTTTTTTCATCACATTATGAATCTCCATATCTATATGTGTGTAAAGAAAATTCAGAAGTCAATCGAAAAGAAAATATATCGACAACTCGTCCGTGATGGATTTTTTCGAAGTTTTCTTCACACAGCCTGCTTGTCAACATTGTACAGGATTCGTTGAAATTTTGACTCTCACATAGAGTCCAGTCATTCATGCGAGATTCAGAGAAATTATTATTCCAATTCTGTGCCCATGAAGGGTTTTTTTTTGAAATTTTTCCACCGTTAAATGTGGTGTGTAATTGCAGATTCAAAAAATGTTTTTTTTTTTTAAATGGGAGAAAAAAAAACAGATTAACCAATTCGCCAATGGTAGAGCCCCCATTTCTCTAATAATGCGGCATGTCATCACTAAATTCGAAAAAAATGTACGAGTTTTTCAATTCTCAATTATATTTTTCTCATGAATGTATTTAACCCTTGAAGGATGTATATGGGATATAGTCCCAACTAAAAATTGTATTCGATTGGAATTTCCGTACTTCGTGGTTCAATAAAAATCTTTAATAATTCAGTAACATTTTGTATGCCATAAAAAACAATTATCAATAATAATATTGCCCAAAAGTTATTAACAAATTGTTTAAACAAATAATTATTTGATAATTTAACGGTGACCCCTTGTTTTTCTTACACGAATCGAATGTGTGCATTTTTCTGAATGTTTATGAATTTGTTTAGGATCTTCTTATGATTTTGAAATTTTATAAAAAACGTACATATCAAAAAAAAAATTTAATTTTGGATATGTAATTGCAAACAGGTTTAACATCAATTTGAAAAAAAATTTAAAATATACTAGGCCAAAAATTGTATAAACACAGTTATTCTAAAAATTTTAAAACGAGGATTTAAAAATCATAAGAAAATTCTGAAAAAATTCATCAGCATTCAGAAAAATACACACATTTTATTGGTAGTTGTTAATTGTTGTTAAATTTTATTTCTAGTTGTTAATTAAATATTTCCGGTGAAAATGGTCGTAGAAAAATCAATTTTTTTTAAATCAATTACTTTTTTCTCATCAATAGGAATATGGTATCATTTTTTTTTATTTCGATCAATGTTCCATGATTTTTTAAAATTATACATCGATTTTTTCCAATACAAACGCATATTTTCACATTCAACCACAATTCGCATATTCGTAGATTTAGGTGATAATATCTGCCTATATCTATGTACTTAAACATAATTATATGTTTATTCTTTCATTGAAATAAATCATAGTCTAGTCATATCTAATCATATGTACCCATTCTAGTCATATCAAGCAATAGAATGTCAACGATTATATAAATGTTATACTAATTTTCTTTTTTTGGCCTGCTACAATCGGAAACATCATTTTCGCATTCGCTTTCCGTATCTGTTCTATCTGTTTCTAAAAAATCATTTTCTATTTCATGAATGAAAGAACGAGAAAATTAATTTCTAGAAATGACTACCATGATCAAAAATACCGAAGACATTGACTACAACTTGACAACTAATAACAACCTTGAAAATGAAGAAATACACGACAGTGGAAGCGACCAAACAGATACGGTAAGCGAATGCGAAAATGATGTTTCCGATTGTAGTAGGCCAAAAAAAGACAATTAGTATAACATTTTTATAATCGTTTATATTCCATTGCTTGATATGACTAAAATGGGTAGATATGATTAGATATGGCTAGACTATGATTTATTTCAATGAAAGAATAAACATGTAATTATATTTAAGTAAATAGATATAAGCAGATATTATCACCTATATCTACAAATATGCGAATGGTGGTTGAATGTGAAAATATGTGGTTGTATTGGAAAAAATAGGTGTATATTTTTAAAAAATCATGGAACATTGATCGAAATAAAAAAAAACTGATACCATATTCCGATTGCTGATAAAAAAGGAATTGGTTTGCAAAAAATTGATCTACCACCATTTTTACCGGAAATATTCAATTAACAGCTAGCGTTCGAACGCCTGCTCGAAAATGTCTCCCACCACGCCGGAGCGCCACCACGTCGAGTCCCCGCGCCGCTGGAACGCGACGCCTCGCGTTTGCCTCAATTCACGAATTAATTTTGACATAAATTGAGCTCAAATCTGAGTGAACAAATTCATACTTGATCCTTGACGTTATGGACATCATATGGTATTTTTATCAAGTGTGAATATTATCAACATTGATAACAAATCGCAAATAAGTACAACAACTTTATCTCCGGTTCTAATGAAGATAAAGAGGTTTTTTTTTTTTTAATTTCCGCTTTAAAGGCAGAAAGAACAATATCAAAAAATGATTTTTGTAAGTTAATAATTGTAGTTACAATCGTATTTGTTAAGTGAGACAAATTTTATATAATTATTCTTTACATCTGTAAATATCACGTGATTTCTTTTTACGCCGTAACCCCATCGGATTTAATTCTATTGAGACCGTACGTATTCTCGAAGATCGCTATTTTTTGCCAAAATATATAAGATAATTGAATGATTTTTGGAGTGACTCTTGAGGCACCGATTTCATACGTGTCACTTGAGTTTTCCAAAGTGTACATTAATAATTAAGGGAACTGGATTGAAATGAAAATAATAAATAAAGGGTTGGTCGTTTATATTTTGCGGCAAAACTAACCAACATTTTTTGAAGTTGAATATTTTTTTCTTATACACGAGGATGAGATCTGCCACTTTTATATGAAATATTTTTTCCTCAGACGCAAAGAAAAAAAAATTAAAAATAAAAAAGACATTTTTTTCCAACAATTTTATAAACAATATTTCACTAGTTTTTTTAACTAGCAGAATCAGGGGCTTATTGGTGAGGGTCAAATCTACCTTGAAAAAAATCGGCCAAGCTGTTCTCGAACCGAATAGGAGTCAATCCTTATTCGTTTGGACTACTACCATGTCTCACGCCTCGCGCAGTCATTCTTCCTCTAACGCTTTTCATACTTCGTACGGTCGGGGTTTCCTATGCTAGGGAAATTTTTTCCATATATGGAAAAAATCTACCAATCTGGCATCTGGCTAGCAAAAAGTATGTTACGAATTGAAAAGGTCGTTTAAAAAAATGATTGCGGGACGATTGCCAAATTTGGAGTGAAATATAATTTTCCCGTACTTAGGGAATTGTTCACATACTTTGGAAATTTTTCCCAAGTAAGTTCCTTTTTTGAAACGACCTTTTCAACTTGTTGCATACTTTTTGCTAAAATTTCCCAAGTATGGGAAAATTTATATTTTACTCCAAATTTGGAAATAGTCCCTGAGTCATTTTTTGAAACGACCTTTTCAACTCGTAGCATACTTTTTGCTAGCCAGATGTTTGAAAATATTTTTCCCAAGTATTAGAAAATTATATCTTACTCCAAATTTGGAAATTGTCCCGGAATCATTTTTTGAAACGACCTTTTCAACTCGTAGCATACTTTTTGCTAGCCAGATGCTTGAAAATATTTTTCTCGTACTTGGGAAAATGATACTTTACTCCAAATTTGGAAATCGTCCCCGAGTCATTTTTTGAAACAACCTTTTCAACTCTCGTAGCATACTTTTTGCTAGCCAAATACTTGAAAATATTTTTCCCAAGTATGGGAAAATGGGAAAATAAATGTTTTTACCGATGATTTTTTTGATTATTTAACCGAAATTTAATGACTAATTTCTATTATTAACTCTTTTAATGAAAGGAAATATATTTCCATGTTTTCCAACGTTTTTATTTCGTAATTCAACATTCGTAATTCAAATGTTATGGATTACGCATCTATCTCAGCTGTCACGCAGCGCGAAACCTCGAAATTAAACTCGATCGCGATCTGTCATTTAAATCTATCAATTGAATGTGTCGTCTTTACGAGATTCGCTCTGAGGATCGTCAGGGCCGTAAAAAAAGTGGCCAAACCCCCTCAAAATTGTACGTCCATGCATTTATAGACAGTCCAGTCATTTATTAGCTGCAAAAAAATCGTCTCAGGAAAAATTTTCCTCGGGACAGAGATTGGATTCACGACAAAGTTTTTTAAACACAATCTCGGTTATTCAAGAAGAATCCTGGCCTCGTGGAATCTCACTTCATGCGTGGCCAGGAACCACGTGGCTAGAATTCTTCTTAAAAAAACCATATTGGGCATATAAAAACTTTGTTTTGTGATTTCTTAAACACAATAAGGATTGCTATTTGGAAAAATCCTGGCCACGTGTAACTTCTTTCTATATTGTGTTAAAACAAACCTTGTGTTGTGTTTTCTTCAACATTAAATGGTTTTTATCGAGGTTTTTATTCAGGAATAAAATTGGTCCTGACCTCGACGTATGAAATTCCATGTAACCAGGATCCGTGCGTCCAGAATTCATTCTTTAAAAACTCCTTGTTCAATTCATACAATTATTTTGACATTTTTCGAATTTTTTCGTCTCCATCAATGGGTCGCGTCAATTACTTTACAAGTTTTACTACACAATATTTAAGGAAAATGACTAGTGTCCTTGCACTGTACAATAAATCTATGCGGGATCTCGTGAAATGGACCTCTCACTTGGATGATGCTGTTCGCCCGGCAACCCGCGCACCATCGCGAGGACAACGATCTTTGCCCACTCTTTGTCTAGCCTATAGAGCTTAAGGACGTTCACGAGTAAATCGATTTTCTATAGATTTTTTTTAAATTTTAACCGTGCGTTATTTAGAACATCCTTAATGAACTCTCAAAATTTCAAGGACCTTGCCGGTACCAAAATGGAGATATTTGTTGTTGAAATTACGAGTTTATACACGTAAAGTATAGCCGAGGCATGAGCTAGAGAGACATTTTAATTTGTAGCAGTTAGAATTTTCTGTAGATTTTGTTAAAAAACTGCATTATGATAGACGATGATATTAAGAACAAAATGTCAAAAAATAGAGATACTCAGCGGTGTCGTTCTTGCGTAATGGCGATTCAAAGCTATAAATTCGACAGTATTTTCGAGCGTGCAATACGATGGAAGGGATGACACTGTGGCGTAGCGGCAACGCTGCTACCCGACGGTACGCAAGGGTATAATATGTTGTTACTCGCCATGATAGCGTCTCTCTACTGAGCTGAAACATGGGGCGGGCAAGCAGCGTTGCCAGCTCTCCGCGTCGCTCTAAGGATACTTGGGTTAGTGTACATGTATACGGCGCGCCACAGCCTTATTTGTATTGGTGCGTAGAGTCCGTGCTAAGAGTTTTGGACTAGAGGGGAGCGGCGCGCTCTACACAGCGCAGTTCAGCCAAGCCGAGCATGTGCCGAACTTTTGTCTCCGATTTTCACCCGTGAACGTCCTTAAGAAAACATACAACTTTATCAACCGTATCAAATCCCCTTGACTAACACTCTCATCAAAGTGCGAATGCGTACTCGTGTACATGCATATGGGGCATTCCATCCCAAGTGTATGAACCCGTGACCGTGACCCTCTCGAATTTGTTTCATTATTTTTTCTATGATTTAATTGAGTCTAAAGGGTACCTTCAAAATTTTTTAGATTTTTTGAAATAGCCGTTTTTTTATTTTTTGCTAAAAAAAAACACCTTTTTAAAAAAATATGACAAAATTCCCAAAAATCTGTGATTATGTGTAAAACATTTTAAGCAATCACCCAGAATGGGGGGATTTTTTTCTCTGTGTTTTACACGCTTTTAACGTCGAAAAAATTCCGAAAATTCAAAAAAAAAATCTTCCCAGGCTAGATGATTGCTCAAAATGTTCTACATATTATCAACGATTTTTGGGAATTTTTCCATATTTTTAAAAAAAGGTGTTTTATTTTTTTGAATTTTCGGCTTTTTTTCGACGTTAAAAGCGTGTAAAACACAGAGACAAAAAATCTCCCCACTCTGGGTGATTGCTTAAAATGTTCAACACATAATCATACATTTTTAAGAATTTTTTCATATTCAAAAAAAAAGGTTTTTTTTAGCAAAATTTTTTTTTTCAAAAACGGCTATTTGGAAAAATCTAAAAAAATTTGAAGGTACCCTTTGGACTCAATGTAATCATAGAAAAAATAATTAAACAAATCCGAGAGGGTCAGGATTACGGGTTTATACACTTGGGATGAAATGCCCCATATACAAGTCATCTACAGTCCAGAACGAACGCTTTGTTGGTGGAAAATGTATGTGTGTACATGACTACACATTCTTACTTTGGTGAGAGTGTATCAGTGTGCAGATTTAGGATTTAGGTACGAAAGGATAGATGAATAAACGGTGACGCGAGTATGAGATAGAAATTTCGGTAGAAATGTTAAAAGAAAGTTAGGAGGAATGGTGTGAATGAGAAGAAATGACTGCAAGCCGTGAATGAGACAAAGAGCGTAAGGCGTATGGTCGAGAGTGGGACAGAGTATGTTTATGAGTCTGTTTATGAACCCAGCAGCATAGGGTTCGTTCATGGGGCCTCTATGGTCAAACGTATAATAAAAAATTTCTATCAGACGCCTACCCAAGCGGTTTCACTTCTGTCACGCGGACTATCCATGTATACGTTTTTTTCTTTCTTTTCCTGTACTCGGTACTATACTGTTGGAATATGTGAAAAAATAATCGAGTAATATCAGAATGTATTTGATATAAAACACTATGATTAATGTGTATAGATGGAAGGAAAAATAATGCGTGAGGCTTTGTAAGAACGGTTTATAAAAATCGTTTACGAAGTATAAAATATACAAACGATAAAATGAATAAGAGATAGAAACGTAGGGCCTTTTTGTTCTTTGAGTATACGTGACTCTTTTGGCCACTCCGTTGTTAGTCCTTCGACAACTCTCAATCAGTAAAGACGTCGGAATAATAAAAAGGAATAATTGCTCTGCTTTAACTCTGCGTATTATTTCATTACTTGTATACCATAATCCAATATATATAATTCGGATTTTATCCCTCGATTTGCTCTAAACATCTGTTTGGACTTATCGGCGCAGAAAATTCTAACCCCTGAAATGAAATAATAACCTCGGGATTTTCCAATTTTTTTCCAGTTTTTTTTGGTAAATGTCCAGAAAGGGGGTAGTTTCTGAGACACGGGTATGTCAATAAATATTGTCGCTTCCTGCAAGTAATGACGGTGCGAAGCTAAGAGAGCCGGCAATCGACGTTCTTTTCTCTTTCTGCCACTCGTATTCTGCATTTTATGCCATACGATCCGAGCGCTCTCGCTCACTCATGTCAGTATCTTCTTACATCCCTCTTTCTAGCGCTTTGTTTGGAATATTCGAATCATCGACGATCTTTTTTTTTGTATCACGCGTTCTCGCCACGCTCGAGATTTATCACGTGAGCGTGTCGTCCGAATCGTCATAATGAATCTTCATATTATTGAATCTGCGGATTCATTATTTTCCCGAGCCATCGTCATTTTCTTTTGTTATTTTTGCGCATATATAGCCTGGGTTCGCCCAGTATAAAGTCCGACCAAGGTAAAAAGGGCCCTGACAATATATAGGGAAAATTTAATGCGAAAGCCAATCGATGACTCTCCCTCTTTCTCTCTCTCTCTCTGTCTCTGTCTCTCTCTCTCTCTCTCTCTCTCTCTCTCTCTCTCTCTCTCTCTCTCTCTCTCTCTCTCTCACTCTCTGGCACGTCGAAGCCACTACGGCGTTGACACTCTTGCCTCAACAGCGATCGTTTCCATGTTTATTGACATTTTTAAGCAAATGAAACAATAACAAACATTGTGCTTCCTTCAAGCAAAATACGAAAAAAATTGAAAATTCTGATTTTCAATTAAAAAAATATGTCTCTTAATAGACCGAATACATTTTCGATTTCGAGGAAACCACGAATATGTTATTTTCCTAAAATATGAAGATATGATTCAAATAATTTGTTTGTCTCATAAGTTCATTAACCAGAGTTCGCGTCATACTGGCATTTGCGTACAGTTTAAAAACACAAATAGCAGTGCATCCGTCATTTGTCAAACTTCAACAAATTTTTTTTATCAATCTTCATTCGAGCTTTTTCGTATTCTTTTTTGTTATGTATATAACGCAGGTATTTTGTTTATGTATTTTTCGCAATGCCACATTTGACAATATAACGAAGATTACATCATGTTACAAACCGTTTTATGTTGTACCAGGCTTCCTACACTTTTGATGCTCTTCAATATTAGTAAAATTTAATTAATATTACAGTTACCTTCGCTGTAAAAACCTAACGATTTGCCACGGTACGGCGAAAATGGTCGATAACACGATTGTGGATCTCCATGCCCATTCGCAATTTTGTACGCGGGACGGAAGCGCCGAGCCTATCGCGAGGTTCAAGCAGGCTTTGTCAGAAGCGCTGTCCCAACATTGGTACAGCCTGAAGGCTCTCTACGATTCCTTAGCTGCTGTGTAAGTGTTATCATCAAATGGCATTTAACTGCTCTGGTCAGTTTATGCATACATTGTACTCACAAATTGACCGAGCATACGAATTGAGGAATGCAAATTTTGCACTTTTGCCAAAAAATTAATATAAGCTCTGCATGGGGTCGGATAATTAAATTCATTTGATCAAACAAGATTTTAGAAATGTTGGATCAATCAGTTTAAAAAAAATAATAAGCCATAGCAACATCAAATAAACAACTGGAAATACAATCGATAGTTGAACATATATCCCAATACGAATTCAGTTATAAATCGTTTTCTTGTATATGTAGTCATCCGGATGCCGCGGAAAAAATCTCTTATCAAGACCTCCGGAGTTTTATGAAGAAATGCCGGAAGAAACATTACCCCCAGTGTCCACACACAATCGACGAGTTCGTGCAACAACTCACAAATCCCGAGCACGCCAGAAATTTGGAATACGAGTCGGGTCGTTTTGAGGTGGTTCTTGTAACCGACGACAACGGCTCAAAGCACATCATGTTGTACGACGCAAATTTCATACGGGAAGAAATGAGCGAGGTAACGCGATTATTCATCGACGCGACATTTAAATCGAGACCTCGTCTGGAAGGCATATATCAACTGCTAACGATTGTAGGAATCAAGTTGAACCACGTAAGTTTTTTTAGTCTATTTACTTCCACTTTTTCGATTTGTTAGTCAGCTGATAAATTAATAAAGAGACGGGACTACGTTTTTCGACTATTACATTTTTAACGGAAGCAATGAACTCAAAGGCGCAGACATTCTCTTCTTTATCAAGCTACAGATTTTTAATCTCTTTTTGTAATCACTTCTAAAAGAAAGTACAATTACATGAGGGATAAATAGATTATCAAGAGACGCGGCCGCGTCTCGACGCCAAGTTCGATAATACTTATGACCGAAGCTTCTTATTTTAAAGCTATTTCATTGATCTAGATTGAACTAGAAGTATTTAATATTAATTCGACTATCGCTTTGTATTCATTTTTAACAACTTGATATGGTTGAACGTTGTAGGGATTTCCTTTTATCTGGGTGCTTATGTCCACTAAAACGCAAGTGGCGTATGAAGCTATTCTGCGATACGTGAGGGAAGAAATCCTTCAAGCCAATCGAATTAAATTGGCAATGAGCGACTTCGAGAGAGGATTGCGCAACGCAATTACGAGCGTGTTCACCTCAGCTCACAGTACTGGGTGCAACACGCATTATGATCGCGTAGGTTATGATGCTTGATTATATCATTACCAGGTTTTTAAGATGACCGGCAAGCGAAAAATCTTTATTTTTTCCATTATAGAACATTATAAAACATCGATGATTTACTGTGCACTGTGACCAACACAAACCAATGATCGACCACACGTTACTTTTCAGGCGATTTTTCAGAAAGTCAAGACACTTGGCTTACGAGGTTTTGTTCGCGATAATGCCGAAGGAAATGCCTTTATTAAAAAAGTATTGGCGTTGGCGTACTTGCCGCCCAATTTGATCGAGGGCCAATACCACTCGCTGGAAAATAATTTGTCTACAGCGGTCAAGGCAAGATTGAACGAATTCCGTCGTTATTATCAACGGTATTGGCTCCGAACCGTCACACCAGTTGGTTTTAGCGTTTATGGACTTGGCCAGCGGACGAATAATGTGATCGAGTCATATCACAATCAGCTCGGGCACAAAATGGGGAACCGTCCTGGGCCATGGGATTTTGTCGGTGAATATTGACTATAGTAGTTGCGAAAATATCGGGTTCATGAGGTCTATGAATAGAATTCACATAATATTTACATTTTTTTGTAAAAGGCAAGCTCCTGAAACTGCAGTCGAACGTTCAGGCAGACATTCGCCGGTTGAAGAGCAACTGCCGAATATCTCGGCACGCACGGTATACGACCGTTTTTAAACAAAAAAACATCTTTAAAGGTAATTATTACTATATTCACGTATGCGGGCATGTAGAGAAATAATTGCAATAAATCGCAATCTGCTTGAAATAATATTTTTTTTCCGGAAAGCTGTAATCTAACAAGGTTATAATTGCACAAATAATCACTTCATCTTGTATAAAACAAGATGTGCGAGTTGCTATGAAATTAAAAAATAGATGTTGAATGACTTGTTGGTAGTTGGATGAATAGCTCATTTGTTTGAACAGTACGACCTATGATAAGTTTACTAATATATTTGTTTATATTTTTTAGCGTGGCGAGAATTGCACCGGCGAGAAATCACAGCGAGTGAATTTCTAGAAAAAGCAGCATCCCTGAAGGGCAATGTCGATGATCTCATCGCCCAGGAAACCGGGGCGCGGGAAGGCAACGAATTTGAGTTGCAGGAACCTCCGGTCGCTGTACCATTAGGTAACATCATGAATTTGTAATATAACAGCTGTAGCTGATGGTGTAGAAAAACTAGACGCAAATGGATATTTATTTATTTATTTCAATATTACATGAATATATAAATACATGAATATATGGTATGAATAAGAAGTTAAGATTATTTTTAATTTTTATCTATGTGAAGATTACGATTTCGCTTTTGTACTATGGTATGTAAGATACTTTTAACTATCTCAATACCGATTTATTAATCTCTTTTATCAGAGCAAGATCCAGACTATGATCCTACTCTCTTCGAGGACAACAGACCGGAGTGGCTAATGGACAATGTCGAAAGACCACCAACAGTTCCGGAAAACAGTAATTTATAGCAATTTATTATGTCAAGAACAGGCGTTCAATAGGCGTTGAAACCTTGATAATTTAATGAAATGTAATGTATACATATATATTTTGTATTGTCTTTAGACTTCGACGAGAGCTATTCCGATGATACATCGTCGGATGACGAGCCAGTCGATGGGAATCCGATCGAAGTTGAGGTTCAACTGTACGAACATCCAGTTGAGGTGGTTCAAGCTCGACTTCACGAACATCCAATCGAGGTCGATGATGAAGTGGTTTGGATGGATGAGGAGGTACAACGAGCGCCATCCCCCAACAACGATGGTAATTACGATGGCTTTCCCGAAAAAAAAAATTGTAATTCATTTGTTTTATGTGGAGCTTGCCATTTAACATTATAATATTTTTCAATGTATGCTGTGTAGAGGCCAACCTACCCGAATCTTTGGAAATCTCCGACCATGAACGGTTAACGCCAACGCTGAACAATAATGGTAACGTTTTACAATTGTTTTGAAATCGTTTGTCAATTGAAACATCCAGCTGACCAGTCATATTACTTTTGTGCGGGCGAAGAATGCAAACGATCACGAATTGATAAAATAATTGGCAGAATAATTTCTGATTCGTAGTATCGTCAGAAATAATAATACTTTTGTGCTGAAAATGATTGAAATTAACATTTATAGTGGGTCCAAGCCGCAATCGACAAAGGAGGAGGAAGAAGAAGAAAAATCAGCAGGCAGCTCCCGCAGAAGAGACTGCAGAAAGAAATAAAAAAAGGAATAGGAAAAGAAAAGGTAAGAAATGCGACGCTTTAATGTGGTTGGGGAATTACGAAAAAATTATTTTTTTGTAAAATTTCAGAGTTGAGGCAGAAAGCTCAAGCACGGCTTCGGGCGCAAGCCACGGAAAATCCGCTTCCTGCAGTGGAGAATAGAATGGCTACTGAGGCAGAGAGAGGTAATAACATATTTTCGGAATTTTCTTCAGATTAGAAGAAATTTTAGATATTGTTGATTGAACAAAATCTGTCCTCAAGCCAATTAAAAAAATTTATCATTTGCAACATAACATGTAGAAATTCATAGTATCAAAGTTTTTACTTTTTATAATAATTTCGTAAAAATTTTTACCCGAGAATAACATCATTATTGTTAATTTTAAATATAACGTGATTTTGAAAAGGCTGTAGGGAAAAATTGTAGAGCTTTTTAGAAAGCAGACAAATGGAGAAGAGACAAGAGGTAGTGATAGGAAACAAACTGAAATAAATAAACGAGGAAGAAAAAGGAAATGAAAAAATATCTTTGAATGAGCCGGAAAACCGAAGATATTACAAAATGGTGTGATTTTTTAGAATAATGTGGGAATAATTATAGCAATAGTAGAATTTTAGTATAGAAGACATTTTAGAAATTACGAAATAGGGAGAAGAAAGAATGGGAGTCGGGATTGAGAACGGAAAGAAGGGAAAGGAAAGAACAAGGAAGAGAGGAAGGCGTAAGGGGGCAAGGAAAGAAATGGCATGAAGGAATTTGGAATGAAAGAAATTAACGAGGCGTTGAAAACAATAAAAAAAACAGGACGGTAATTTGGGAAAATGTGATGGGAGGGGAGTTGTTGAAGGCGCTGCCGGAGGCACAGAGGAAATAATTGGGGAAAGGCGTTAATGAAGATGTGGGTGAAAGAGAAAATTCCGAAAACAAACATTTTTGACGATAGGAGCCATGGTTGGAACCAGTTCATAAGAAGGGAGATAGAGAAAAAACGGAAATCTCTATAGGGGTCTCATCATTGGATGCAGAATACTGGGGACTACAAAGGAATACAAGGGACTACGAAAAATGTAGGTACACGGAAAAAAAGACATTTAAAAAAATAATAACTGAAATTTAAAAAATACAACGATAAAGAGAAAAAATGCAGTTTAACACAGTAAATTAATGTCTTGACAGTGTTTTGATCAAAAATTAATGTGCGGAATATACTTCTGTACTATCTGTATAACCATATTTGTTGGTTTAAACTGTAAAAACAACTATTTCCACTTCAAAAAGTGACACTGTAAAAATTGAAAATGCTCGCAATGAATTTTGCTATAGATAAAATGAAAAACCAATAGATTTGTACAAAAAAAAATTTTAAACTGACGCATCAAAATGAACTGTATAGAGAGAGAGTATTTTTAATAATATAAGACATAACAAAAAAAACTAAATTCTCTATGAAAAACAGAAATTAAAATAAAGAAAAATTGTAGCACGCTTTCGTCGAATTCAACTGTGAAAATGACGGAAAAATTACAGTTTTAAAATGTGTATGGAAAATACGACGCAAACAAGAAATTCATGAGGATCAAGAAGCGTTCATAAAATCAATAGCGTAGTGGTATAGAGTGTCGGTCATTAGGTAGGTCGTTAGGTAGGTCGCAGGTAAAATCTCAGGTAGGCTCAAAATTAATTTCGACGGAAAAACGTCCGGACCACTAAGCCGGAAACACTCGTGAAAACAAAAATCTCAAAATCTTTAATTTTTCTTCTTTAATGATTATTTAAGGATCGAAAATGTTGAATTCGTTTACTGCGGAGGATCACGGGTTCAAATCCCGGTCAATGACGATTTTTTTTTTGCAAAATTCACAGTATTTTCAAAGACAATGGAACAGCAGTTTTAAATTCGTTCATCGATTTAATTGCCAATTTATCGATAATAAACTACATTTATCATGCTAATTCGACCCGCGCTTTTCAAAATCTTCTAAACTTTTATTTTTTACAGTTCACTTTGCAATTTCTCAAACATTAAACCCAAAAGGGTGCGCTATTTTATATTATAATTGATTTCACAATTTGTACAATTTGTCGCAGTGGTAAACTCTATTCATACTTTTATACTGTAAAAAATCATTCTATCACTTAATGCTTTTTATTTCAAATTCTAAAGAATTTCCGAAGTTTTCCTACCGAGAGGCATTCTCTATTAACAAAACTGCAAAACATGATGGAAACATGACTAGAATTCACAGAAAATTTTTTTCCGTGTAAAAAGACTGGAAAAGTCATGAGAAGAATAAAGAGCTAAAGTAACAAAAAGCCAAGCTAGGTCAGGAAAGGGAGTGGAACAAGGGATCAGACATATACATTGAATACAGTGATAAGTAAGAAAGTAAAAGCGAAGGAAAAAAATAAAAATGACATATTATATATGATAGGGGAGTGAAGGACAGTGGGAAAAATTTCAAAAATACTACAATTACAATTGTTTTGAAAAAGTTCAGAAAATTTCCGACCAAACACAATATTTTAGTTTATTTTTAAGCGTTTCTAAACACGTCACATCTGATTGCAAAATCTCGAAGTAAACTTTTGCAAGAGCAGCTACAAATATTAGTTAAATTGCGGGACCGCTCCAGCTTAAGGAATATTTTTTCTATATAAGTAGGAGAAAGAACCAACAAAAAAGTGTAGAATTTTTTGATGCCGGATTTGCGTACAATGTTTGATGGAATGGACTATATAAATGTGTCGGGAGAAAAAAATGCAGAGAGGGTTATGTGCTTTTTTTTATGAAAATCGATGACTTTGTGCTGAAACAAAATGGGAAAAGAAAAGAAGAAGAAAACAGAAGGGCGAAATATATGAAAAGAGAGAGGGAAATGTGAGTTAAGAGAAGGGGAAAGGTCAAATAAAGGATAAAATGAAGATAAAAATATGTCAGCGGAAAGAACCATAGTATATGGTGATATTTTGTAGAAAAACATAAAATAAATCGTGCATATGTAATTTTTGAATAGAATAAAATACTAATAGAGATAGAATAAGAATCGACAAGTAGAGAAGATAGACAGAACAAAATTATAGAACAAAACCATCGTTGTAGCTTCCGTACAATTTTTTCTCGAATTTGTTCTCGAGAAACTACGAAAAATCAGCCAATGATAAAAATATTTCAGCTCAGGATTTCGAAACGAAAAAGACTTGAAGCTGTAATTGCGTTTCCCTGCATAAAATTTCGATGATTTTCACCGAATACAGCCTTTCAAAATTTACTTCATATTTTCAGCTTCTTCTCCATCTTTTAATTATTTTGTGTAGTATATATTTAATTTCATCAATTTTAATTGATTTTGTCATTGTAGCTTAAATATCAATTTGTTGTGTTAAATTTACTTCGTATAAGCTTCACGTCATTAAATTTTCTCGTGGTATATAATTGCAATTGGTTTTGTAAATTATCGCTGAGGTCAGATTTTGTTACAATATGTTATTACTGGTATATATATTTTTTTATCTTACCGGGGTTTTCCATATCAATTCGACCATCCTATGTGATGCGGGCTCTTTCATTTTCTTAATATCTATATCAAGATGAACCAAACAAAACCCAATCACCAGTTTTCATAAATCGTATTTAGAAAATATCCCAGTGTCGAAATTTTTTTTCCTATAAAATATTCTGATTTTTGATAAACGAGCAATTCATGTAGAGAAGATACATTTTTTTGACTGAACATATTTGGTAAAATATATTATCATGTGACCAACTTTTTGTAGAAATCACATATTCTGTTAGTCCAGATAAAATGATGGATGTAAAATGTAATTGTCTAATTTAGTTAATTAGATTGATATGGAAATACCCGTACACACGATGACTTGACGTTTCTAAAAAATATGGCATAATATTGAAAGTATTCAATTGTAAAAGAATTAATTGAAATTGACTCAATACCAGTAAAGGATCAGATCCTTTATTCAAGTTATCCCCTGGTACACGATATTGAAATTATTAGAATGAAGTAAAATTGGGTTCTGATTAAAAAAAAAAACGGGTTTCAAAAGTTGTAGGAAGATACAAGATCTAGGTCTACGTTGCAGAACCGATGTCGATTCAAAATTTCTTAATTGAAATACTCCTTCTTAATACACTGTTTAATATATGGTATAAATTCAAAAAGTTTGAGCGCTGTAGTGTACCTTGCCATTAGGCACCAGATCGTCGGGCCGTTTCTCTTCGGAGTTAACGTAGCCTAACGTGATGCCAGTGTTTGCTCCAAGTACTGGAGGGAAATACAGTGTTTATACTTATCTGGATGAATTGTCACATTATTATGACAGTTACAGAGTTATTTAAGGGTATTCGGGATGAAGTATTTTTCTGAATAAATGGAATGAATCCGAAAAGTTTGAGCGCTGTAGTGTACCTTGCCATCAGGCACCAGATCGTCGGGCCGTTTCTCTTCGGAGTTAACGTAGCCTAACGTGACGCCGGTGTTTGCTCCAAGTACTGGAGGGAAATACAGTGTTTATACTTATCTGGATGAATTGTCACATTATTATGACAGTTACAGAGTTACTTGAGGGTATTCGAGATGAAGTATTTTTCTGAATAAATGGCAAAAATCCGAAAAGTTTGAGCGCTGTATTGTACCTTGCCGTTAGGCACCAGATCGTCGGGCCGTTTCTCTTCGGAGTTAACGTAGCCTAACGTGACGCCGGTGTTTGCTCAAAGTACTGGAGGGAAATACAGTGTTTATACTTATCTGGATGAATTGTCACATTATTATGACAGTTACAGAGTTAGTTGAGGGTTTTCGAAATGAAGTATTTTTCTGAATAAATGGCATAAATCCGAAAAGTTTGAGCGCTGTAGTGTACCTTGCCGTTAGGCACCAGACCGTCGGGCCGTTCTCTTCGGAGTTAACGTAGCCTAACGTGACGCCGGTGTTTGCTCCAAACACTGGAGGGAAATACAGCGTTAATATTTTTTGAGATTTTTATTAGCATTAGGGTCAGAATCACATTCCATCAAGGACATTTTATTGGGACTTACTGAAAATATGAATAATAGAATTACGATGAATCATAATTAACTTTTCAAGGAGAGGGTCATGTTAGGGAAGAACTCAAGAATTCAGTTGGGTTATTTGCTCTACAGTATTCGACGAAAAGTCAAATAGAGAATCAGTTGCCGGTATTTTTTGTAACGTCTGTCATTATATCTATTTTATATTCAATGTCATAATTAAAAAGTATATATACTTCTTATTTTTTAAATTTTTTTATAGGTTCGTGCCGCATCTGCTTATTGCAGCGAGCGACGCACACTTACGTGCCGTGTGGGCATTACTGTTGCTGTGCCTTATGCGCAGATAGAGTATGGGAAACAGAAGACGAAGAGCATCGATGTCCTTTATGCAGGACCACTTGCACTGCACCACCAATAAGAATCTGGTTCGGATGATTACATTCCGAAGAGATTATATTATGATAATAAAAAAATTAAGAAAAAAAACTTTTGTGCAGTTTTATTTGTTTGATCCTCGTATACTATATATAATATATACCATATCATATAAGAAATTGTATGAGAGAAAAAGGCCAAATGCTATTAGGTAAAGACGTAGTAATAAATAAATAGTATATTATTTAATAAATAAACAATAAATTATTTTTATTTTATTTTATCGCCTTTACCTAACGGGATTCGTTTTTTTTTGTCTTCGCCTCCCTCTTTCGTTTTCTGTTTGTCTCCCTTCTCCTTACGTTGCTCAATTTTTACTTTATTTTCCTCTTCTATCCGTTTTCTCGTCCTCTTTGTTTTCTATTTCTTTCTTTCGTTACCCACTATCTTGGCCGTCTTTCTTCATCCCCCTCGCCTCGTCCTCATTGTTTTCGCTTTTCTCTTTGCTGTCTCTTGTCCACCCATCCATCCTTTCTTCTTTTGTCTCTGTTCTCAGCAACCTTCCGCAACACAATTTATTTTCTTCTCTAATATTTTTTCTTCCTACGGTACTTACGTCCATTTCCTCGTAATGTTTTCACGTTCCCTCGTTCGCGTGTTGCGTTTACGCGTACCCTTACATTGTGCGCTCCCTTCTTTATTTTTTCTATTCTTTCTTCACACTTTTTTCACCTCCATCCCTGATGCCCTTACCAGCTTCACCCGGTATCTTTCCCAGCTTTTTAGTTCCATCTTTGTTGCTCGTATCCCATTTCCATATTTCCTTGTTCTTTTCTTCACTGCACACGTCACCGTTCTTTTTCCCATCACTCTCTTTATCACTTCCTTGTATGTACAAATTAGTGTACAAAATTGACTGTATACGATTGATTGTGCAAAATAAAGCATTTTTAATGCATCAACGGTTTCAAGCAAGTGATTTTTTTTTCTTTCCCTAAGCGATAATTGAGTAAACGACACTTCTTAACTTTTAAATATTTTTTATCATATTGCAAAAAAATTCAAATCGAGTTCCTTTTCAAATGAAAAAAAGAGCTCTAGAAATGTTACACAACTGAAAATTTAAGCTATTTCGACCCACGTCATTTTTCCATTCGATTCGCTATTTTTTCGTTCGCTATTTTCTCATTCGCTATTTTTTCATTCGCTATTTTCTCATTCGCTATTTTTCCATTCGCTATTTTATCGTTCGCTGTTTTGGTCCGTCGATATTTGTATTCTCTATATTTTTATTTTTGATGCATGGGCATTTATTAATATGATCTATTTTTATTTTTTAATATCAGAAATATTGACTTTTTACTTAGTGCAAATCTATATAGTTTTAATTAAAAATTTAAACGATACAAAAATCTATTTTTAAAATTTGTAAGTGTTTAAACGAATAGCTTTTCGATAAACGTTTATTCGGTACAATCGTTTGTCGCGAATAAAAGTTTCAAATTACTCAGTTTTCGTTACCTGAGTTTTCGAAATAAAAAAATTCTGTTTATGAGTCGTTCTATATTCTGCCGTTCAAAGTTTTCATCCCCACCCGGAGTTCACGGGTACCAGACGATGTTCCTGGTGACGGTTAAGGCGAGGGCCACGATCTCGCCCGAACCCGTCGTTTTGATCGAGGGTTCGCTTGATCACGTGGTCAATTCCCTCACCCACCGTCACCTTTCCGATGTTGTATGATTCCTTCCCTGTGGCCACGGCGATGTCGATGTTGTCTTCGTGGGGCTTGTCGACCGGGTCTTCGATGACGTTTTTTCCCGATCCTGGAACGGCTGTTTGATGATGAGGGGTTACGTGTGACAAAGAGGAGGGGAGGGGGGGTACTCGGGGATCAATGGCATAGTATAGGGATCAGCTGTGGCTAGTTCTTGGGCTCGTGAGATGGGACGATGGTGGTAGTGGAAGGGGGAGAGACGACGAGGAACGCTGGTAATACTTCAGCTCAGTATGATATCTTGTACTTGTCGTACTCTATATTATTCTTAAAATTACTATACATGGAGGTTTTTCGTGTGGCGACGGACTTCAACGGGCTATTTCGAGCACGTCTTGTGACGCCGTGTCACAATATATAGTATATATATGGACTCCGTCTACCGTCCTAAACGTGATGGCAGCAGAACTGAGTGATACAGAAAATAGAGGGGCTATGTTCTATTTCTCTTTGCGAAGAGAGAATTAGAGAAGAGTGAATCAGACAAGTTATGGAATTTTTAGAATTTTGGATCCACCATATTGGATTAGCCACATCCAATTTTGTAATTCCTTCAAAAACTGACATGGATATACTAAATAAAGGGTGAAGACGCGACCACCATCATCCCTTTAGTAGCTCCTAGCATACAACTGATCAAGTGTTCGCTAGCGTGTCAAATACATGATATGAATTACCAAAGTTCATAAACAGTCGATAGCGTAGTGGGTAGCGTGTTAGAAAGATAGGTAGGATAAGTAAGTAGGTCGCAAGTTCGAGGCCCGTCGAAGCAGAATAAAATTCTATCGAGAAATCCGTGCAGGATTTTTTTTTTTTTTCAGTGTAACTCTTCTATGACCTATGACGATGACAAAATGCGTATGGAACCGTTTTGCCAGTAATGTTTTTCGTTTTTGTTTATATTTTTTAAAAATATTATTGTGCTGTGAGGGTAGATTAGATGTATTTTCCACGTCTTATATACGTCATTTTTTAAATGTATTTTCGACGTCTTATATACGTCAAATATACAGATATTAGCCGGACATTTAGCTCTTTACTATACGTACTAAATACGTCTTACAGACGTCGATGGCGACGTCGTATATACGTATATTAGACGTCAGTGTTCTATCTGGGAATATTCCCGTCACAACAGTTTCATAGAAATTTGTAAGCAAGCCACACTTTTAATTCAACCACCTGCCAAATTGTACTTAACGCAGTTAATTAAATTGTGTATTCAAGGAAAAGCAAGTGCCTACATTGCCAATCAGAACGATCTCACCCTTGCCGAAGTACTTGAGAATTTAAAAAGAGCTTTCGCACCGCGATGAACATTATCGCAATGACAAGTACTTTTATCAAACATCTGTCAAAAGCCAAACGAGAGTGTAATGGATAATGTAACGAGAGTTAACGAAATATTGCAGGGAACAATAGAACTAATAAAGCCGAAATACCCCCCCAGAGATCAGTGCAGGACTATTGGCCAGCACCCAAGAAAGTGGTAGGGATAGCTTTGTACGAGGCCTCAGAGGTGAGCAAAATAAAAAAAAAATTGATCGCGCTCGAGAATGCCGGATTAACGTTTTTTTTTTTTTACAAGTTCGCGACCCTATAACTCTGCGGCGTCAAGGACTTATCGTCAGATTAGTTAAATTTAGTCTTAAAACACTAAAATCAACCCCCAATATCTTAATCTGACGCGCTCGAGTATTTCAGACTATCGATTTTTTTTTACTAATCTGATCGTCTATCCTAGGCGCACGTCACTAGATCCCGGGCAGAAATTTGTCAGGGTATCCCAAGTTCCCGTCAAATCCTGGTCGGTATTTATCAGGGACTCCCTAAAAAGGGAGTCCTCTCTGGATTTCAGATAGATCCCGAGACGTATTCTCATGAGCGTTGATTAACAAAACTTGAAGTTTATAAATCTAAAGTTCGGTTTTGTAACTGAAAAGTCGTATAACTTTTCCGTAAAATTATTAATCACGAGTTTCTCGTGATTTTACAAAAAGTTTTCTTCTAAGATACCAGCTGGATCCCGAAACGTGTCTCAGATTGCGAATCGTATTCGGATGGGACGTTGATTAACAAAATTTTAGATTTATGAATCTAACATTTTTGTTTGCGTAGCTGGAAAGTTATATAATTTTTTCCGAAAATATCCAACACATTTTTTCCGTAATTATTATTTTTTAATCCCTCTAGGATACCAGCTCGATCCTGAAATGTGTCTCGAGTTATCCTAATCAATATATACTTTGATTAGGGTATCTCTTAGGGTGATCAATGTATACATTGATTAGGGTAACTAAATAAATGAAAAGGGTAAATAAGAAATTTTAGTAAATAAAAGTTTTTGAAAAATTGCGCGCTCTATTATTCGTGAGTCCCAACAGGATTCCGATTCGATTCGCGAGATGTCGCACATGTGTATTGCCATACTTGCGCTGCCTATATCATTCTAGCTCTATGCGCACGAACCATGCACGCGACTCTCGTGTTTTATAAGTTCAGTATATGTATGTGACTCGTGTTTAGCACTCGTGTTTATATATTTCGGCTTCGGCTGTAAAAAAAGTGTGTGCTTCGAATTTTTGAATTTCGTAGTAATTTAAAGTGTTTATTTTTTTACTGCTAACGTCGTTAATTTTATGTATACTTGGCAGCGTATCATTTTTAACATTTTATTTTTCCATCGGTACTCGACGGTTTAAACACTTTTTCCTTTTCATTGTTATGTTTTGATCATGGATAATTCAACTCGTGCACGTGGCAATTCACGAGCTTGTTCTCGGCGATACCGTGAAGTTCAACGAGAAATTCATCGTGATATTCAACTTTACGCTGATGCAAATTTTGAATGTGCAAGTAGTAAGTGAAAACTTTTCTCACTTTATTTCATGTGGAGAAGATCGTCAATAAATAATAATATCGAAAACATAATTTTCATAGGAAACAATGAGGAAGATGATGCAGAGTCAACAGTTCAGAGGGTTTGTGACTCAAACGAAAATAATTCTACGAGTAATGATAATACTGTTTACGAATATGCAATGGATGAAGCTGGTGTTGAATCAGATACTGATGAAGTTGGCGAATTAAGAAATATCGATTATGAACGACCACCGATTGATCGACCAGATCATGAACAGGAAGGAGACGCAAGAGAAGAACCAAGAGAAACCGAGCAGCTCCGGGAATGGGCTCTGGAATGCCATCTGCCACACACTCACTTGGATAAACTTTTAAAAATTCTCAGAGTCCGTTTATTTCCTGAATTGCCCAAAAGTTCAAAAACATTTTTACAGACATGCTCCATGCCGTATGAAATTTGTGAACTTCGGGACGAGAATAACGAGGCAGTCGGTGAATATGTGTATATAGGCATCGAAAAAGGATTACAAAAATGCGTCAATCTGACACTGCATCCAGACAAAATTCTTCACCTTCAATTCAATGTTGATGGATTGCCGTTATTTCGCTCGAGTAAAGTACAGTTTTGGCCGATTCTGTGCAAAGTTTACTGTAATGTTGATGTGTATAAACCGTTCCTCGTGGCGTTATATTGTGGAGACGCTAAGCCATACAACGTCAACTTATTTTTACATGATTTTGTTATTGAACTCAATGGGTTGTTGATGAATGGTATTCATATTTTGGAAACACGCATTGATGTCAATGTACACTGTTTCATTTGCAACACGCCAGCACGTTCATATATGAAATTAACAAAAGGTCATGGTGGACTTAATGCGTGTGAACGGTGTAGGGTACAGGGACTAAGGGTTGCACGCCGAACTGTGTATCCCGAAGTTGACTGCCCCGAAAGAACTGATGCATCATTCCGCAGTATGGAGCAACGGGGACATCATAATGGAACATCAGTACTACTCAGAGTTGAACCGCCGATTAATATGGTGAAATCTTTCGTCCTCGACTTCATGCATTTGTGTTGCCTCGGTGTTATGAAAAGACTAATCGTTCAAAATTGGTTGTCGGGAACCTTGAATGTGCGAATGAGTCCGAGAGTCAAATCCGAATTTTCGAGACGATTAGAAGTTTTGTACGATCAAATTTCAGTTGAATTTCAAAGAAAAATCAGATCCATTCCACATGCTGCATTGTGGAAAGCGACGGAATTTCGATTCTTTTTATTATACTGCGGCCCGATTGTTCTGAAAAATCTTCTACCGCGAAACAAGTAGAAGCACTTTTTACTGCTTCATGTAGTGTCACGTGCCGTGTTTCCGAGTAACCATTTTGGCGGCTTGGCAACACGGGGCGATGACCGTTGGGGATTAACCGAAGCTGTCTCTAAAATTGCTTATATCTTATAATTGCAATATTTCCACATAGCACAGTTGGAATTCCGGTGCAACGTCCTGAGAGCGCGAGTCGATGCTCGCGCGTGCAGGATTGTTGAATTGACAAAATTTGCCCCCGCTCTTTCACCTGGCGATCGACAGAACGCCAGTTGAGCGAGCTGGGACAAATGAGTCTCCGGATGCACATGATAGCGTAAAGCTTGATTCTGGAGTAACTCCGCATAAACGCTTCACATAGCGGCAATAATTCTCGGACGGTAGTTCCCCGATCCCTACATAAGGTCGCCGTTGTAAGTCGATCGGGTTCGCAAAGAGGCCCCCGAGTTGCGCGCGTCGTATTTATAAGTCGATTTGCGTTAGTTTAAGAAATTACAATCAACCTCTGCCACGAACATTCTGTCGTGTAGTTTTAAGTTTTACTGTCAAGCAATCGAGGACAGAGTGTAAGGTGTGTAACGTGAGCGCGAAGAACTGCTGTGGTTGCCGCGTATGCCAACGACCGAGCCTGTACCGAAAGGAGAGAGCGAACATCGGTATACCATGGGAGAGCGAGCGAGTGAGGTAGCATAAAGGTCGGCAGCCTATATTGTCAGCTGCGCCGATAACTGAGTGAGTAGCGTGTGTGTTTGTACGTATGATTGTGAGAGTTTGTTGTCTCGCGATTCAGCTATTCGTTCGAGTCCTTTCAAATTATGAACTATTAACTTGTATTCTTGGAACCTTATATTTGGGACTTTTCTAAATTCTGTTAATTAAATAAATATTGGACTTTTGATGGTAAAGAAGTTACTTACGATTAATTTATCCTGACCATAATTTCCTCTTCCAACTATCTAAAGGAACGGGCCCGTATGGGACGTTGTCGGAAAACTTATCCTAAACAAAATTAAATATAAACCCTTGTGTTTCGCACAAGGGATTTACTTTGTTAGTCGTGCAATAACGCCCTGCACGTCACAGTAGCGTGTCGAATATTGTGCACTGAGAGCTTGGCGCAAAATCATAATGCTCTAGCGAATTTGTATCTCCGTACATTTTTTCAAATGTTGCCTCGGTTATACGGAGCGAAATCTTGTGTTATAAACATGCACAATTTGATTCATCTTGCTGATGATGTGAAAAACATGAAGTGTTCATTAAGTGCGATAAGTGCTTTCCCGTTCGAAAGTTTTCTGGGCAAACTAAAAAAACTCGTGCGAACACCAAATCATCCGCTAACGCAGGTATGTCGACGTTTACACGAATTTAGTTTCCTCCCAGAAGTAAGGGCAGTGCCTGGTGATCAAGTGATAATTTTACAGAAAAGTCGTGGGGTAATAAACGGATTCATAAATATGTGTAAAATAAAGTACGATGATAAGTGTATTTTAACAACGAACTCACCGAACAACATTATTATGATGAACGATAAAAAAATCGTCAAAATAACTGAGATGTTTTCCCCTGAAGAGTCTCCGAATGACGTTCATGTCAAAGGATTTATATGGAAAGTGAAACAACAAATTTTCAAATATCCCACATCGTCTAATCAAATGGACATATGGGAATTACGTGAAAATGTGTCATCTACGATGGTGACGTATTCTATTTATTTAATCTATAGAAAGATGGTGAAATTATCGTTGCCAATGCACCTGGGAGAAAATCCGAAAGTTTTCGTGATTCCACTTCTTCATGAATAGTCAGCGGAATTATTCGCTTTAAAGACATTTTAAGTACGTATAGGACGAACGCTTGTGTCGTAATTTGGTCGAAAAAAAAAAAAAAAATACGAATCTCGGGTCTCTTATTGGTGTTATGTGTAAAAATTTAATAACGAAAGCTCTGTATCGAAATATAACGTATAAAAATCTCGTCGTCAGTGCCCAGTTATCGACGTTGCTCATTGCTTTGTCGTTTGATCGAACAAAAAATATCAGCTTCGTGTAACATTTTGCCGGTGTCAACGCATAAAGTTATAATTTTTTTTAATAATCGTATCCGCTGAAAATAAAAATACTGGAAGAAAAAAATTTTCAAAGTGGGGAAAACATCATATTTGACCTAACCTATACACGCCTCGTGGTCAGTCTCCGATTTCCGGTTGTGCACGTGGCTTATTGCGTCGTCGTTTGATAAAAAAAAAATATCAGCTTCGTATATTTCGCCGGCGTCAACGTAAAGCTTGATAATTTTTTGAAATAATTGTATGTGCTGTAAATAAAAATCCTAAAAAAAAAATTAAAGAAGTGGGGGAAAACAATCGTATTCGACCCTACATATACACGCCTCGTGGTCAGTGTCGGGTTTTCGATTGTGTATACGTGGTTTATTTCGTTTTGTCGTTTAATTGATCGAAAAAAAATATCAGCTTCGTATATTTTGCCGGCGTCAACTCAGAGCTTAATCATTTTTTTTAAATAATCGTATGTGCCGAAAGCAAAAAAAAAAAATTAAAGAAGTGGGGCAAAACAATCGTATTCGACCTCATCTATACACGTTTCGTGGCAAGAGCACGGTCGACCGTCGACGTAGCGTATTGCGTTTTAGTTTAATTGAAGAATTGTGTTTTATGGAAAATATACGTATCGTATTTTCATAAAATAAAGTATGTTTGACACTGACGAGGCTCATTACAAGTTTCAACTTGTACAGTTTGTAAAAAGTCAAACAAAAGGCACCCGAGAAATCGAAATCGTACCCGCATGCTGGATTTCTTGCGACTGGAAAACCAAAATTTGTAACATCAAATACCCGCCGCCGCCATAAACGAAAAAATCTTGCGAATTTTTGCAATCAAGAGTCGAGAAAGAACGGCCACCACTGGACCAATGGCCAACGTGGAACATCGAGATCAAAGGAGGCGCAGGTAAATTTGTTTTACATCGCTTCGTATTAATAAATCTCAAATTTCTTCGCTGTTCACTAACGATTTCTTTTTCCATTCTAGCTACGTATGATATTGCACTTCTGCGACTCGAAAAACTCAGGACCGAAGCTTACGCTTTTACTACCGATGAAGAGAGGAATCCAGAGATCAAAGCCAGCTAAATCATAGAAATGTTGGCGAAAAAATCGACGGCGGAGCTGTTTGACGTACCATGTCTGCAAAATGATAACGATGGAGCAGACGGTATGGTTATAGATTATTTTAATACATTCTTTAAAATAATTATCATTTTTTTTGCAATCTTTGCTAAAAACGAATTGTAATTCTATCGGTTCTAATATCAAGTGAGAAATCATCGAGGAGCTGCAGTACGTCATCAACTTCGTCGCCAAGATTAAAAATATCGAGAAAATCTCGAAATAAATCTTTTTAAAAAAAAGTTACACGTTCTCGAGTATCTCCACAATCAACGCCTGAAAAGACGTTAGTGCCAGATTCCGGTAAGCAAAAAAAAAACAACAGTACCTACGATCGATGTCCAATTCCAATTTATATCGACGTATTTACTTCTTGGTTCGCTGAAATTGCTATGTTCAGCTGTTCAGGCGATATAAGTTGACGTTTTACAACACAAATATTATTTTTCTGTTTCCTTTAAAATTGGAATACGAGAGGTAACGAGTAAAGAAAAAGTAACGATGGTAGCTTTTATTGGTTAAAATAATATTCTCAGCATTGAGTATTATGGAATTTTAAAGAAATAAAGATTTTTTTGTAAATATTAATGGAAACATTATTATTTTTGTATCATTGATGGATTTGCTGTTTTAAGGGGAGAAAACCCTTTGGTCGCCCGAAAATGAGTCATTTTTAATGAATTTTCTTAAAGGTGATAAAATAATCGCATCATTTTAAAATTTTGACATCATTTTATTACAGCTTTGAAGTGTAGATAAACATAGATTTTTTTTATAAAACAAAACGACGGCTAAGTCAGGTATTCCTTCAGGCGTCTTTTGCGTGGCATTAAAAAGTGCTGCATTCGTCATATTTTTTTCTATTGATCTGAACCAAAAAAAAAAAAAAAATTCGGTTACTGAATGTGCAGGGAAAAGATAAACCTATAAAATTATAGAAAAGTATAAAATTAAAACTTAAGTAGGCTGTTTATTCAAAAGTTCAAATTTTCGACAATTATTACCCCAAAAAAGTAATTTATTTACGCGATACCTTTAAAACTTTAGGTACATCCTTTAGATAATAATATAGATAGAAACCTCCCAAAAATTCAGCCAGATCGAACAATAACTTTTTGAGCTACAGCACGAGCAGTTTTTGCAAAAGACGCCTGAAGGCCCTACAGAGCCGCTATTTTGTTTTATAAAAAAAAAATATATGTTTTTCTACACTTCAAAGCTGTAATAAAATGATGTTAAAGTTTTAAAATGATGCGATTATTTTATCACCTTTAAAAAAATTCATAAAAAAATGACTCATTTTCGGGCGTTCACTTAAAATAACGAAAAGTTTGCAATTATACTTCGTTGTACTATACTGAGGAATTTGTTTGTTTCATATTTTACATAGTTGACGAATTAACTCCGAAGAATGCCCGCGATAGAAATAACAACGGCAAAAAATTTACGAGCCGACAACCAAATTTGCGAAATCCACTTGCCACGACAGCAACTTCATCACTATTAAGTGACAAAAGTATGTTGGTGAATTTTCATTTATTTTCAGCGAGTTTTTGGTTTCCATTGAACATATAATTTAACTAGCATACAATACGCTAGGTGCATCGTTGAAAATTTCGACCACTTCCGAGGCCGTCAGCACAGTGACATCGGAGACAAGCTTGAACCGAATTGTAAACTCCAAGGTCTTGTCAGACAAGTCAATATCCGCACAGCGACAGACTTCGAATGTTAACGCACGCAAGGAACGAAAGAAAACAAATAATGTTTATTCAGATGCAGGTAAATAGTCTGCAGGTAAATAGTCTATGTATTTGAAAATGTATGATGTAATTTTGGAATGATTTGAGTTTCATGAATTTTAACATTTTTTTTTTCAGATACTACACGGAGAAACTTTTTCGCGCACTGCCGTCGCAGTCTCTATTTCAAGCGGTACGGCTGCACGCTCAGAAGCCCGAGCGCGCCACCATCGCAGTTTTAGAGCTGTAGCGTCTCAAGACCTACAGCGTGCGGTGATCGCAGGTTCTGCGCGCTGGGTGATCGCAGAGAGTGAGAGCGCGTGCTTCCATGATACAGTATATGAGCTCTGAGCGTGCTGTCATCGCAAGAGAGTTAGACCAAACGTCTGCATGCCGAGCGTATTAATTTTTGCATGAATATATGCACGGATAAATAATGTTTTTTTAGCTTATCTATCTTTTTAGGTTAATAAGCTTATATAGAAGTATGAAACTAATTATTTTTAACTTTATTCTATCACCTCAAAAGAAACTGGATTGCAATGAAACCATGTTAATAGTGGGCAGTATTTTAAATACAAAAATACCTATATATGGGACATTCCACGTCAACTCAGCCACCGCGTTTTTTTCATTGTCTCGAAAAAATTATTCAGTATGGGCATTTCAAAGGAAAATATATCCATGACATTTTACCAAAATTTCATCCCCCCACTATTGTTGGTTCTCGAGATAATGATTAATGAAGTCTCAATTTTGTAAAAATCATAACTTCGTAACTACTGATCGGATTTAAACGATTGAAAAAAAATATGTCATCATCGGATAAAAGCTCATTAGACATTTTTCGGAGTAAATTAACAAAAAACAATTTTTCCCTCTTCACTGATGCCTTGTTCCATTTTGAAAAAATCCTGCGGAGTTGTGTATTGCCTCTCTCTATCAGAAAAAAAAATACTGAGTAGAATTCCGATTGGCCCTTTCGTGGAAAAAAAAAATCGAAAAATTTCCCCGAAAACCGTCTAATGAACTTTTCTCCAATGACGGCATATTTTTTTTCAAAAAGGGCAAAAAAAATAAAAAAGATTCGTTTTTTAATCGTGAAAATCCGATCAGCCGTTACGAAGTTATGATTTTTACAAAATTGACAATTTATTAGTCATTATATCGAGAACCAACAATAGTGGGGGGATGAAATTTTCGTAAAATGTCATGGATATATTGTACTTTGAAATGCCCATACTGAATAATTTTTTCGAGACAAAAAAAAACGGGGTGGCTGATGAGTTAACGTGGAATACGACACGTCAACGCAGCCACGTCAACTCAGCCACCCCGTTTTTTTTTGGTCTCGAAAAAATTATTCAGTATGGGCATTTCAAAGTACAATATATACATGAAATTTTACCAAAATTTCGTCCCCCCACTATTGTTGGTTCTCGAGATAATGATTAATAAATTCTCAATTTTGAGAAAATCATAACTTCGTAACGGCTGATCGGATTTTAACGACTAAGAAAAGAATCGTTTAATTTTTTTTGCCCTTTTTGAAAAAAAATATGCCGTCATTGGAGAAAAGTTCATTAGACAGTTTTCGGGGAAATTTTTCGATTTTTTTTTTTTCCACGAAAGGGCCAATCGGAATTATACTCAGTATTTTTTTTCTGATCGAGGGAGGTAATACACAACTCCGCAAATTTTTTTCAAAATGGAACAAGGTATCAGTGACGAGGAAAAAATTGTTTTTTGTTAATTTACCCCGAAAACTGTCTAATGAGCTTTTATCCGATGATGATATATTTTTTTCGAAAAAGGCAAAAAAAAATAAAAAAGATTCTTTTTTTAATCGTTTAAATCCGATCAGTAGTTACGAAGTTATGATTTTTACAAAATTGAGACTTCATCAATCATTATCTCGAGAACCAACAATAGTGGGGGGATGAAATTTTGGTAAAATGTCGTGGATATATTGTCCTTTGAAATGCCCATACTGAATCATTTTTTCGAGACAATAAAAAAACGGGGTGGCTGAGTTGACGTGGAATGCGAGATATATATAACCTGTAAAAGAGATTTAAAAAAGGTTGAAATAAATAATGAGGCATAGTTTCCAAATTAATAATGTGATTTATTTTTCTATAATACGCAATGGTGTATTTAAACAGTTTCATAGAGCGCAATGTGGAATAATGCACAGAAAACGGTCAAATATTATGGTGTATATTTCGTGCACGCGTATTATAACTCGCATCGGTTATTGATATAGGATCGACGCTATGCTGCGCAGTGACGCTGCATGTGCGAGCCGAGACGCCGACGCTCCCGCATAAACAGGGCCCTGCCTTACCATACCCGTGAGATGGCTCTGTTCGCACTGTGCGAAGCCCGAGCTCTCGTTCTGCGAGCTGGGTGCGCGCACAAAGCTGAGATTGTAGTCGTCCCACTTTTTCGACTACGGCGCTCGCATGTGCGACGGCAGGGCTCGAAAAAGTTTCTCCGTGTATGTTTGACGAAAAGTTGCACGACAATATTTCGTACATTTTTCAGCCGCCAGGTCATGGGAAATTTTACAGCAAAAAAAAAAATAGAAGGAAAAACTTTGCTACGAAGCACTCACTTTGGCAAGTGTATAATAAGTACGTTTCAGCATTTTTAGTAAGGGGTCGCGAGATGATGGCCTGCACCTCTCGTTTATAACTGTTTATATAATTTGCAAGCTGATGTAACTATTCTTAATTATGTTTCAGGCGGACTTATACGGTATCATACTCATTCGGATGGGATCCCTGTAAAAAAGAAGATGAAGCTCTTAAGTGTGCTGGAAACACGATTTCTAACTCAAAGGATTGGGAAGGACGTTGACCCCCGCTGCCAAAGCAATAAATTGATTTCTTTGATACTTTAAGGGGTTGGTATACCGTAACCAGCATCCAAACGGCCTAATTTTTGGATTGTATTTCGGAAAAACTACAGGTTCAATATTGTTATTTTTTTATATGTTTTTATGTAGATCTTGAGGAGTGGGTGTAAAAATTTTCATCAAAAAATATTAAAATTTTCACACATTCTTTGCGTTGGCCGTATGAAGATTTGTATATTTTTTATGAATATTTTTACACGCACTCCTTAAGATTTACACAAAAATGTATAAAAAATTAACAATATATTGAATCTGTAGTTTTTCCGAAATAAATTCCCAAAAATTAGCCTGTTTGGACGCTGGTTACAGTAGGATAACCCCTTCAAAGTAATGAAAAAAGCTATTGCAAAAGTATTGCTACTAGTATGTATGTTTGCTTATAATGTGATTTTTTTTTCGAGTTTATTAAATGCTAATTTCGCTCGGTCTCCGCTCTTTTTATCCCGACGTTGTGTGCACCAGGTGTAGCAAAAGTGTGGCTTCCGTCGTTTTATTTTTCTTTTTTTCTTTGCCCTTTTTCTACACCAAAAGGTCTTATATACTCGTGAAACCAAAGTCTGCCTTATAATACGATGATGAAGAAAAAAAAATTCATGTCGAGATCATGCGAATTTGCACCCTTTTTTTACTCTGTCGGCGATTTGATCGCATCGTAAATTATCATTTTATTCTATTAAAACAAATAATAATTTCGCTGATGTTACTGTGAGGCTTTTCAAACTATTTTCTGTAATAAAAATGTAAATCAAGTTAATAAATGTCATTAATCTCGTATTTAACGTCCAGATATATTTATATCGATCCACGATCCTATAGGATCATGGAAGGGATATAGGATTATGCAAGGGACCCCTTTCACGATCCTATAGGATAATTCAAGGGACCCCTTTTTACAATCCTATAGGGTTGTTGCGGAAATATCATTCAAATTCTCGCGCCCGAATCACCCGCGGCAGCACCTCTCGGTGGTCGCTCCTTGCGCGCTCTCTCGCGGGTTTTCGGGTCAACTCAATCGAAGGAGAGCCGGCTCTCGAGCATTCTTACGCGAACCCGTGCCTTACAACCACGTGCAAGCTATTACCTTCTCCGGGAATTTCTCTTTGCAACCTCGACATCGGGTTTTCTCTTTCATTCATTCGATTTACCTCAACAGTCTTAACGGCGAGCTAAATCATATTTTTCGGTCTTAATCTCAATTCGCGGTACCACTCGGTTGTCTCGCTCGAGTTTTAAGTCGACCAGTCTCGCGTTCGACCTCGTGGTGATTCGGGTCGCCATTTTCGGCTTCGGACCTCCCGGCGAATCTTACGCGTTATACCTCGTCATAGTTCAGGCATTCTCACCTAAATTGTATCTCTCGCACTTCGGCCTCCTCACGGTGAATAAAAAATAAAGGAAAATCGGCGGTTCTCGTACCACGTGTTGGACGAATCGCTCGGTGTTCACGAACATTCATTCTCGGCGTTTTCTTCACCTATCCCCTCCTACCACCAGATAACTCACCGGAGTTTTTTACAAGGGTCCTTCAATGATCCTTTCAGATCCTGTATACAATCCTTCAAGCATCCGGTCGGATTCAGACTGGTCACGTCCTCGAATCTAGTCGGGAGTCCCAATCGGGATCCAATTTACAACCGTGACGTTCCAGTGTTTGGATCCGATCCGATATCAGGAGCCGTATTCTGTACACCGATCGACTTCTCTCAGTCGACTTCGACAAGTTTACCCTCTCTCGTTTTCATAGTTCATGTTTTACTGATCACGGCAAAATATACCATGGGCCATAGACTAACCACTTACCAAGATTGGTGAAAGATCGTACATTTTGGTTTTCGCGAAGTCGATTGAGAAGTCGATCGGTGTACAGAATACGACTCCTGGTTAGATCCTTAACAGAGAGAAGGGATAATCGCGAGAATCCAGCTGGATCCCCACCACAATTTCTGCCCGGGATATAGAGCTAATACTTTCCAAAGTTGTTCCATTAGGTCTAAGGTATCTCTCATATCTTAAACTGCCCCGCTCGAGTATGCCCGAAAAATCCCCTCTTCGCCTCCCCAACTACGAGTAGACTCTCGTCTACTTGTTACGATAACGTGGCCACACTTAGTTGAAGCCATTCACCAATAGCATATGGGCACAATTTTAGTATAAGTCTTGATCGGCATGGAAACCGAGTAGTCCGTGAATTACAGGTGACAGATAGCTCATCTTGGGTACGTCGAAGAAACGACGTCTAGTGCCAGATTTGGGTGGCTCCTGCAATAGAACACTCGGTCATTCAGATGTAATTGGTGAATGCGAGTCCCAATTCTCTGAGTACGATGTCAATATAAGTATTGACAAATGCGTAAACCAGGTGGTCCGTGGACCACCTGAGGGTCGAGACAACTCCGACAATTCGGATAAACGTCGAGGAACTCTTTTGTTGGGTTCCGATCGAGAAGCCAGTAATGAGCTTTCTGCCCATGTATCTAACAATAATTCAGAAATGGATAGTGAGGAAAAACCGTTATGCCCGGAGCAAAATAATCTGAGGTAGTTGGGAAGTAAAGACAAATCATTAATCATTGAGAGCGGTCCCGCTGATAAGGGCCGCATTGTAGAAGAGTCGATTGAAGGTCGACGAATCGTCGATATAACGTTCTTTATGCAGCAATTCCACGAGCAATTTGATAACCATAACGTAGCGTTGCAATGTCCCTTTAGCGACTTGAAATTGATAAAGTCGCTTAACCGAGGTTTGCGAACTCGAGTAACTTTTATGTGCCAGATGTGCATTTGCAAGTTCAATATTTGGACAGATCCCGACAGCCGAAGCATTATGGGCATTAATGAAAGTGCTGTATGTGGTACAATCACTTCGGGCACTGGTTACAGTACATTGCAAGAACAACTTGTCGCAATGTCTATTCCTTCCCTCCCCCCCCCCCCCCCCCCATGACTTATAATACGTATCGTAAGTTTCAGAACATAATGTTCGAAAACTTCCATGAAGTTGCTGAAGCCGAGATAAGACGGGCCGGTATTAATAGAAATAGAAATAGCTATTAACAAGGGACATATTATAAATGGTGTCCCATACATCCAAGTAGTCTCGGATGGTTGTTGGGCAAAACGTTCATATGCAGGTGACAAATATGACGCATTATCGGGTGCAGCTATGATCTTTGGTCATGAGAGCAAGTTGGCTCTATTTGTCGCTGTACGCAATAAGTATTGTCCAACACACGAAAAAGCACAGAGGCTAAATGTAGAACCACCGGACCATGTCTGTTATAAAAACTGGGGTCGCAAACAAAGTTCGACAGCAATGGAAACCGATATTATTGTGAAAGGAAAATTATTTAAAAGTAGCGTTCAAAAGAACGGTTTAATATATGAAACGTTAATTTCAGATGGTAATAGCAGCGTATACCAGGCTATTCGGCATGCCAATCCTTACGCTCAATACGAAGTTATGGTAGAAAAAATTTAATGCAATAACCACTTGTTCCGAAACTTGTGCCAAAAATTGCGCGTTGCTTCTGCGATGAAACTTAAAGTCCCTCCTACGAAGCGTAAAATGAATGCTACCGAACTTCAGCAGTGTGTGTTCGCCAGTGGTTTAAAAATTCGCAAGCGGTAGAGCATGCGAGAGACCTTCGTAACGCGGAAAAAAAATTCGGTAGAGGATAAAGCCCAAGCACTCTGCACAGATGTCTTGAATATATGCAGCTGTGACGAACCGAGGTATCGCTACCTGCGGTCATTGCAACACAACAGAGTCATCAGATTCCAGAGAGTACGCCGACTCTTGCGACAGTCACTCTCTGGAAACTCGAGCAAACCGCGCGTCAGCAGATTCCTCTTTTCGTCCTCGGACTCTTGCTACCTTACCAAATGACCTAGATTATTCGACCCCTTGCATCACTTATAACCTGGATTATTGGATCCCTTGCATCAGATTTCGTAAACCCCTTGCATCACCAGATTTCGTAAATCATCGAGATTTCCATCCATCGATGATTTCTCAACTCATGGGTTTCGAAATCATCGAGACCTACATCGATCGATGATTTCTCAATCCACCCCCACGAGACCCTTGTAGCCGGACGCCCAAAGCTAACGAGGGTTCTCTCGACATATTATCAAATTAGTCTTAATACGACGCTCTTAGCAATCGGTCGAGAGATCCCGTTCCTTAGCGGCAAGTCCGTTCGCGTACTTAGGTTCTCGCGGGCGTGATTGACGTGATCTTCTCAAACCCTTGTTGTAGACAAGTGTATAAGAACTCATTAAGTGAAGGAACACCTTAGCGGTGCTTCACTACCTCTGTGATATAATTGTTCGTGCCAATTACCTTAGCGGCATTGCGCGTCAGTGTATCATAGAGTATAACATGTGTAACACAGCCATGTTTTTGGAGAGCATTCAAAGTGCCATACCCTACGGTTCACTTGTGGAGCAGGAGATAATGGAAAAGACGTCATGGCATAACTTCACGTGACCGGTCTTTACCCATCTGTTTACGAGGCTGTTCGATACTTGAGCTGTTACGACCAAAGTCTTTTGACAGGGGTAACGAATAACATGGCGGAGGCGTGCAACTCCATTGTGAATAAATAAAATTCTGGCAATAGAATTAATCATTGCGCTGGTAACTCGTACCAAATGAGATGCTATGGTGTAGCCGTCCAACATAACACGCAATCCGTGCTGTCGAAACTGCATGTTCGCAGAAGCGCTACCGTTCCTACAACCGTAACGAAGCTGGAAAATTGCAGGCGTCTTAAAAATGAACTGAACCACATCGGAAAGCAGGGAAAGCGCAGTCAAAATCATCGGAAATTTCAAGGTGCCGACAAGAATTATGGTCCATCGGCTAGACAACCGGATGTAGACGAGGATATGTTCGAAATTCTTGCCCAAGAGCATATGATTAAATTAAAAACACAGCAGAGCAATTGGAGACGAATTGAACGCGATACTGTTTCTCAAAGTTGCTCTGACAAATGGCATCAGTTGCGCACTGAAATAATCACCGCATCACGATTTGGGCCGATGTGTCGGATATTGCCGACGACTTCGTGCTCAAATATGGTCGCGAGTATTCGATATCCGAAAATTATTGATACCGCAGCGACACAATTTGATCGTGAAAGTGAGGAGAATGCCAGACAAGCTGTCGGATCGCATCTAGGAAAAACCGTCGTTTCCTGCGGTCTCTTCATAGACCAGGAGATTCCTCATCTAGGAGCGTCTCCGGATGGTCTCATCGATGATGATGGCATCGTGAAAATAAAATGTCCGTTTACGGCCCAAAATTGTACCCTGGAACATGCTATCCGAGAGAAGCCCAATCTTAGGAATGTTTTCAATAGGAAGGACAGCAATTCTCTAAAAAAGTCTCACGCTCATTTATATCAGGTGCAAAGGCAACTGCACGTAACTATGCGAAACTATTGCATTTTTGCGATGTGGACTACGATTAATTTAAAAATTATTACAGTTTTCCGAGATGATGACTTCTGAGAGTCAAAAATGAAGCCCATACTGAGCCGATTTTATATAGAATGTTTGCTTCCGGAAATTATAGACTCCCGGCGTAACAGAAGTATGCCGATTCGAGAACCAAAATTTATTCTACGAGCTCGAGAAGACGCATTGCAGAAAAAAAGCGCCAAGAAACCCGTGAAAGTTAAAAGGATCGGCTGAATCGTGCTGAAAGTTCGGTCACGCCGCAAGCAGCTATGGATGTAGTCATAACTAATCGAAAAAATAGTTTGAGAGCAGTTAGAGCTAATTGGGTTGAAATCGAGAGCGACGAGGAAGGTCAGGTATCTGATCAACATATAAAATTTCTCAAAATGCTCCAAACGGATATTTCTGTTGAAGAGGTCGTAGCAAATGTTTCGTTGCTAACCGGTTTCCTTACTGATACAAGTATAGACTTGTTTCAGAATATATGACAAGAAAACAGTGCTTTTTGTTGTAACCCTGCTACGTACACGGGGTATTACAAATTCATAAAACCTTGCCCGCCTGGAAGCTCACTCTGCAACCAGTTACGAAGCAACCTGATCCTTTCAGTTGTGGAGTATATTCTGCTGCCTTTGCCACAACGGTGGCACTAGGCGAAGATCCTGTAGACCAAACATATGTGCGAAAAGCGTCTGAAATGAGAGCACATTTGGTGCAAATACTAATATCTCGGGATTTAGCACCGTTCCCCTGTGAATTAAGGTATTTTCAGTAGCCTGCATCGATACGTGCCAATGCGAAAATACAGCGATGCTTTGATTGAGCATAAGCCCGGTGGAAACGTACCTATACCAAAGTATAGGTGGGTAAGTGTGGGTGGGTGTTTCCATGGTACTGAAAAAGTGCCGCTGTAGTTACGCTATTTGTGCCGCGTCTCTACAAAATTGCCTTTGTTACGTCCTGGGTGAGAACGACACGGTAAACAAATAAATAGGGGTGCCTCTTGTTGGGACCGAAATGCGCCGGTCGGGTTAGAGGCAAGAGTGCGTGATCGTGTGACGGTACTTACGTGAAACGTAGATTTTTCTTACTTTCTTTGGTAAAACGTGTGTTTTACCGTGGTTTTTGTTAGATGATTTTTGTTTGGGCGTAGCGGGTGTTTAGTTGATGAAGACGACGTTGTCGGTTGCGGTGTTGCACGAGTTGTTGTTGCTGTGCTCGTACATTAAACAATTCTTCCTTGGAGCGAGTCGTTATTATTTTCGGGTTTACCGCTTCGGCGTTTGCTCGTAAAAGTCTAAATGAAAGAGTTACCCTTCGAGTGTGTCCTATTTTCGGGTGAGACTCCCGTCCAATAGCGTTGGTACCTCCACCACAGTGCGTGCATCTAGCGCACGGATTTGTGGTTGGATGGTTAGAGTACAGGGCGTGCATCTGGCGCACGAGACTGTACCTGGAAGAAGGAAAAAGTAACTGCGTAAGCACGTGCATCTAGCGCACAGCACTGTAGATAAAGAGTGTAAGAAAAGTAACTACGTGAGCACGTGTATCTAGCGCACAGCACTGTAGTTAGAGAGTAGTAACTACGTAAGCACGTGCATCTAGCGCACAGTACTGTAGTTAAAGAGTGTGAGAAAAAGTAACTACGTAAGCACGTGCATCTAGCGTACAGCACTGTAGTTCGAGAGTGTGAGAAAGAGAAAAGTAACTGCGCAAGCACGTGCATCTAGCGCACAGCACTGCAGTTATGAAGAGGTGTTGGAAACACGTGAATTTTGGTGGGTGTCCCAATAGAAACTGAACAGCTTGAAGTATGTTAGTACGTTTTATCAATTACTTTTCCGTATTTACCGGCCGAATCTATCCTCGTTGAATGAGCGGATGCAGGTGTAGTGGGTTATTTAAATGAGTTTGTCGAATCTTTTTTAATTTCAACAAGTAAATTTCGGCGTTTATTCAAATAGTCCTCGACCAACCCCGTTGGGGAAATCGGACAAGGAGTTTTCACAATTTTAACAATTTTCAGTTTTAAGCTGCTTTACACGCGGTCGGGTCCCCGAGGTAGACCCGCCGATTTTTCCGATGGTTATTCGTTAACCTGTTCAACTGACTGAGGACTCTGATTCTTAACTCTGTGACTCTTGACTCTTTTCTTACTCTCTACTCACTACTCACTCACTACTCACTACTCCAGCCCGATTTGTGGACTGCCGGACATTATATAGTCCCTTATTTTATTGTCGTCAATGGTGGGAGATGTCGGCGCATAAGGGAAGGGTTTCTCTCACGCCTCGACATCCTGCTGACGACAATCTCCAGACTAATTTCCAGTTATTGCAGCTGGCAATTTTCCGATCAGTTTCGTGTCATCGATATTGTCCAGACTGATTTCTGACTATTGTCGGTGCCGGGATATCGATACTCACGAAGCGCACTTGCTGTTATGTTTTAAGGCTCGTTCCTAGGCAATAAGCGTGGCTATCGTGTGCGAGCCAGCAAGGCGCTGATTTTTACCGATTTCCAGCATCTGCGGGAGCTCGGTGATAACGCGCGATATACGCCGGTTCTCCACTCACGCGCCTCCCCCGTGACGAGTCTCGTTCGTAAAAGATTAAAGTTTTTGTGCGTAAGGCGGGTGAACTCCGGCAATGCGGGTCACCTCTGGTCGTTCGTGTTTTCTTGTGATTTGACGAAGATAGTAAATATTCTATATTTTTACCTTGGATCATATTGGTCCGGTTTTGAATTCGATACTAAAAGGATGTATATGAAAAATTTCAAATTTAGGTGGGTATTTCGACCCAGGACGTTACCCCTTAAATTTACAGTTACCGTGAATGAAAAAAATATATATATTTATACCGTGCTAAATAGATGTCAATGAAGGCAAACAGACTGACAGCATGTCAATTAATTTCGAAAATTGGTATCATTTTTTGGCTGACACCGTATTTCATAGAGCGAGAAATGTCGAGTTTTACTTGCACACCCCCTCTGGGGGGTTTTTACAAGGGTGGTGATTTCGTATACTTTCCGACCATCAACCGCCTGCTCCAACCAGTATTATCACCACCTACTCCTCCTCGCGATCATACGTCTGCAGCCGCATCGCTCCTTCACCATTTTATCATGTATCGCATTCGCCGAGGACGGAGGAAAACTGCAGAAAACCTTCCGCCGATACAGGTCGGAGTCAGTGCAGCCAGATCGCGCGTAAAACTTACCCCCACTTTAGTATCTTACGCACTGTGATGTACGCGTAAGAGACTAAAGTGGCGGTAAGTTTTACGCGCGATCTGGCTGCACTGGTCGGAGTCTTCCTAGTTCCCTCCTGGTGGCCGCGCGAGTAAACTCAAGCGCGGTCTCCAGAGGAGACCTAAGCGAGCTCCTCCTTTACTGTGATTCAGTGGGTAAGTCAGTGCACGGCTAAGCGGCCACCTTCCGAGCGATAAGAACCGCTACGGGAGTCCTCCTGAGCCGTACCCCGACCACCCACCCATCACAGAAAGGTGTTTTTCGGGCATTTGTTTTGGTGGGATCCGAAACCACCGGGTTTGCAGATTAAACACATAGAATAAATTCCATCGGTGTCGGCCGTGGGGCTCGAACCCGGGTCCGCTGCGTGCGAACCCAGAGCCTCACCCACTAAGCCACTGCTCTCCCTTTCATCGAGCGAGAATTTATTACTATGATATTTTTGCTTCACAGCTTGTCACAGGCTCTTGTAATGCATAAAATTGCTCCGTAAAAACAATGAAAATGATAATTTTTTTTTAGCAATAACTGCTTTTTTCAGAGCGAGAATCGAGTAACATGCGATGCTCGTGTGTTTGACTCTCGTCAAACCTACCCGTCGATAAAAAAACGACGGAGATTATTTAAACAATATTTTCAAATTGTCTTAAGGTAGTTCTATCGTGGTAGCTAATCCATAAGATTAAAATTTTTTTTTTAAATATCTTCAATTTTAATATATTTATTCATTTCGCGAAACGTCAATGCCCCTTATCGACCTAATTACGGAGAAATTAATACTTGAAAATGCCAATTCCTCAAGGCAAATTTGCTTCGGCATATATAGAAGAACCGATTTCCGGTCACTTTAAAACAATATATCTTACGGAAAATCCAAAAGATTCTTACAAAAAACGAGACTTAGATTCATTAAACACGTAAAAATCTAACAGGCCTAAAAAAATATATAATTGTCGACCAATTTTTGAAGCTATACTGATTTTAATACGAGCATCCGGGTAATGCTACACAACTTATGGCATAATGTCGTGATGGTGAAAAAATGTGGCAACGCGATATCGAAACGAAAGCGGTATTTGACAAGTCGAACAACATAACCTCTCCGCGTCAACGTCTATAGAGCGGGCGAGAGAGTGAGAGGGCACGAGAATGAAAAGAGAAAGAAAACGCAACGTTGCCACACGTAAATATCATACGAGATCTAGTAATACTTGAGTCGTTGCAATTACTATTTTACTAATTACATAATTATTTATAATAAACCGTTGATTAATTGTATTCACCTGGGTAAGCTTATTTAATATTTATTAATTTTAACCCATATATCCAATATTTTTAGGAATCATCATTTAGACATTAATAGCTAATTGACTAGTCTGCAGCGATAGAACTACCTTAATAATTTATTAGTTTTCACCGCTCTTTTACGAGCGAGAATCGAGGAACACACGCGCATGTGTTTGACGCTCGTCAACTTTTTTAGTCGATAAAAATCGACGAAGCAAATTTGGCGAAGTTTCTTTCAATAAGAATATTTAAATTCTTGCAATAATCGCTTCTTTCAAAGCGAGAATCGAGCAACGCACGTTGCTCGTGTGTTTTACGCTTGTCGAAGAACGAGTCCATCGTTACGCTCGTCAAGATGAAAAAACGTATTTATGTTTTTTTTTTTTCGTTGTTCTAGCTTGTGACGCAATTTTTTAGTTTTAGCGTCCCAGGTCGTCCTGACCTCCGTTTACAAGACGATATTCGAATGATCCAGATAAATTTTAATATTTAGCGTATGGGTTCGTTATCGTTTTTTTCAGTTTTCGCGTTATTGTACGTATTAATTAGCAAGTCGTGTTTTATGGGGTCAATCGCATAAAGGATACCGAGTTACCGTGAGACAGGGCCGAAGTAACGAGCCACTCGGTATATTCGGTCTTTCTTGGACAAGTTATCGAGGGAAGTATAAAGGATCGAGTGAAAATCTCGACGCTTCTAGATAAAGGGTATGGGAAGAGAAGGGCGGTTTTTGAGTTACGTATGGAAGGCCGTTGCCGGCTGGGATTGCGATCGCCCAGCCGTCACGGATTGCCCGATCACAGATATCGTAGGCTTAGTTACGCTTACGTATGGAAGGCCGTTCCCGGCTGGGATTGCGATCGCCCAGCCGTCGCGGATTGCCCGATCGCTGTTATCGTAGGTTTAGTTTTAGGTAGCCCCAGATCTTCCCCATACTCGAAGAATACCCCTTGGAGGACCATCCTCAAAGTAAAAAGTACCCCCCTCGCCACAACACCTGGGCATTTTTCCGTTATCGACTATTACGAAATATTTTTCTTTGAATTCGTGTTATCGTCGAACTTTACCGTTTCATGTCTGTAATAGGGTTTTATTTGTATGCGTGATGGTAGGAGAAGAGTGGGCTTGTAATCTTATTACGCGTGCGCGTAATCGCCCCCTCTTTTCCCGTTACCTTTTCGATCAAGCTATCGGTTCGATTCGCTCTCTTGCGGTGCGACTCTCCACCCGAGCGGTTCACCGCTCGGGGAGCTCCCGACATGCTACCGTTTCTGCTCCCGTTTTGGTAATGTTACGCTATCGTTTGTTCTCGAGCTATCGTTTCGGCGTTCTCGTTTTTGATATCGTTGTTACCGAGCTATCGTTAAGGCGTTCTCGTTTTTGATATCGTTTGTTACCGAGCTATCGTTTCAGCGTTCTCGTTTTGATATCGTTTGTTACCGAGCTATTGTTTCGGCGTTCTTGTCTGATATCGTTTGTTACCGAGCTATCTTTTGGCGTTCTCGTTTTTCCGCTATTATTTGTTCTCGGCTAATTTCGATCTGGCGTTACCGTTTTTGTTACCGTGCTCAGTTCCCGTTACCGACGTTATCGCTAATAATTTTTAGAATTTCTTTTCAGCGTTACCGAATTTATTTTTAGCTACCGACGTTCTCGCCGTTATCGAATTTTTTTTATTCGTTATCGCTCTCGTTATCGTGATATCGTTGCGTTTATTCGTAATCGAGATTTCTTTTCGTTTTTTTTTTATTCGCTATCGAATTTTGGGTTCTGGTCTGGGGATTTAATGTAAGCTATCGATTCATAAATAAATTAGCCTGAACCAAGGCCCCATACCGTATTTTTCGTGTTGAGTTCATTTATTTCAGGTTACGTTTTCGAAGGCACTCGGGAGTTGGCTAGCGGTCCACGCCCTCTCACCACAACCTACATCCTGAGCGAATCGGGTATTCCGTCACCGATCGCGCCATCCAACACGCCGGCGTCCCTTTTAGGTTAAGTTTCGTTGTCCATTTCAGCTGAAGTTACGTTTAGCGGGTTTGGTAATTCCCGCCGTCGAATTAAAAGATTACCTGGCGCTCAACGGCTCTCCCGGCGTGAAGGATGGTGGGATAGGCCGAAGGTGACGCGAATCGCGAGATTCCCGTCACAAGCTTACAAGGAAAGTCTTTCCGCTGACGTCCTTCGATTTTGACGAAATTCAAATATGTTATTCTACATCAAAATCTAAGAGACACGTATTTTTTTATCGGCGGAAAAACGTTTCTAGGGGGTGAAATTATCCTTTAAAGTTCAGACCTCCGAGGGGTACTTTTCAGGTTTCACCTATTTTCACTTGAGATAATCAAATGCACCCAAATGGATAATTACCTTAGTGATAAACGATGAAAAATGCAACTGGTTTCATATCGAGGGGTTGCATAGGAAAAAAGTTACAGGGGTTGAAATTTACAAAATCGTTATAACAAAAAAACTATTGCACCTATCTCGATGGATTCAATTGCACTTTGAAGAAGGCAAAAAAATAATACATACATGTTTTTGCGTTTTTTTCGCAAATTAAGTTAAGGGGTGAACTACCCCTATGTATGTTTACATTTAATCTCAATAAAACGGCAGTAATTATTTTTTTTTTATTTCTTCTCCTAGTGATACGTTTTTTCTTTAAATTCTCAACATCTACATATCAACGATGGATAGATTTTTCTCGAAATTACATTCTCATAATTGGTGAAAGCGATAGAACCAAAAGTATACGTCCAATCTTAATGGTTTGTTTTTTATTTGAAAGCAATTTGAGATTCTTCTAGTTATACTTAAAAGATTCCATTGAAAATTAATTAAACAATGGATTTTACCTAATTGAGCCAGGAAAATTGGAAAAAACCATATTTTTCCGTTAAAATTCTACCACTTTATCAGTTTTTTTAATTTTTGTAACTTTTTACGGTATTTATACGAATCACATCCATAGTTTGAAAAAATTCACTTATTTATTTTTTTCCGCCAAAAATTACAGATTGGATAACTTTTACGGATAACAATTTTTTTTATTAGTTAATATTGAATAAACCACAAGACGAATTTCATAAATATCTATTCCTTATATTTTTCACAAAAATTTAGTAAATACTGACGTATTTTCATAGTTATCATAACTCCCCCCCCTTACTTGACGGTGTTATCTGGGAGTCACCTCTATTCAGTCTGTGACTCGCTCCCAAAATTAGATTTAAAATACGACGTAGAAGCAGTGATAAAACTGCGATCGCGGAATATATTCACCGCAGTCGGCTATTTTTCTTTTACACGACGAAAGAAGTCACTTACAATTCGAGACTACTTAAAACGAAATTGCAAATATTAATCAAAATGAAGATAAATCTTTTGAACGTTATTAGAATGCTTCTCGCAACTTTTGAAGTTATGCGTTTACCGGATTCGCCAGTAAATAACGATGAAATACAGTTGAAAGAAAACTTTGAAAATATTTTGTTGAGTGCAATGAACGAATACAGTGGTTTCGAATTCGAAATGGTAGAAGAAAATTCTTTGCATTTCGAAGAACCGTTTAAGGATTAGGAAATGGAAATTGTTGAAGATAAAGAATCGGCAAACGCCCTGTATGAACCAGAACTTCCGCCTGATACATGCACTCGTGATAACGAAGACTTATCTTACGAGTACAAATTAAGGGCCGTTGAGTTCATTAAATGCTATGTACGTGATACGGTTGTGGTAAATTTAAAGAAAAAAACGTATCACTGGGAGAAGGAATAAGAAAAAAAAAGAATTACTGCCGTTTTATTAAGATTAAATGTAAACATACATAGGGGTAGTTCACCCCCTTAACTTGATTTGCGAGAAAAACGCAAAAACATGTATGTATTATTTTTTCGCCCTCTCCAAAGTGCAATTGAATCCATCGAGATGGGTGAAATAGTTTTTTTGTTATAACGATTTTGTGAATTTCAACCCCTATAATTTTTTTCCTATGCAACCCCCCGATATGAAACCAGTTGCATTTTTCATCCTTTATCATTAAGGTAATTATCCATTTGGGTGCATTCGATTATCTCAAGTGAAAATAGGTGAAACCTGAAAAGTACCACTGGGAGGTCTGAACTTTAAAGGATAATTTCACCCCCTAGAAACGTTTTTCCGCCGATAAAAAAAAAATACGTGTCTCTTAGATTTTGATGTAGAATAACATATTTGAATTTCGTCAAAATCGAAGGACGTCAGCGGAAAGACTTTCCTTGTTAGTTGTCGAAATTCGTTGGAGACGATTGAAAAGTTTCTCTCGACATCAAAAAATTAACTCTCTCAAACACACACACGCACGCACGCACGCACGCACACACACACATATATATATGATTAATATTGTAGGTTGTTGGTATCAGGTCTTTTTAAGTATATCGAATTGTATGTTGTCAGGACACTTGGTGCTTAACAGGACTGTTCTAACAATTTTTTCTTATATACGTGCGATATCAGGACATGTCCCGACAAAAACCTACCGCTATACGGAACGTTTATTGCAAGAGAAAGATGTTAATGAGGACAGACCGGATGATATCCATTCTACAATATATATGTAAACAGGTTGATTTTAGGGCTTTTTTAGTATTCAATTGTATGTTATTGGAAAACTTGGTGCTGTTACATCCCAACCCAAACCAGCTACGCTCTCCTACGACAAAACCCACAATCCTACTCTGATAACATACCCTTTCACAGCTTCTTATCATATCATCGTACACCTTAAACGTAACCCACTGTACCAACCAAGAGAGGTGACCGACTACCGCCGAATCAAGAGGACAGCAGCCTACCGAAAAGTAGCTATACCAAAGGAAGCCAGTTGCACAAAGGTAGCATCGAACAAATCAATAATCCACCCCAATAATAAAGACATACCAAGGAAAAACCCACGCTCGAATAAACACGGGAGTACGGGAACCCCAATCTACTTTCAATAAATGGGGAGGGGATGGCTTGGTCAAGCGCGCACCCCAATAACTCGTAAAATTTGATGTAGCTACAGTTCATAAACTCCGAAAAGCAAAGGAACGCTGTACCGGGAGATATCACACAACAGTACAAACTCGTAAAAATTCCCACCTCAAGATAGAGAAACAAGAGATAATAAAAACACCCAATAAGGGAAAATCGCGACTCTCCGTGATCAACCAGAGGAACTGACAAAGGGATGACTCAGGCGATGACTAACAGGAGAGAAAAATAAAACTACCCCTTCTTTGAAGGATCCTACCAAAATTTACGACAAAATCAGGTATATAAGGAAGGCATCCAGCAACCAAAAGTCAGTCAAAAGCCAGCCACCGAGCAGAGCGAAGCTCTGCTCCAGAGGGGCCCATGGGCCACACCCTAAGAGTCAGTCGGTAACGAACAGCCAAATTGAGCGGAAGCTCTGCTCAAAACTTCAGTCACGGGTGTCCATCCAATCAGAACCAGAGCAGAATCTGTGACCAAAATTTTATCAACAAGGCACCACACCCAAGTCTGAACTCTTGACCGTCAGATATCTTCGAGTCGGGTCTTAATTTTTGAACCATACTCGAATCCAGCATCGAACTCTCTCAGCATAACCGCGCTTCCTTTTTTTTTGTCAAACTCTCAAATAATAAAATTAGGCGAATAGATTGCGTGCGTGTGTGTGTAACCAATCGTAGTAATTGTATACTGGGAAGACGCTCAATCTTCTCCAGTATTGTAGTGCATTTAGAGGAATCAAAATATCCTCGCAACATTGTAATCGAACAATAAAATATTTAACGAACACTTCGGCGGACGATTCCATCAATCAACCCTGCACGCAATTAATATCGACACTACATCACTACTGCAGCTCAACCAAGCTCATCAGCGTATTAACAACGTGAGTACAACTACTTTCATCAACCACAGCTGCTAATATCACAGTTCGGCTCTACGGTCTCTCCACCCCTCCGGTCAATTTTTCCCATATCAAAGACGTGACTTCCGTCCCTGGTGTAAAGGACTTAATTGTCTTGACCCGAAAGAGAAGTCAATAACAACATTCTCGTGTTGCGTCCTTATCTAAATTCCGATAAGCTCCCGGGGACGTAACAGTGCTTAACGGGACTATCCTGGCCATTTTTTGTTACATACGTGTGATATCAGGACGCATGTCTCGATGAAAACCTTTCGCTATACGGAACGTGTATTGCAAGGGAAATATGTTATTGAGGACAGTCCTAATAACATCCATATTACAACAAATAAATAACAGAACAAGGAATGTTTTTCAAGGCTGTGATGATTCTCAGGACAATCTTCATACTTCATATTATATTCAGGTGCAGAAATCGTGCACCATTGAAATGGAATGTAATTGAAATGTTTTTTCGAATCAATCATAAATTACAAATGTAATGAAAATATTTTTTTCGAATCAATTACAAATTACAAATATAACTGACACTTTTTTTGCATCAATGAAAATTTCCAAATGTAATTGAAACGTTTTTTCGAATCAATTAAAGATATAAACGACAACATTTTTCGAATCATTAATTTCGAAACGGCATCTATGTATAATTCTGAGTATTTACGGGCGAATCTGCGTACACACGGACAGTACGTACATAAAAATGGAGTGAAGCGATATGGCGCAATTTTAATTTATTTAGAATAATTATAATACTCCATGCTGTTTTAACAATGTCAGCAGAGTATGGATATTTGTCCCAGTCACCCGTTTTACAAATATCGAAAATTCTAACATTTTTTTATTCATATGATACGAAATAGGAAGGAAAATACGAATCAAATTCATATGAAAACACCTCTTATCAACTCTTTTCACAAATTCTTTCATAAAAATACAATGATGAATAGGTTTTATTGGAAGATCAGGAAAAAGGTACATAATTATTATGAACCAAATGATGTAATGCGAATGATCGGTATTGTAACAGACGGAAATGATCATTGGGTAAGTGGATTATAAGAAATACTTAATCAATGTCTTCAGAGTGACAATCAACAAGTATACATATCGCGTGTCTAATGACAAAAGGTCGTAAGCGCCATTATACGATCGTTTGTCGTTTTTAATGGCAAAAGGTCGTATATTTTTTTTTTTTTTTCGTATTTGGAATAAGAACGTGAAAGTATGTCCAGAAACATTGAAATTAAAAAGCCGGTCAACTAATGACAAAAGGTCAGCGTTGAAAATTTATAATCGAAAAATAAATTCCATTCATCCGCGGCACATACGACTTTTCGGGTAGACGTCCGGAAGTTCAAAATTTCAACAGATCTTCGCGTTTCAGGTGTTTTCGGAGCGATTCGAGAAAAAAAAAATTGTACGACTTCTTGTTATTTGGCTCGGAAAGGTAATGACAAAACGTTGAAACATTTTTTTTTCATAGATTTTTGGTGGATATAACCTTTTTCGCTTACGTTTTTTTCGAAGATAATTTATCATGAATCAGAAAATCATGGAATTGAGATGAATTCAGTAACGATAAATGAATGCTTAACCCTTTTTTACAGTTTAGAATCGTTAAAAGTTATTTTACATTGTTATAAATGAAAGGAATTCGATTTTATAGTATACATAATTCGCAAAGAAGTCTGGCAACAAGGCACGTATTTCTTACTGTTGGTACCGTCAAGTATCATAGTCACGAGCACTAGATAACAGTTGAGCGGTCAAGCAAATCGCGCGCTCAACCTAACCTAACTGCTTCAGCTCTACAGCGGTGTTGCCGTGTTTATCCCCTCTTTACATCCCTTTACTGCGAATAACTATGAATTCTGTGGGTTCATTGAATAGTATTCATAAACTAAATACACAATCAATGTGATTTTTGTCATGCTGCTTTATTCCCCTATACTGTATTGAAATAATATTTTTTTTTAATTTTTCCTACATTTTCTCCGGAGTTATAAAGGGGCAAAAATCCCTATTTCTGCCTACGCCATAGGAGAACGCGTGATAAAACTCGTTAAAAGAGCCTCATTAGACACGAAATTTTCATGTTAATGGTGTACGTGAATATTCCCAAATAATTCAGGCACATTTCCACAATGGCAATGCTCTACCTGGTGAACCTCCTTAATTGAAGCGAAGTCAACTGATTCCTGACTACATTCGCGACATTCGCATTCGGCAATTGGCAACACTCGCTATAGCACGATAGTTGCCTTTGTAGATATTAATCTACTAAGTGATTGTTTGTGACTGTGTTATTGTTTTAGCTCGAGAACGGTATTCTGATTTTTTCGCATTTTCGAAACTAATCATTTTCGATTCGTGAATTTTTGGGCTGAACAAAAATATACATAACAAAATAATTACAAAAATTGCGATACTTTTATTTCGTGATCCTTCCAACATTCCATAAAAAAAGTAGAAATCAATGTTTATTACTAATCATACAAAAAAGTAGTTTATGGTTCTTTCCTCGCAAAAAACGATTTTCTTGCACTCATAAATATGCTTAAACAATCTTAAAAATTACTTTTTTAGATTATCGATTTTTCACAAAATGTAAAATTATACTCCTCCGTATTTTATAGCTGAGTTTTGTATTATTCCAATTATTTCGATGAAAAAAAAAATCGAAAATTGTGAAACAATTTGCTAACTGTTTTGATTTTATGTATCAGAATTATGCATAGATGCCATTTAGAAATTGTAATTGAGTAAAAAAATGTTTCAATTGCATTTTTAATTGATTCGAAAAAACATTTCAATAACATTTGTAATTTGTAATTGATTGGAAAAAACATTTTAAATTTGTAATTGGTTCGAAAAAGTTGTCAACTACATTTGTAATTTGTAATTATTAAATAAACTCGTCTTAAAAAAAACGAGCCCGGCTAAAATTACTGGAAAATTATTTTTTTTATATAATTATAATTAAGAGTTACAATACCTTTCCGCCAACCAATCGAGCTGTAAATTTTTTTTGGTGCATTGGGAGTATAGCGGAATGATTTACATTAAAAATGAAGTTGGCTAAAATTACGATTTTTTTTCCCGCCCCATAATACCTGCACCCACTACCCACCGCCTGCCAGACGAACTATTCTCAGTAAAGGGTCCTTCACGTCAGGGTCTGCCGGAGTTTTATTGTGGCTAAAATTCTTGGGCCGATTTTGTCGCCAGCTCTCCGTCTAGTCCTAAAACGTTGTATAGACGTCTTTACGTTTCAAAACGCACACACACAGGCTTCCAGTCAGTATTATTGTTTTACGTCTATAATATATAAATAGTATATATTGTGATGTATATATTGTTATGTCCCGGGTTTTTGTGATTATTCATTTTTCACTTACCTCGTTGACGTAACGAAGTTTGAGGTTTTGTTGCTCCTTTGTAGGCGGGAATTTGCCCGCCAAGGACTGGAGCTCGAGTGGTGATCGTGGTAGGTTACATTTTAATAATAATTGTCCGAATTACAGTTGTTTTTAAACTTTAACAACAAACAATCATTTATGTAAAACACCCTTTTTGAACTACACATTTAAAATTTTTATATTTGATAATTTTATTTTTATTCACATGTTGAATTTATTGACGACACCGACCATTCTGGTCGGAGGCCGGAGTAGAACTTATAAAATTTCTTTAACCTTGACCATGTTGGTCGCGAGTCGTAGTCTAACTGAACTGTGTTTTATAATTTTAATGTAGTACAGAGCATCTTTTAGATTACTCCGCGAGAAAAAATACGCGGGTTGGGCGCTGCACATCTCGGAGGTGCTCATCGTCCGGCCCGTTACTGTGAGATCTCCAGTGTCAGCAAAATTGATAGACGCTGTGACTGTGAGATCTTCATGGGTAACTCGCTCGCACGCTGATTATTTGGCTAATATTACATTTTGAGACGTCTTTCTCCGTCTCTTCATTGTTAAAATATTTTTTGAATGAAAATGTTAATTTCGATGGCTAAAATAATAAATCACCAAAAACCCAGGACGTAGCAATATCTAGTTATATACATATTCAACAATTCTCGTGTGAACGTGCGAAAAGCAGTTACTCGTTTCCATAGAAAAACATATTTTGTTGAGCGATACACACTGTCTAGACAAATTACAATCTTTAGAACGGTCACCCGAGGGGAGGGTAATAAAAAGGCAATTTGAAGGAAATAAGGAAAGGGTCTTGTATTGTAAAACCCGTTCGAGACAACGGCACAGTGGGTTTTTCCGACCCCCACAATGAACAGGACCTTTTTCTCATACAATAACCAACACATATATGGAACTTCACGCTACCCCTCCTGGACTCTGGGCACCAACACGAAGAGGACTTGGCATCGGTTATTTTTAACCCTCAAACGCTAATAACGATGGGTTATTCGTGTCCGGGCCAAAATGCAAAATGCGGGGGAAAATGCCTGCACGTCTCCATATTTTGCATGAAATTGTTATTAAAAAAAAAAAATTTCGGGTGGGACAAATTATTATCATTTAGTTGAGGGTTCAAGGAAGGCCCATGAATTTTTTTAGAATTAAAAAAAAAAAAATTTAATTGTGAAATAAGCGAAAGATACGAACGACCCATCGTTAGCTTTAACGGTTACTCAAAACATCGTTAGCTGACGAGGATTAAAGAAAATAGAGAAGAAGCTTTTCGATTGCGAGACGAAGCACTTCGAGCTCTAATTCAAAATCATATTTTCATTTGTAACAGTATATATTCAATCATTTAATTTCAACGATAAACTCTTGTTTAATATAAGTTAGTTGCTTATTCCTTTCCCTTTTAAAAAGTCCGCGTACTCCGAGCCGAGCACTTTAGTGCTCCTCGGGCGAACGACCCCTCCCACCATCTCTCGCGGTCGCGGGAAAACAATAATCCGTTTCGCGAAAAAGGAGAGAATATTACAATATCGATGGACTATGATGCCAAAGCGGCGTGAGCGCCGTTTTTCGAAATTTCCAAGTTTAATACTGCCACAAAGGCGTATGCTCTATACTTGGCGGGTATAAGAGGAAGAGATTTCTACAGCTACAAACAGTTTGTCGCTTACGCTCTTATGGCAGTAAGAACTCGAAGAAATTGGGAAATCGGTAAAATCTTACCGCCAAAGGGGGGTATCTACACCTCGGAAAAATACAGATTATTCTGTGCGATGATTCTGAAATTGTTGATTTCATAATTGTATTATTTTTTATGTCATCATTGTAAACGCTTGTATTCCCAAGGTATCAAAAATAGTATCTGTTTTATGATTATCGAATCGATTTTGCATTTATGTCTTTACATATTACGCTTGATTCTGATATAGGTATGGATAATGAAACAGGCCCATTATCGTTTGCGAATAATGGACTTATCTTGGCTGAATCATATATTTGTTTATACTATTCGCCCAATATGACCCCAATATTGACACGTAAACGTAAGCCCATTATCGTTTGCGAATAATGGACTTATCTTGGCTGAATCATATATTTTTTTATACTATTCGCCCAATATGACCCCAATATTGACACGCGGACGTAGGCCTATTATAGTTTTCCAATAATGGACTTACCGTGGCTGAATCATTAATTTTTTTATAATATTCACCCAATATGACCCCAATATTGACACCCGAACGTAGGCTCATCATCGTTTGCCAATAATGGACTTATCTTGGCGGAATCACAGATATTTTTTTATAATATTTTTCCAATATGACCCGAATATTGACACGCAAACGTAGGCCCATTATCGTTTGCCAATAATGGACTTATTTTGACTGAATCATATCTTTTTTTATAATATTCGCCCAATATAACCCCGGTACAGTACGGCCTCCGAATTAGAACGCCCGGAATAAGAACGGTTCCCCTATTTCTCGTTCGAGCGCTTCCCCCACTCCGACTTGAACTCCGAGCTCGAGTCACGCTCGAGTGAATTGAAAAGGAGAGAGAGAGACAGAGCGAGTCCGAGAGCGTGGAGCGCGCGCCTGGTGGGGGTACCAGAAATATAGACAAAACTCTTCCCCTTGGGGGCTTTACCGTTCTTATTCGGAGGTCGGACTGTATTTATACGGAAACAACATTCCATTATAATTAACCAATAATGGACCAACATTGGCCAGAAATAAATAATATTGGCCCTATCTTCAGATATTTTGCCAATATGGGCCCAATATTTGTGTGCTGCCTGGGTTTGATCATTTTATTCATTGGAAAAAACCTTATGCCTGCCAATGCTTTGCGAGTTGATGTCCAAAAAATGATACGTTGTAATATTTGAAGTCTCTATAAAAGGGCCAGCAAGATGGAGCACAGTCTTATTCGTACCGTGAACAGCAGCGTGAACCCACTACGCAATGACGCCTGAAATTTTTCAAATTCGAGAATGTTTGTGCTTGTGGATTTTGAAGACGGTGTTAATTAAATTTGTGCAAAAAAAAGTTATCTGTGTGCAAGGAATAAGCTGTATCGCGACATATCGCGTTTCAGGTGTTTTCAGAACGATTCGAGAAAAAAGAAATTGTACGACTTTTTCTTATTTTTCTCGGCAAGGCAATGACAAAACGTCGTAACTTTTTTTCTCTTTTATTTCAGTGAGATCTGAAGTAAATTTGGTCGAATATCAAGACTTTAGTTTCGAATTACGTAAAGTTTCGCGACTTTATCTCATCAGCGCTGAAAATTCCGAATCGAAAAATAAATTCCATTCATCCGCAGCACATACGACTTTTCGGTTGGACGTCTGGAAGTTCAAAATTTCGACAGATCTTCGCGTTTCGGGTGTTTTCGAAGCGATTCGAGAAAAAAAAATTGTACGACTTTTTGTTACTTTGCTCGGAACGGTAATGACAAAACGTCGTAACTTTTTTTTTGCTTTGATTTTTGGTGGATACGACCTTTTGCGCTTACGCTTTTTTCTTGCTAATTTTAATGGATCTAGGCGGTTGCTATGTTCTTAAAGCATATGCAACAAAAAAAATTTTTATACGAACCTTCGCTACCAAAAACGTATTTTTGGCGTTTACGACCTTCTGTCATTAGACACGTGATATGTTTTGTGTCTAATTACTTGAGTATAACCTCGTAATTTACTTATAATCAATAACATTGAAAATTTTGCACCAATTCGACAGCTGATAGAAATATCCTCGAAGACATAAAAAATAAAAGGAGTGAACAGCTCGAAACAGAAGACGGGAAAAAAATCCGACAAATAAGTACGAAAAACCTGAAGAAATTGAAGTAAAATCATCTCCAAAAAGCTTTAATGCTTAGACTATTGCTGAAAGAACTTATACTATATGTGAGAAGGAATCGGACTTGTCACTTTTCAGCTCAACAATAAACAATGATTCGACGCTTATGGAACTTTTGAATAAGATCGTTCCACCAACCTTCGGTGATAATTTCACTGTGACTTCACTCTTCAGGGAATCGGCAGATGTAATGACAGAAGAAATTTTGAACGCAATTGTTGATGAGAATGATTTCAATCGAACGATCAACGAGCCTTTCCTTTTCAGCACGCCATACACGGAAAAATTCAACGTATCAGGTACTATTTAATTCAAATGTCACATACAATGCGTATATTCAATTAGTGATGCCGCGAGACGAGACGAGACGAGACAAATTTCTCGTCTCGTCTCGAAATCTCGTCGTGTTTCAAAATCACGCCACGTCTAAAAAAATCTCGTTCTCATAATATTAACGGTTATTATGGCTCGTAGACTTTACTCGAACACACTCGCACGCGCCCGCATACGCTGGCCCACACTCGCAAGCATTTGCATACACTCGCACATACTCACCCACACGCACACTCACATACACTCACACACACTTGCACACCCACACACACACTCGCACACTCGTACACACTCGCACACTCGGGCACTGGGACACATTCGCACCCTCGGACACACTCGCACACGCGGACACACTCGGATACACTCGCACATTCGGACACACTTGCACACACTTGAACCCACTCGTACATACTCGCACACACTCGTATACATTCAGACACATTCGCACACACTCGCACATACTCGCACACACACGCGCACACTCGCATATACTTGGATACAATTGCACACCCTCGCACATACTCGCACACACACTCACACACTCGCACACACTCGGATACACTCACAGATATTCGCACACACTCGCACACACTCGCAAACACATGCATACACTCTAACACATTCGCACACACTCGCACACACACGCACACACTCACATACACTCGGACACACTCGAAGACACTCGCATACACTTGCACATACTCGCCCACAAGCGCACACGCTCGCAAACATTGACATACACACGCACACTGAGGTTTTTTCTATTTTTATTTGACAAACAATAACTTCATCTAAAGCGTAAACATATTTTTTTCCGAGCATAACCACTGTGTAACTAGTATGAACTACTATGTAAATACTACGTAACTACTATGAAATAATTTAACAAAAAATTTCGCAAAATCTCGAAAATCTCGACGAGATTCTCGTCTCGTCTCATGATATCGCGAGACGAGATTTTTCTCGAATATTTCGACGAGATTCTTGTCTCGTCTCGGCGGCATCACTATTATTTAATATAGAAAAGTTCTTCTGTAAACTTTCAATTGGTGTACGGTGGCTCTGTTACAGATGGCTTGCACAATCAGATGTGCGATACGAGCAAAGAAAACATAAATGACGCCTCCTATAATATTCCATCGCAAATACAGAGTTCTCAAGATGCACCGACAGAACTTCACGATTGTATGTCTAATGATGGAAAAAAAATGCGGTGTAAATTATACTTCAGACTGATAAGTCTATTTTCTATTTTCTTTTTCTAGCCCATCCTGATGAAAGTGATGCAAATGATGCCGATTATCAACCTCCAGAAAATAATTTTGAAAAGATCTCAGACGAAAGTAGTGCCGCGGAAGTCTTAAACGGTTTTAGCGTCCAGCGACGAAGTTCAAATTCAAGATTGGCTGAAACTTCTTTTGCAGAGGTTTTATTCGTAGCCAATGCACCGGGAAAATCGACTCGAGACGATTCTGAAATGTTCATCTGCTCTGCGGCAGGAAAAAAAGCCCTGGATCGAAAATCGTGCTGCATGTATTGCAAAAAAACGCAAAGCACAAATTTGCAAATTTGTACGACACCTTGAAAATAAACATAAGGATATTGATGAAGTGAGGAAGTTTGCATTACTTCCAAAAGGAAATCTGGATCGATTAGAAATAATTGATGCAATTCGAAAAAAATGTATGTTCGATTATAATACTAACAATATGGTGAATAACGGTGAGTTGTTAGTATGTCGAAGACCGAGTAAGGATGTCGCACGATCAATATCAGACTTCACGGTGTGTCAAAAATGCAAAGGGTTTTTTTCGAAAAAAAATATTTGCCACCATGCAAGGCGATGCTTTTCTTATGACGGTAAGAAAAACAGAACGCTATTGGTACTTGGCCGCAAAACCCTCGGACGTATACACCAAGATGGTTCCGAAACTTTAAGAAGAGACGTTTTCCCTATACTACGAGAAGATGACGTCGTTCGCCTTATTCGATACGATCGACTCGTAATCCTATATGGTAATAAGCTTTGTGCGAAATACGGCAATCTTCAGCACCAACATGATATGATTCGTGCGGATTTGCGACTTCTGGGTCGATTTTGACAAGCCATTAAATGTATCAACTCGGAAATTACGGATTTCGTATCGGTGTATCATCCAAAGCAGTACGACGATGCAGTCGCAGTAATTCATAAAATCGCTGGATACAATGTAAAAACGAAGAATTATTATTCCCCATCGACTGCGTACTCGATGGGATCACTGCTAAAGAAAGTCGCAAACTGCTTTATTTTCGATTGTATCAAGAGAGAGGATAGTCAGCAGAAAACGCGGATCGAAGATTTTTTAAAGTTGTTGAATGAAGATATTGGTACGTCAGTCAACAAAACCGTTATGGAATCTTAGACGTTACAGAAGAGAAGAAAAAAAATCGAGCTCCCATTGATGGCAAATATTCAAAAGTTTCATGACTATTTGAAAGAAAAAAGAAAGATCGCATTGAACGCAATAAACGAAATCTTCGATTCGAATGCATGGCTTGATCTAGCAGAGTCCACATTGATCTCCATTTAATTGTTCAATCGTCGCAGAGCTGGAGAGACTGAAAGAGTATGGATTGAAGATTTTCAAAATTTCGAATGCGTGTCCAAAGCAGAACTGAAAGATATGTTGATTGAAAGTCAACAAATCGCTAAAAATTATGTGCGATTTACGATTCGAGGCAAACTAAATCGAACTGTTCGTATTCTGTTACCAGCCGATTTATTTGAATGTGTGCAAAAGATCCTGGAACATCGAGAAGAAGCAGGCGTCGGTCGAAAAAATCCGTTTGTATTCGGAATTCCCAGCAAGGACAAAATTCGACACAAATATTTAAGAGCATGTGCACTGATGCGAAAATTCGCGAATGAATCTAAAGTTTCGTTTCCTCATCAGTTGATGGGAGCAACGTTACGGAAACATATTGCAACGGCATGTTCTTCGTTCCACGAGTTTTCGTATTATATACCGAATATGCGAATATTTTTGAGTATATAACTCTTATGAAATAAAGTTTACATTCCAGTGGAAGCTACGCAAATTGGACTTATAAATGTGAGATTCAAGTATCTGCAGGTAAGAAGAGATTATGTTGTACTGTATTGATATTGGACTGTTATCCAGTCCAATATTTTTTTTTTGGTAAATTCAAAAATGTTTACAATTTCTTTAGTGTTGATATGCAATGTATATTTTTTCCAGATTTTGAAACCTGTATTTAACTATTTTTTGCATACATTTAATCATATTTAGGGGTGGCTCGCCCCCTGAAATTTTTATTTTTTTATTGACACTATTATATTTCCAATTTCTCGTTATGAGAAAATTTTTTGAGTTGGTTTGGTTAAAAATCATTATGTTCTTTTGAGCGAAACAACGAAACTGATGCTTGACATCTCGCTCTTTGGAGGGTACCCTCACCCCCTTAAAGTGTTTTATGGCCGGTAAAACAATATACGTGTCGCTTGCTTTTCCATGCACTGCAATATATGTGAACTAGATCAAAATCGGAGCGATCGACCTTGTGAGTTTACTGGGTCTTTGTGCCAAGTATTCATTTCCATATTCGATTACGGGTCTCTTCATTTTCATACATTTATATACATACTGTGCATCTACTGTGTTGAGATGTCACTACTAATTTTTAAGTTCATGTGCTATTGTGAGGACAAACTTTAGTCATCTAATGTCTGGTGTAAGTGAAAAAAATTTAGAAAATTAATAAATTGTGGTTAAACATGACTAATGATCGCGGAACGGGCGGGCCTTCAAGAAATGTCACATTCAATGAAGGTATGTGTTTTTAATATTACATTCAATTATACATTTTCAAACCATATCAAGAATGTCATGACTACTTCTGTAGGAGTCAAACTTGGTCAAAATTGGAAGGCTTGAAACTTTACTGACATATGCGCATTTTTGGACCAATATCATCAAAATCCGTCAATTGGTTCAAAAGTTCAAACACTTTTTTTTTTTTTAAGTACATTTATGAAATCTGTAAAAAGTAGTTTTAACCAAAAAAATTGAAAAATTCCTGCAGAGACACAAATTTTTTTGGAGCAAAGTAAAAAAAATACGGGTCATCTGAAATTGGCCGAAGCATTATATACATTTTTTCCGAATCATTTGAATTTTTCGTCCAGCTCGTGCCGGGCGATTTCAGAAGTAACCGGCAAGTAATCGTAGTAGCACGAATACAAGCTTTATAAATTTTGAAAAAATATGTTATTCATGATATTTGAATAGTCGATCGATTTAATTTACGTTATTCCCGCAGTGGTGGTCGAGTTTCTTTGATAAATTCTACCCCCTCGGGATCTACTCCGCAGGAATAGTAAATTCCCATTCCTCAGAATTTTCCGTTTGCTGATTGTTGTCAACCGAACAAAATCGTTTATGCATGGGCTTTCGGAAGACAAACATCTGAGTCACTTCTGCGGATGCGTAAAACTTTTTATTATAACATGAGTGCAAATTTGCACTCCTGGCAGTTTCCTGTCCAAAAACCACGTTAACGTGGTTTTCGGACAGGATTAATTGAAGATTGCTAAATTTACGGGTAGCATGCAATGAATAAGGCATGGAGTAAAAAGATCTCTAAACATTATTGAGGCAAAATTTGAAGGCTGGGCGAAATCCGCGATAGAAAGATTGTTATCCGAGGGACAAAAGGCAGTTCAATCGCGATCAAACACGGGGACACTAAGATATTCGCAATACGCTAACTTAGAACTGCGAAAGCCAAAAACACGCCCACATTCAGCCAAACATACCAAAATATGGAAAACCTAATTTCAACTGTACGAAATGAAAAAATACACACGACAGAAAAATGAGTACACTGGTCTCCATAAATGTCTGGACCTATAATTTTGACAGGTCTTGGGCTTCACTATTTACGGCCGTGATCAAGTTATGGTGTTCAGAGAGGTGGTCTCCATGTCGTTCAGACAACACATTCAGTTGTTCAAGGTGTTGACATATTCGGAGCGCTTATTCAATCTGTAAAAGCGAGACAAATTATAGGTCGTGATCGAGTTTTATTTTGAGGTCTCACATTGCGTTGTTTCAGCAGAAGCTAATCCACTCGATTTGATCAATTTCGGGGATTGGAGTGCGAAGTTTTTTTTTCATAATCGATAAAAAGTACTAAAATTAGAATTTATTGGAATTTATCGACCCTAAAAATGATTACAGTAAAATAAGTGAAGTCCTCGTTGGGTCAGAACTATCGTTATTATAAATGTCGTTCCTAATCAGAGTAAATCCGGCAACAAGCTCAAAATGATTGGGCTAGGGCATGGTGAAATTTTTTTTCAGCTCCGATTGCTTAAAATAATCCTACAAGTCATTAAGACTGACTGGTTAGATATTTTCATAGAATCACAATTATTCTCGAGAATCAGAGAGTGTGAAAATTTTTTATCATGCTTTGATAAAACGTCAATAATTATCATTTTTCAGAATGTTTCGACGTAACTGATTAGAAGGAATGGTTGAAAAGATTCCAGAAATGATTATAGTAAAAGAACGGTACTCCTAGTACGTAAAATTATTCGAATGTAAAAAGTAAAACAGCACCGAAACAAGAACCGAGTCAAGGTGTTGGTTGCAGTGTTTGAGTATTTAGCGGTCAAGGTGATACATTTGGAGATAGTCACTGACCTGACCGTTGAAGGTTTCATAGCAGCCCTAAAACGATTCATCGCTCGAAGAGGAAAACCCGCGAATGTTCACGAGGAGTTACATTCTTCCATTTAATCCTAAGTGCATAACGAAGGAGTTTACAGGTAGCTCACAGACAAAGGCATTATGTGGCACTTTTTAATATCTTTTTCTTCTCACACGTGACCACTTCCTTATAGGCGATTAGTTAATAAGTTTACCAGACCAAATATTTGAATTCACGCCATGCAATCGATTGTCCCGTTGGCAATTTATTCAGGAAAAATAACAACAATTTTGGAAAAGGTGGCACAAGGAGTATCTTAACGATCAGAGTTCGATAGAACCATTCGTAAGCTTGAGCAAATTTTTAACGATATCAGTAACAGTGTAAATAAACAATTTAAGGGACAATCAATAATATTAGTTATGCTACGTATAGTAAATAAGATTATGAACGAAATATTATTCTTATGATAATCTAATCAGTTCGTTGATTCATTCAATATAATTCCTCAACGGGGGGAGGACGTTCGGTCTCACACACCGAAATAGCGAAGTATTTATAAATTTGTGTTTTTCGATATTTCCTGTCCGGCACTCGTCACGGGTAAGATGTAAAACAGACCTAGGTCATAAATTTTCATGGCTGTTGACTAGAAGAAAGGACGGGGTCTGCTTCGTAGAGCACCCAATTGTATGTACGTACTTTGTTGTGAAAAGAAAACCGTCCCCTAGAAATTTTGTATTTTACCTTTTCTTCATCAAATAATTGACTTACGCCCTCGTATGATGTGCAAGAGGCTTACGAACTGGACTTAAGGAGGTATTATCGTTTCTTACGTGAAAATTATTTTCCAACTTAGCTACGTGAAATTTGGTGAACACGAAATTCAGAGCAAAATCCAACTTGTGGTGAAATTTCACAACGATTTACCGTTTAGAAACTGAGATATTTAATTTCAAAATCACAATTTTTGTATACTTCTAACACATGTCTTATGGCGTGAGGGGTACCAAGGTTAGGTTTTTTATTTTTTTCTGCCTGATAATTCCAACTTTCGTTGATGAAAAACGAACACATGCAACTTTGGATTACAGGTAATAAATTGATGTACTTTAAATGTAGGATTACCGATGAAATAAAAGAGAAATATCGAGTTAATCGCACTGGTTTCTGAACGCGACGGACTATACGAGCTGATTGAAAATAAATTTGGCAACGCCGCATAACCAACTCAAACTATCGCACGCATATATGTGTGTCTATATTATGAGGAATTTTTCAATTCTTCGACTCAGACAACTGAGCTCAATTTCCCCAATTACAAAAATGATAATGTCCCGATTACGATATCCCAATCTAACCAGAAATACGTGACCTCCGACTATTCGAGAGTTAGGCGCCAGGTAACGAACGAATCTCGCTCGTTACCACCATCCATGAACGAATGGCTTATTTATTTTTCACTCCCAATAGCCGGCAACTCGATCGATAAAAATTGAGTCAGTACAGAATGCCGGCTAAGCTCACCAAAAACGGTACGATTATGGTAGAGGGGCGGGATCCTTAGGTGAAAGAGAACAACGCGATGCTTCGGGAAACTAATTTATTTTTAATCGATCCCGGTGATCACCCGCACGTATTGCGACGGGGATGTACAGTGGGTTCGGCGCTGTACAATAAAATCGTGCTTAACTTAGCATTACAAATTAACAAAATGAATACGAGCTCCCAAGCGCCAAAGGTACGAAATACTCCCACTGTGGGCGATTTACAAAAGTAACCTTACTGAATTAGACAAATCTGGCGCACACGCCGATTTACGATACCCTAACTTACAATATTACACTAAATTCAACGATAACGCGTCTCTTTCAACGCGACTTACGATAACGGGAGGAACAAATCAAAATTCACGCGTATCTTCCACAATAAATTACAGGCGTGCTTCATATACCAGGCTCGAGAAAACACAACGAAATATAACCGGAATTCACAGACAAATTAAGACGCAATTTATGAGTTCGTTACCGTCGTCCTGAGTTACAGGAAATCCGAATGGTCGAATTCAGAATTTAGGCCAAATAACGTAAGCTTAATCTGACGCGCGAATATCGTACCAACTCCAGATAACCGTAGCTTCTCCGATCTTCACAGATCACGCAGATAACCCAAGATAACCGTAGATAACCGAGATGCGAAATCTCACAGATAGCCGAAGGTAACCCAGATAACCGAGATACTAGATCTCAACGATAGCCAAAAGATAACCAAGATAACCGGGTACGATATTCGACGCTCAAGACTGCCACGAGAGAACCAGATATTTAATCGCACACGAGGCGAATTCGTAACGACACTCAACAAAATGTGTGATGCGATAATCACGAATAAATGAACGATATTAGATTACCGGAATCAGTCGCGAGAGCCAAAATAATTACGAAAAATATCAGACGAAATTAATGCCTGAATTATACGATAGTACGAAAAGATAATACAAAAGAATAATACCCGAAGAATAATATGAACAGAACAAAAAGAGTGACTTGATAATGAGGCGATAATCTCATTCGCGGGCACACACCCACTCGTATACTACAAAATTAAGCAAATATCGACATTCGATAAACCAAAACCAAATAAAAGAGACAAAGAGCCACACGGCTACCACGAGTGAATGAGTTTATCGCCTGTACAATAAATATGGAGCTGGGCCTCACCAAGTATCTCGCTGTTAGGTGACGAGTCCGAATCTCGCGTCTTCCAGGCCGTTTGCGCGGAGCACTTGAGACGACGCACTTACTCTAGCTTATTTAACAAACGTATCTACTGTTTGATGGGCCGGGAAGAAGTAATTTTCGATGTTCGATCGTCGCTCTCTCGGGTCGATGCTCTCCCCTCTTTTCGGCTCTTGGCGCTCTAGTTGTCCCTCCTAGCGTCAACGCTGCCCGTCGATGTTCCTCTATGCTAATTGGCCGTTCCGTTCCTCTCCCACTTTGCCGTAGTCCCTCGCGTCCGAGAGCTTTGGCGATTTGGCCGAGGACGTGCTAAGGGCGCGTAATTCGAACGGTGTACCCGAACTATTTGGCTGAAATCTCCAAAACCCTCTTTGCTCTGCCGGCAGTAATTACGTTGCCTCGCGGGTATCTTCCCCGGGGATCCGGTTACTGACTTGGATGGGGTCAGGGTCCTGCCCGTGAATGGCGGTGGCCACCGACACTGTCCACGCGGGCCCCAGAAACCTAAAGACATCATTGTCACCTCACCCATCTTCGCCAGTCCCATAAACCCCAACATAAAGAGGCGCCGGAGATGATCCGGTCCGCGATACCCGCAATAACAACAGGCTGGTCCAGCGCCAGGCTGGGAAGTCGTGGGAGGAGGGTGACACAGTAATATTTCGGCCCATTTTCCAGCTCGCTCCCTGGCATCCAGTACCCGCGGGCGCAGATGTTATGCGACCCGCCTGCATGAATCGGCAAAACTCCGAGTCAACCATACTTACCAAAAATAACCTAAATCGGCGAGGTGATCAGCCTCCCGACCGAAGGCACTAACCCCCGATAGGGGTTAGTGCCTTAGCACGCACGATAATAGGGATTTGACGAATTGCAGTATTATTCTTGATACCTCGACAATCAAATCGGCGTATAAATTATCCCGGCAACGGCTTTTGTTGATACAAAAAAATTATTCGGAAATCGAGATTTATTGCCATCAACGGCCATAAGGCAAAATGTACAAAAAGATAAAACTCTATCCATTAGTTTTGGCGATAGACACGTTGCCGAAAAGGACAATGCAGTTGGTCGCTGGTATATTCGCTCGAAAACAGATGTCATGAAACTCGGAGGCGTTTAATTACACTTTCGAGCTTCACTCATTTCTATGGCGGATTAGTGAGCAATTTAATAATTTAATAACTAATAAAAAGGAATTTGTATCGTAGCG